>PVJD01002339.1:82574-208123 GCA_004026545.1 Mormoops blainvillei
GGGAAACAGCTATTGCTGAACCATGCCAGTCTCCAAATTTAGATGAAGACATCCATTTCTGTAAGACAGTTTACCAACTAAAGATGAAGCAGCCAACGAACTTTAAACACACAATTTCTCAGGGATCTGACAAGAGGGAGCATACCAGGAGTGTGTCTATTAATCAGAAAAAAAATTAAAAAATATAAAACAGGAAAAAAGGGAAAGAGATACACACAGTCTTCTATGGCCTGGACACCCCAGGTTTTGCTGTAGGTGGTGTTCCTTCCAGAGCACGGAAGACCATCCATGAAATACTTCTCTGCAAATCGCCTAAATGTCAAATAGCATTTCAACCCATTAGTGCTTTTTAAAGTCTTTAATTGTAAAGTTATAGCTGTAAAGATGCCGGTCTAGTTGTCTGGAGTGCGCAGTCAGGAGCGGGGGCTGGCCTAACCTCTGCGGCTGCATCTGTGAAATGGGTTTCCCCCCTGTAACAGCAGCAGGGCAGCAGCGGGCCTCACCGTCCCGGGTGATGGACTGAAGGGGAAGATGCGCGTCGCACAGTCCTGGCCCGCCGTCCGGGCTCCGTCCAGGGAGCGGTCGCGCCCGTGCAAGCGCAGGTTTGCACGGCTCTGACCGACTACCTACGCCGTTCACCATTTAACACTTTACTGAAATGCAAGCTCGCGTCTTCTAATAAGATAAACGCACGCAAACTTCGTCCACGCTCCCCAGTCTGCGAGCCGCGAGGGCCCTCCCCGGGGTCGGAGAGCAGTGTGACCGGAGGACAACGCGACCCGCAGCCGGGAGGGCAGTCCCCTCCGGTCGCAGGGCCAGCGGCCGGGCCCAGGGGCTGGACGAGGGCACGGCAGGGCCCCCCACCCACCCCCTCCACTCGGAGCACGCCCTGCCCCGGGCGCTGTCAAAGTGCGAGGAAACGACCCGGGACGACGCCTCCCGCGGGGTCGGAGGTCGTCTGCGGGGACCCGCCGCAGGCGTCGCCCCGGCCACACCTCCATCCAGGAAGCGGCCCGGGCCTTAGCGCGGGGGTCAAGGGGCCGGCGAGCATGGGCCGGGCTGCCTGCAACGGCCGCCGCCCCCTCCCGCGCCGACGGGCACTCACAGGTGACGATGGGCTTGTTCTCCATGGTGTAGATCACCGGCGGCAGCGGCTCCTCAGGGGCGTCCATGGGCGTCCGGCGTCACCGGTCCGGCCCTCCGCGCCCCATGGGCAGCCCCGAGGCCGCACCCGGCCAGCCCGAGCCTAAGGGGCACCCCCGGCCGCAACAGCGACGCCTGCCCGGCCGCGGCAGGAAGCTCCCCAGCCGGCCGCCTGCAGCTGCCGGCCGCATCCACTTCCGGTACCGGCTCTGCCGCGATACCGCTTCCGGGACGCGCGTCTTAAAGGGGAGGGCTTCCTGCCCGAGCGACCGTTGTCCTCCGACAGAAAGGCAGCCGGGCGGCGCGGCTTGCTGAGTGGGAAGGCTGGCTGCGGACGAAAGTGGGTGGTGGCGGCTGCCGGCATCTGTGCGGAGCTGTAGTGGCTGCACGGCTGGGACCCGCCCCCGGAACCGGCGCCTTCCTTGGGCGGACCGGGCACCTGGCCTCCCGGAGCGAAGGGGACGCCGCGGGTCTCCCACGACATCGTTCTTCCCCGAGTGTACGACGCCCAGGGTGGGTGCACGTGGCCGCGAGGGCCGCCTCCACCGTCCCGCCCCGCACCTGGTGACGCGGGTGGGCCCCCACCGAGCCGCCCCAGCCCGACCATGCAGATTCCCCTGGTGGCAGCTACGGGAGATGGGGGTGGCTAACAGCATGTGGGCAAGGAGAGGACCCCGGGGTCAATGACAAGGACCTGACGCGTGGACTCCGGACGACCCTGGCTGGGGGCGGGGAAGATGTCACTGGCAATGACATTGTGGGCAGAGGCATGACCCTGGAGTCACTGACAGGCACATGAACAGGGGATGACTCGGGGTCACTGACAGTAGCGCGTGGACACAGGCAATTTCTCATCGTGCGGCCCCGCGGATAACCTAGCCTTGTTATTTTCACCCTATGCTGGAGGCCTCTGGCGGAATCAGCTAAGACACCGGCTGCATTCCCTCCACTGGGCGGAATGGCAGTTAGCCCTTGCAAAACCCTGTCTTGTGTTTTCTTGTTACACTGGTCTTATGAAGTAATATTGCCATAAAGTAGAACAAGATTACTATCTTCTCGCTACACCCACAAACCCTACAGCACGCCAGTGCTCCCTCCAGGCTCACCTCCAAGGCCAGCTTGCCACATCCTTCCAGGTCATTGGATTGAGCTGCCTCTCTCTGAATTCCCACAGCATGTTGACTCCGCTCCTATTAGCCCTCCTTCCCTGTGTCCCTGACACTAAAAATTTTGACTTTAGGGACTGTGCCTTTTACTCGCGTCTGCAGCCCGCCCCTGCCCCCACCCCACCTACGCAGGGCCTTCATGGAGTAGGCAGCGGTACACACTTTTGGAATGCCACTACATGGAACCTTACTTTTAACTGCATATAAGTTTCTTGTGTAAGGAAAGTACACTTAGGGTAACTTTTGCAAATGAAATAAAGTAAAGGTACATGTGAAATAGTCTGAGTGTGAACACAGCTGCGCAGTGTGTGGGGGTAGTGCAGCATGGTGTGCTGTAGCCCCGGGCGGGGGAGGCAAAGATCAGAGCCAGGGTGGCCAGAACCCGTGAGGCAGGCAGAGCACCAGGAGGAAGGGGCTGCGCAGGGGTGGAGAGCCAGCGTCTACATGGGGGTCCCTGTAAGCCCTTGGCTCCTGCTGGGCTCAGCAAGTGTAGGATGAGCCTCCATGTGGCTTACCAGGAAGAGGCTGTTACAGAGTTGAGAATGGCCCAAAGACCAGAGGTCACACAGGGCTTCAGAAAAGACCTCACTGACACCTCATTAACACCCAGTTCAATAAGGGCACTCCCCTGAGTTCCACATGCCCAGGGGTCAGCCAACTTTATCTGTGAAGGTCCAGGTAAGTATTTAAGGCTTTAAGGCCATATACAGTTTCTGTCACACTTTTTTCATGGGATTTTTAAAAAAGAATTCTTTAAAAATATAAAAACTGCCCCAGGCAGCTGGCTCAGTTGGTTGGAGTGTTGTCCCGTACACCAAAAGTTTGCAGGTTCAGTTCCCCATCAGGGCACATGCCTAGGTTCTGGGTTTGATCCCCAGGCTGGGTGCATACAGGAGGCAACCAGTTGATGTTTCTCACATTGCTGTCTCTCTTTCCCCACCCTTTACTCTCTCTCTCAAAATCAATAAAAACATAGACTTGGATGAGCATTAAATAGATATTTTTATATAAACTATTATTAGCTCAAAGGCCATACAAAAATAGGCCACGGCCAGGAGCGACCTGTAAACCATCTCTAACCCCTGCCCTAAAATGAGGCCTACACTAGACCTGCCTTAAGAAAATGCATAGCAAAGCCTTGACAAGACTGGCAAGAGAGATTTGAACATTGAACCCTGCCAAGTAGGAGACACCTAAGACATTTCTCAGACCCAGCCTAACAAAGAGTAAAACCGAGCCTATACAAGGTCAAGGTGATAAAGACAGTAACTGAACTGCCAACCACTACAAATGTCAGGGCTCTTCTGTGGAAGATGATCCAGATTTATACAATTTATAATTTACCAATGTCTAATATACACAAAAAGATGTACTAGACATGCAAAAACCAAAATGGATAACCCATAGTCAAGAAAAAAAGTAGTCAATAGAAACCAACTCCCAGATAGCCCAGATGTTATATTTACAGATAAAGACTATAAAGCAGCTATCATATAGATAGATAGACAGATAGATAGATAGACAGACAGATATATCTCCAAAGAATTAAACGAGAATATGGTTTTAATCAGTAAAGAGGAAGGGGCTCACTGCAGAGGTGATAGCAAATATAAAAAAGAATGGAAATTCTAGAACTGAAAAGTACGGCTGAAATGAAAATTTTACAGCATTGGCTTAATAGCCCATTGGAAACAGAAGGAGTGGGTGATCTAAAAGACAGATCAATACAAATTATTCAATCTGAAAAAGAGAAAAAGGATTGAAGAAAAATGAACAGAGCCTTAGAGATCTATGGGACAATATAAAGGGCCCTAACATCATGTCATAAGAGTCCCAGAAGGAGAACACACTTAAAATAGGGCAGATACTTTATTTGAAAAAATAATGGCCAAAATCCACAAATTCATGAAAGAAGATTGATTTATAGGTCAAGAAACTCAGCAAAACCAGAATTCATGCAAAGAAAAACACATACAGGCACATCACAGTCACACCGTTGAAAACTATAACGAGAAAATCTTGAAAGCAGCCCACCAAGAAAGACACATCACCTTCAGAGGAACAATGATAGGAATTCCCATTGACTTCTCATGAGACACGATGTAAACCAGAAAACAATGGTATAAACCGGGAAAGTGCTGAATTTTAAAAACTTTCCCAAAACTCTATGTCCAGAAAAATGCTCTAAAAAATAAGGGCAGGTAAAGATATTTTCAGATAAAGTTGGGAGAATCTGTGGCCAGCAGGCAGGTTCTACAAGAAATGCTAACGGATGTTCTTCAGGGTGAAAGGAAGCAGCACCGGGTGGAGACTTGGACGTACAGGGAAGGAAAGATAGCCTTGCAAGCAACCAGCGAGGAAGTAAACGTCATTGTTATGCTTTTTTCTTCCCATAATTTCCTCAAGAGATAAACATACCTAATAAGTTTGTGTGATGGTTTAAAAATGTATGTATAAGACATAACAATGATGGCACGAAGGATGGCGTGGACAGAGGACACACATCTGGGCGTTCGTTGTACATGTAAAGTGGGAACTTTCGGGTGTGAAGTGAGAAGTGGGCGATGAGGAGGCTCGTGTGCAAAGAGAGAAGACTGAAGTAATGCAACTGTGACTCGAAACAGACTTTGACAGAAAGATACCCATCCCAAGAGGAAAGCTGCAAAAATAAAATTTTTTTAAGGGTTTGGCTAAGACACTAGTAGAAGTAAAATGGAAAAAAATATAAAACATCTGATTAATCCAAAAGAAGGCAGGAGAGGAACAATGGACAAATAAAGAGCAGAGTGGACCGCACAAATGATCAGTTATCACATGAAAAGAGGCTCAGCAACCAGCAGATACCAAGGAAGTGCAAATTAAAGTGACAACATTTCACTTCACATCTACTCACAGAGCTAACATAATTTGTTTGTTTAAAACCTGACCATACCAAATGTAGTCTCCAAGCTCCTGGTCTCCAGGTCATTGGTCTTTTCTCACAGAGACATCATCCAGAGCCTCTGAGATAACAGTCACTCACAACTGTTCCTTGGTGACAACACAGACACCGTGTCCTGGCCGCCCAGGCCAGCTCTGGTGTGGAGGAGGTGTTTTCTTGATGGAGGGAGCGAGGAGCAGAGTGGAGCTCTCCCACTCGGTCTTAGGCGGTTCTCAGGCTCATGGGCAGTAGAGGGACTCCTGGGCTGTCTGCTCTCCAAGCAGGACCATCAGATGTTCTTTTTTCTCATGGGAATTTAGAAAATGCTTGGATTCAGCACAAGCACTGCCTTGGCAATTCCTTTTAATCATGGTGAATATGGTGGTATTACTATTAATCGATGTCCATTCTTTTTTCAGATTCTTTTGTCCTGAGACAGCATTTGTTGTTTTTTAAAGGCTGCCAGAACTTAAGCCCAAATGGCCTTTCCTGGTAGCCCATTACATTGTGTCCGGGCTGCAAAGAGCCTGTTCAATTATGTATTGGGATGTTGCCTGTGCTTGGTTGACACGGAGGCCCCTCAGGGTTGCTTCGTCCCACTGCTCAGACCCTCTCCACTGAGCTGCGAATGATCCCAGCAGGTTTATTCAGAATGGCCAAGGCCTAGAAGCAACCCGGACATCCTTTGATGGGTGACTAGCTAGGCAGACTGTGGTCCACCTGCAGCACAGAACACTGCACAACGACCAAAGGACTGAACTATTTGTGCACAAAACGACCTGGATGAATCCGGAGAGAATGGTGCTGAATGCGAGAAGTCCAACCTGCAACAGTCACATAGTGCTTGATTCCACATACAGAACACTCCTGAAGTGAAAAATTATAAAAGTGGAGGGCAGGAGTGGTTTCCAAGGGTTAAGGAGGGTGTGGGGTAAGACAGGAAGGAATGTGTCTACGAAAGGGCAACATGAAGAATCTCTGTGGGGACGGCATCAGTGTCCGCATCCTGGATGTAATGCTGAACTAGAATTGTGCAAGACGTCACCCCCGGGGGAACCCGGGGTCCCTCTTATAACTGCATGTGAACCTACATTATCTCAAAATAAAAGTTTAATGAAAAACCCAACTGACTTTAAAGTAGTAACGTGAGTCTCCCAAGAATCCACGAGGTAACCCATGTGTCGCTCACCTCTCTGTTTAAGCACCTCTCTCCCCCCAGGGGCAGCAGAGCACTAGGCCTCCACGTCAAAGGTCGTCTTCCAATGCATTTAATGTGCACATTTAAACGAGCCTTCTGAAATCAATATCTTCAGGTGGGCCAATAATCCACAAAGAGGTAATAGGATTAATAACAATTATGTACAGAAATAATCTACCTCATGAGTAATCAAGGAAATGCCATATAAACTATTTTTCCTACAACTAACAGAAGTTTGGGAGGAAAAAGAAAAGAGACGAGCTGAGGAAGGGGAGGGTGTGGTAACCCAGGCAGAGCAGCAGGCTGGAGGGTGCCTCGGGAGACTATCTGGGGTGCGACCTTTTTAAATGACAGTGACTCTTGCCCTGGCTGGCGTGGCTCAGTGGATTGAGTGCTGACCTGTGAACCAAAGGGTAGCAGGTTCGATTCCCAGTCAGGGCATGTGCCTGGGTTGCAGGCCAGGTCCCCAGTAGGGGGTTCAAGAGAGGCAACCACACATTGACACTTCTCTCCCTCCCTTTCTCCTTCCCTTTCCCTCTCTCTAAAAATAAATAAAATCTTTAAAAATAAAAAATAAACATAAATAAAAGACAGTGATAGCCTTTTGTCCTTTGACCCAGCGCCTAGACTCCTAGAGCTCTTTAAGAAGTCTCTCCCAAATCTTTATGGATAAAAACACATCTTGCAGCATCGTTTGCAGCTTCGGCTAAAAATCGGATACAACCTAAAATAAATATCAATAACTGTGTTACATAAATTATGCCACGTCCACTGATGAACTGTTAGGTCACCATCAAAGCGGTGTTTAGAAAGGGTTTCTGATCATTGAGAAACACCTATTAATGTTACTTAAGAAAAGTCGATCCCTGGATCATAAAAGTTTCTACCTGGCAATGACAAGGATTTCTACGGCCATTGTTTTCCCGTCATATGGGAGCAGCCACCTTCGCAGAAGTTTGCCAGAAGTCAGAGGAATCCGCCACTTCCCAACCAGAAAGAGTTGTGACTGCATAGAATCGAACAGGCTGAAATTGAGGCTTTAGCAACAGAGAAGCCAACAGTCGGCAGCTGCCTGTAATCTTATCTGAATCCTGGATATTTCTAGGCCTTTGGATTAAAGCCTCCAGAGCACTTTAAAAGGAGAAAGAAGGTGAAGGTGGTAGATATGATCACAACCACACAAAAGAAAAACCTCAGAAGAGATGGGAAGGGATGCTTCGAAATGCTGGCAGCGACCATCCTGGGTTGAAGGTGACTTCGTCTCTGCATTCCACCGCTCTGTGTTCTTCACAGACCTGAAGGAGCTGGCTGTCCGCACAAAGGGCGCACGCCGTGGCTGGGCAGCCGATCCGGAGCACGGTACGTGGATTCTACAGTACTCCTCACTTCTCCTGAACCTCAACTTTCTCGTCTGAAAGCAGGGCTCGTGACAGAGTTTTCCCTCTACGACACATACCTAAAACACGTATCCTATGCAACTGAGTCCCACGAGATCCCTGGGAGGAGGTATTCCTATCTCCTTTTCACAGATGGGAAGTGGAGGCACGGACCCCTGTGGGAGAGCAGAGCCCGGGGACTCGGCCACATGGGAACAAGGTGAGCTCCTTGCCCATGTCAACTCGAAGCCGGGGGAGCTGGAGGAGCAGGAGTTGAAGGGCACAGCGAGAATGCAACCTGGGCCCACGGGTCCTCCTCAGCACTGTTAACTGTTGAGGTCTTTGTGTATTAGTCTCATAAAGAACCCGCTCTCCGCATTTACTTGCACAAAAACAATGTCTCCTTCCCAGGTTCGATTCTGCGTGACGTGACTTAAATCGTTAACAATGATGAAATCAAACCTGGCGCTGTAGAGGGCGCTTCCGGACATTCTGTTCAATGCTCCTATTTTTAGCTCAGTTGCCTTTTCCTTGGCTTCCTGACAGCCTGGATCCTTGCTCTCCCCTTTCAAGCTGAAGTTATCCTCCAAGAAGCCTGCCGATGGCCAAGTCTCCCATCCCTCACCAGTGTCCCTGCTCAGTGGGGGTGGGAGGCAGCAGGCAGGAGTGACCTCCTTGCTGGAGATCCTCCCGTCCTCTACCCACCTTTTCAGGCTGTTCTCAAGCCCAGAGAGCCACCCCCTGCCCTGGCGGTAGAAGCCAGCTGTGGCCTGGCTTAGCCTTCGGAAGCAGGGCCTACACCTCTTGTTCCAGTCCCTGGCCCATCTAATATTGGGGTGGCAGGAGCAGGGAAAGGAGGGGTGAGTAGAAGGCCAAGTTAAGGGCTGGGCTGCCCAAAATGCCAGCCTCCAAGGGCACCAAAACTTCATTGGAATGGGCAGGAAGGGTGGAGTCAGCTAACCCAGATCTCCGTGCGTCTCTTCCCACCTAAGCGGCAGAGTGGAAGGCCATCCAGTCACAGTGGCCTGCATGACGCACACAGATCCTAGCAGACAGGTGGTGTGCCCAGGCCGCTTGCCCTCGGCTCACTCTGACTGAACTGTCGTGGGGCAGTCCAGGCACTCTGAGACCTTCAGCTGTTCCTTTTCCCTGCCCGAGGCCCGGGACCTTCTCCAAGGATGCAGAGCAGGCTGAGCAGCGCCAGGGAACTGACACCACCAGGTCCTTCCCCACCGAGTGGGTAGATACATTTGCCAACATCTCTTTGCTCAGAGTGCATCGTGCATGGCTTCCGAGAGGGCCCGGTGGGGCTGAGCACAGAGAGATAACCAGTGATGACAGGCACTGTCATGGCTCCCTGTCCTTCCCTCCTCTCCTTCTCCGCTCCCTTACTCCCTCTCTGGGATCACCTGCAAATAAACCACCTGCAACCCAGTCCTTGAGTCCTTGCTCTGTCAGGGACCACTGTGGTTCCACTGCCCACACACGCTGCCCAGCCTCCACCCAAGAGGGGCACCCATGGTTGCCTGACAGCCTCACACAGATGCATCCTTGGCCTGGTTACTGAAAATCAATGACTCATTTATTATTTCATTGTTTAATGTTTAATACGCTGCTTCGGAACTTGGCTGGCTCAGAGCCACCCGTAATAAATGCTTCACTTGGAGCGCTAAGAGTACTTAATGGTTATAAATAGAAAACCCAGTTTTTCCCTGGATCCTTCCAGGGAATGTGAGAGCAATGAGTGAGAACTGCAGCTCTGAGTGGGGCTGGGGGGCTGTCCTGGCCAAGTTGCCCGTGGGCCTCCGGCCAGTTCTGGTGGGATCTAAAGGCCTCCCTCAAAGGACGAGCCAGCCCAAGCGGTCCTGGCAGAACGGACCAGGAGCTCCATCCAGACCAAGGCAACAAAACAGTTGTAGAGCTTGGGTGGCATGTTTCTGGTGGGAATTAAAGGCATGCCCCAGCCCTGGGGTGCCTCACCCTCCTGGGACGTGGATATGACCACCAACCTGGAAGCTTCCCGAGCGCCATGCTATTGGGATGCTCTGGAGGCTTCCTTGCATAGGTCCAATGAATCGTTACCTCCACTTCCGGCTCCACTCCCCTCTTGGAGGGGGCAGACAGGAGAGCCCCACCCTCAAGCTCCTCCCCTGGCAGGGGGCTTAGATTGTACAGTGATTTTGCAAACAGGCTGGACACACCAGGCTAGAGCCGGCTGTCACCTCCTCCCAGTTCAGCCCGTTTAAAGTCTTCAAGGACACGCCCAAGTTCCTGCAGAAGCCTCCTGGTTCAGAGTGCTCTGGGGTCCCTGGAACCCCTCCTCCAACTCCCAAGGCCTCAGCTCACACTCTGGGCCTGTAGAGAAGAAAGGGACAGGTCTGGAACAGCATTGGGTCTTGCTTCAGTAATCAACTCTGGCCACAGGCTGACACACCTGTTCTGCAAGACACATCCTTCTCAAAGGCCATTTGAGGGCCTCATTGGACTCCACAGTGTGATCTTAGGGGGCCAGGCTCCGCTCCACGCAGCTGGGGAACCCCTCCAAGCTATATGCAGGATTCTCCCTGGAAGAGGGGGCTGAAGACATCACACCCAATTCCCCATATGTCACACGTTCTATGCATTCCATACTTTCTGCCCACTTCCCATGAAACGTGCCCCCTGGAATGATATTCCTGTGGGTGTAACGTTCTCCCCACTCCCTGGTGGAGCTGGAGGCTGGATCAAGAGATATCGCTAACTCCTCTGAGATGTCACAGGGCAATCTGGTTTCTTTAGTCTTTGGGGAGCACTTCTTTCTTTCCACAAATCCCACTGCCACATGGGTCACCTGGACACTCCTGTGTTCTTATGCCTTGCACTGAGAGGAAACATGACAAGAACAATTCGAGGGTGCAGGCCTGTGATTTCACCCCATTTCCTAAAGGGGTTGTTCTTAAGTGACCCCCCCCCCACTTTCCCCTAGTCTCTGGGTGTGTGTGTACACCCATGTGTGGGTGCATGTGTTGGTACGTGTGTGTTTATATGTGTATAAGTACGCAGGGGCACGTGTATGTATATGTGTACATGTGCATGCACTGTGTGCCTGCATGGGTTTGTGTATATGTGTGTGCACATGATCGTGGTGGGCACCTGCGTGTGTTCATGCTCCCATACACTTCTCATCACACTGGGCGGCCAGGGGCTGACTCCTACAAGCCAAGTCCCGCCAGCAGAGTCAAAGCAGTGGTGGGGCGGTGTCTGGGCCAGCAGAAGCAGGCAGGCTGGGCCCATCGCCTGGGTGTCCCACATGTCCCAGATGTCTGTGAAGCTCAGGGTTGCGGGGTTTGAGGGTGACTTCCACAGCCACCCATTTCTGCCCATGGATGTTCGTGTTGAAACAGGACCAAGAGCACAAGTGAAGCAGAACTGCACTCAAGGGATAAGGGTGTGACCCAGCCCTTCCCTTCCAAAATACCAAGTGGCACCAGGGCCTTTTGGTTTCATCTCCTGCATCGTATCACCCCAAATTTCACACCTATGCATGTTTGTGTGCACATGCATATGTGTGCATGAATGCGTGGACATGTGTACATGTGCTGGTACACATATGCTCTGGATTCGGGGTGTATTTTACAAATAAATCACAGCTAGATGTGATGGCTTGTCTGCACCTGGCCTTTCCAGTTCTCACGGGGCTGAGTGTGGACGTGGGACCGGCCTCCACCACCACCACTGGGACCCCGCACAGAGCAGAACCACGTCACCACGGCGGGTCCCAGAGCAGAAGTGAAGCCATGAATCTTTTAGCTCAATTTATTTTCCTCAGACAGACAAATGCAACCCGGTAATAGCTCTTGGTTCTAACAAGTGTTCTTTTCTTTATTTAAAAAAAAAAAAGAAAAAGAAAAAGAAAGAAAAGAAAAAGGAGTCCTTGGTTTTCCCACAAAATAAATTTTTACAAAAAATAGTTTTTGATGTATACATGCCTACTTGGGAAACCCTTTTGTTCTTGATGGCTTTTAAGACCTGTTTTCAGGCAGATACAGACATGTTGTAGACTTGATGCACCAACTGCCTTCCTCCCTGCCTTTGGCCAGATGGTGGCGCCCCTTCTCCAATTCCCCTTTCAAAGGCAACGGATATGAAAAGGGGAGGCTTTGGAAAGTGCGCTGAGCGGGGCAGCCTGTGTAGCTGACAACCCTGTAGGCCAGTGAGCACTGGAGGTCCTTTACTTCCCTGGGGAAAAAAATCTATGCAGACTAGAAACAAAGGAACAAAAGGAGACAGACAGTCACTTTCTCTTATATTGTGGGCATTTTATCCCTCTCTTTCACAGCAGCAACTTTAATAAATAAGTATGATGCCTGCGGTATTTTATCTGGAAAATAGCGCCACTCCAGCAGGTTCACGCACATCCATGTACAAAGTGATCTTCGCAGAGCGTGGCAAACAGTTAGGTTTTAGGGACACAGGCTTTTAAAATCGGAGTTAGCTCCCCCCTCCCCCAGCTCCTATAGACCAAAAATACCTCTATCTTCAACTGCATAAAGGTTGTGAGTAGCAAACTTGTAAAAATGAAGTGTACAAAAGGAACGTCCATAAACATATTTGCACCCTGTATACAATGTGTCACCCTTTGAAACTGGCCAATGGTCAGCTATGGCAGATTGTCAACAATAGAAAAAGACCCCAACGTCTGTCACACACACTGGAATTGATGGTTTGCGTGGTTTTCCAAAGAGAGGTGTTCGTTTCCATTGACAGTACTTGCTGATGGTCTTCGTGTTTAATGATTAGTTGATGGTACATAACTTGCTGACGGTCTTTATGATTAAGAAGCCAGTTGAGTTTCCTGGCATTTAGGCAAGTAACATTTGATTGTCACAACGTACAGTTCTGAGACAATAAATACAAGCAGATCAGATGCATTTCTTCATTGTATCAAGTAACTCCAGTTTAATACAATTTAGTGCATTTCAGGATCTCATTCACAGTTTGACTTCTGTCCAAATATTTACGCAACAAAAAATAAATGGAAAAGTTTACGAGAAAAGAAAACTCCAGGTGACCTTGTCATTACAAAGCTTAAAAACTTAAAGCTATCCAATTGTCTTGGAAAAGAATGCACGGCTGCCGCTGGGGCTGACTCGTGTCAGCTTCTCTGGTATTTCCCGGGCTCCCAGAAATGATCTCGTCCATTAATTTCCCGAGTGGTTTGTGAGAAGGCCACCATTTTCACCGAATCAGCTAGTGGCAAATGTTTGTGCTAAAACTTAATTCACACGTGTCCACCCCCCTCAAAGAGAACACGATGTGAACCTTCTACCCAAAAACTGTCCCTGTGTTTTTGCATCCTGGCCCTGATATGCAAGAATGTGAAACCCGGATGTCTGCATGCACCCTGGCAGCCCCAAGCAGGGTTTGGGACAAAGCCTGGCCCAGTCCAAGTGGGTGGTATGGCCGGGAGTGGGGTTGGAGCACCCAGGCCTGGGCATTCGGAGAGGCTGGCCTTGGTTTTGTGAGCTAACTCACTAGACAAAGGGGCAGGCACGCGGGCCAGGGACGTGCTGTCTCCGGAAAGAAGGCAGGCATGGCAGGCCCAACTGTTTCGACCCTAGGCCTGGTTAGAGGGCAGGAGAGCTGGAAGCCAAATCACACCATTGGACGCTAATTGTCGCGTGCTGGGGGGAGCATGCAGTACTGGTGAGAAGTTCGCAGCATGAGTTCACGCTCGGGGTTGAACAATTCAGCTGAAAATCAGCCGGGCTTAAAAGATTCTATTTGGCTTATCCTATAGGTGTCTCGGGCGGAGACAAAGCAACATGCAGAGAGCTACTCATTCTTCACCCCAGATCTGACATGATCGTTAGTCACGTGGTTGTGGACAGCCTACAGACAGCTCTCAAACTGCACGGGACCGCGCCCACTGCTCTTCTTCGGACCCACACCGTGCGCAATAACTGAGTTAATGTGAGGAAGGTTCTCCTGCCTCGGTGCACAAGGTGGTGACAGGGACAGACAAGGTAGCTTCAGAATTGATCAGTGACCACACCTGCATTGTTTTGTTTTGTTTTTTTTTTACAAGAATGTGCTGTGTACATTGTTGCTTTGTTATTACTTAGTGGTTTCTATGCTCAGAGCTCATCACTTCAATCAGATCCTGTGCTTCTTGAGGACAGGGACTATCAAGCACCTCAAATAGGGCCGTGCACCTAGCATGCTGTCACCAAGTACTAGACGACCAGTGCTACTTCTTTCTCTGGGTTAAAACTCGTCAGTGGGTAGCTATTTCAAACCCTCCACCAGGCCTCAGTTTGGAGAAAAAGAGGGCATACATAAAGAGAAAAATCTATGACCTGTTTTCCCTCTGATCAGCCAAGCCTTTCCCTAGCATCTGCTCACTTGCAAGCAGTGGGTGCAGTTACTGCTTACAATGCCATCAAAAAGACCCCGTAAAGGGAAGCCAGAAAGTCCCCAGGTGCTGGTAGCTACTACAAAGTCACCATGGAAAGACCACAGTCACCATCTAGCCTCTGGATCTACCCACAGGGGCACAAAGAACTGCAGCCTCTGCCCCAGCGAGACAATGGGGGAGACCGGTGAGCCAGACTCCACACACACTGGACAGGGTCGGGGTACAAAGATGGAAGAGGACAAAGGACTCGGACGCCGGTGCCTGAGAGTGGGGCCTTGCCCTGAACTGAGAAACATGGTGACCCCCCCCAGCAGGGTCAGGGGACTGGCTCCAGAGACACACTGCAAGCGGCAGAACGTGCCCCAGCAGGGAGGGTCAGCAAACACCTCCTGACCCTTGACTAAATGGAGACCGAGTGTAAGGGGCGCCCTGGAGGCCCAGAGCACATGCCGGTGACTGCCACCCGCATGGCCTGTTCCAACGCTCAGCTGAATCTGACACGGCGACATCAGCAACAGATGGAGCTCAGCAGTGGGTGTAAAGGCAAAGAATAAAGAAAAGCACTATTCTGAAATTTATTAA
The DNA here is from genome assembly GCA_004026545.1 of Mormoops blainvillei. Lineage (NCBI taxonomy): Eukaryota > Metazoa > Chordata > Mammalia > Chiroptera > Mormoopidae > Mormoops > Mormoops blainvillei. The sequence continues at coordinate 97,357 of PVJD01002339.1, forward strand.
TTTGTAAAAAATTAAAAGAGCTCCCCTCCCTCTTTCCTTCTTAAGCGAATGAAAAGATCCACCCTCTCAAAAAAAAAAAAAAGCCTGAACATTCATGCTGTAGTTTTTATTGCTCCCAAAGGGCTTGGTGTTCAATGCATGAGCTGATCTGGGTTAAATCAGAAGGAATCACTGAGATCTGAAACCTGCACCCTGGTCTTGGTCTCCATTTACGGAGGAGTCTGCACTGTTCATTCATTTACTTGCTGTAGAACTCACGTTATGTATTAATTTCAAGGGGAAGGAACTTATCTGGGAAACCAGGACTATAACTAAGTGGTAAAAGATCTAAATTTACATTTGCCTTGTCGTGGCTCTACCCTTCCTTGTCTTAAGATGTTTTAGGTATTAGTGATGTAGCCAATGACACTGATGAACACTCAGAAAGACAGGTGAGCAGCAGCTGTGTGAAGACAAGCCAGCTCTACAGTAGCCACTCAGCCCAGAGGGAGCGGAGGCATGTGCCAAGGGACAGAGGTGAGCACACTTCTGTCGTCAAACCTAAAATTTAGGAGCGTGTCGTTATAAAGAATTTATGCCACCCCGAGAAATCTTCCCAAAATACATACTTAGGGCCCATGTGTCATTATTTTTCTAATACAGCTTCTAATATTTTTCGTGTCTCTTTCCTCCACTTGTTTTTCTAGAAAATTCAACCTGCCTCTATTCAGAATGCTGGTTACAGTGTATCAGAGAGAACACCCGTTATTTTCTTTCCCTTGCTAAAAAAGATGAGGGGAATGTGACTTTTAAAAAACCAACTTGAAAGTGTAAGAAGAGAGTCCAATGCAGGTGGGACGGAGTGGAATAACTGAGCTGAGCCCCAGCAGCTCCCGGCCTGTCCACGGGTACATCGAACCTCCATCTTTGGAATAAAACCTCCCTCTAGGGTCCCACCTGAAAAGGATGCTGAGAGGAGAGGCCAGGCACAGGCTGTTGGGGCCCTTGGGAGACACTCCACTGGGCACCTGTGGGCGTGGGCCCCGTGAGGCCGAGCGGCTGCCCACCTGGTCGGTGGCAGGCCCTCCACAGGGACACTTGTGCCTGTTCAGGGCAGGGAGGGTGGCACAAGAGGGAGAAAGGCTCACCACCTCTAGTTTTCAGCAGGGCCTTCAGAGCCATCGGCAGATCAACTGTAAAAATAAAATCTCTAAAAGCCAATGAGCTGTGTTAACAGTCTCCAACCACCTTTAGAGGACAGATTGGGTGGTGACATTTCTTTTAAAGAAGGACTCACAGGTCCGGGGGGCTATGGGGGCAGAGGTCTCCCTCTGGCACACTCGGCACCTCTGGGATCTGGGCTCCCGGTCACCAGGGGAGAGGACACCAGCCCGGCGTGGCCTCCTCCCCAGCACCCAGTGGAGGGACTGTAGTCTGAAGGCCGCAGGGAGAAAGGGACAGAGGAGCTCTGGGTGCGGGAAGGACACTACATCTCAGCACGTCCTCGGGTGCTTACACACAGGGCTCGGTAGTAACCTGCACGGCATCTGCCTGCAGCCAGCCTCACGCTCGGCGCCCGATCCATCTGACACCTGGTGTGCGCTTGCTGCCCAGAGAACCTTCTCGGCAGCATCCCCATCCCCACCGTCTGTAAGTGAAGGTGTTGGCCACCTTGGGAGGCCAGAGGCCCTGTGACATTCGTTCCCAGGAGCACTGGGGGCGTCCTGAGGAGTTTGCTGGGCGGGGGGGCCAGGGCGAGTTCCCGAAATCACAGACAAAAGCAAAAACGGGACCTCAGTTTAAGAAGAGAGAGCTTTAGGGGCTCTCTCTGGCCAGCAGAATCCTTGAGAGATGACGCTGGGTGAGACCCCGGTACCCCAGGAGCCACCTCCCCAGAGCGGATGCCGCCCTCCGTGCCCGATCTCCCATGGCGACAGGCGGGCCCTGCTGTGCGCTGCGACCATCTCCATCTGGCAGGCCTTCCGATTCCTTTACTCTTGGCTCAAGTTTATTGGTTAATGTTAGTCACCAGTTAATAAGAAAAATAGTTTCTAAGTGTCTTTTTTCCTCTCCGTACATGTTGTTCTGTTTTTAATTGAGTTAATCGGATACCACCTTCAGGTTATGTGTGTTCAATCACAGCCATTAATTACTCCTTTTTCTTAAATTCTTGGTTTCCGTAGCTGGAGCCTTTTTCTATTTCAGTTACTCCTATTAGTCGGCGGACTCCAAAGGAAGCTTTAAAACAGGAGAAATGTGAGGTTAGATGGATCAGCTGGGAACATCGTTACTGGGGGGCCCATGTGGGTGGCAGGCAGGCCCACGCCCCCTCCTCCCTCTGCCCCACGTGTGCCCAGTCAGCCTGTGCCCCTGGAGCTGACGGCTTCTGCAGGAGAGTGGCCCGAGCCCACTCTTTGAAGACCACAGGGCCTTGCTTGGACGTCGGCTCTGTGCCACCTCCCAGGGGGTGGCGGTCGTCTCCAGGCCTGGGCGCCTCAGCAGGCGTGTGGCAGACCCCAACCTTGAGCTGTGTGATCACTCACATTCCTTACCTGCCCCAACAAAGCCCAGGAACGTCAGGATCAGGAGGGGAGAGCCACTTGCAAAGACGCCCAAGACAAAGCTGAATAGAGGAGACAGGAGAACAGTGGCCCAGAAGAGGAAATTCAGGAGCGTCCACGGCCGTCGGGCAGGTTTGAACGGCTCCCCTGGAAACACACCCTTCTGGTTATACATCTCCTGCAAGGCATCCTGCGAGAGTCCACAAGAAAAGCGGTGTCTTTGCATGCTGTCCTCTTGACAGAGAGACAGTGCTGACAGTGAAACACGGCTCGACCAGTAAAGAGCCACAGAGAGGGGGCGAATCACGCTCTGCAGGTGGGAGGTGAAGCTGGCACGGCCTGCACAGAGGGCCTTGGCTGCTTGTGTCAAAACTTGTAAAAATACAAACCCTTCAACCTGGCCTGTTTCCCAGGGAAACAGCGAGTCTGTGCCTGGCTCAGGGCGGGCACTGCGACCCCATGACTGGGTGTGTGAGCAGGCCCCTCGTCACCTCCCACTGCATGTCGAGGGCAGGGGTGGCAGCCATGGCCTGTTGGGTGTCCAGCGGCCATCTGGGGCACGGTCCTGGCATCACCCTGTGCCGCCTCTACCACCCACAGGAAGTTACTTCACCTCTCCTTCCTCTGCTTCCTGTGGGCTAATGACATGGGAGAACGGAGCTGGTGAAGATACGGGGAGATGGCATTAACAGGGCTTTGTCAGCAGTGGCACGAGGACACGCTGTGAACACCAAGCATGGGCTGGCTGAGAAAGGGACACCTAACAGAACAGACTTCTTCGCAGCCACCGCACAGAACGTGTTAGCGAGGAGGTACGCCCGTGATCTTTGAAGTACCATGTGACTCCGTTTAAACAAAAAAATAGGCATGATTGGATATCTGTATGGGACCATGTTTAGAAAGGCACTCCCCCCCCCCCACATGATCTTAATTACCTGGAGGAGTGCAATGTCGTCTGTTTTTATTTTCATTTCCGGCATTCGATGTTTAAAGTTGTGTTTTGTATTATATACAAAAGGGGGTGGGGAACCTAACAAATGCCCAGTCTCACTGCCCCATGCACCTCGCAGATAGATGACAGCCGACCCCACCGCTCGAGGCCTGGTGTGGTCAGGAGCACCCGTGTCCTTCACACCCATGCACACACCTCAGGGTGACTGGAAGCCCCTGCCCTGCATGTCCCCCAGCATGTTCCTGCCATTTTCAAGCTCAGTTGGCCACCTCCGCTCTGACCACCGTGCCCCTAAGCAGATGGGTCCTGCTGCCAGCTCTCTCGCCTCTCAGAGTGTTTACAGTGGGTGGTTGTTAAGGTGAACCAGGACCTGAGACGACACACCAAAACCAGAAGGCAGGACCTTTTCACACCTCCCCTGGGCAGCAGCTTCCCACCTTCGGAATCGGAAGCCACGTTTCATGTCGCGATCTAGTGTCCATGTATGCAACGCATTTCAGGAGGACACCGTGCTTGCCCTCAGCACAGGGAGCCGTCACACGTTTCCGCTCGAGTGCCAGGACCGCCTGACATGCAGAAATGATTCTGTGGAGTTGCTTTCTCAAGTATTATGTCCTTTCTCCTAATCCCAGCTCCTCATCTGACCAAGCTCCTCTTATCTCTTTCAAACCTCTTGAATATGCTTATTCTGGAACATTAGAGATACTGAGAATATCTCAACCACTAATTTGTCGAGACCACCCCCCTCACCGTTTCCAGTGCCCGTCTCTCCCCACCCCAAAAGCCGGTCCCACACAGAGGAGCTCGGGCTCTGCTGTCATGGGGCCCAGAGTACGCACTACACAAGGTGGGCAAAAGTAGCTTTACAGTAGTGAGTATACAAAACACAGCTTATTCTTACATTATTTATTAATTACTGTATATGAACAACTGTAAACTTACTTTTGCCCCACCCGGTACTGTGTTGGTGATTTGAGAGGCCAGGAAGCAAGAACTCCGGATGCCAGGAATTGGTCCCATTTCCCTCACACACCTGCCACCCGTCAGAACCGGGCGCTCCTCAGCTCGGCAGCAGGTGTGATGGGCAGGGTCTGGGCCAGAGGCCCAGAGACCTGGGGACTTCCAGCCTGGCCCCCACAGGGTAGTCCCTTTCTTCTCAGGGTTTTAGTTTCCATATCTGCGACATGGAGAGACTGTACGGAATGCGCTGTAAGGCCCTTTGGAAAGACCACGGTCTGTTTCTGTGTCATGACTGGACCTAACTGGTCATCACCATGGCTCTCAGAAACTCCTGGTCGGTCGCCGCGGGGCCTTTGCATCTTGCCTGGCTGTGGGCAGTGGGGCCGCAGGCAGTCCAGACCCTCTATCCGCAAGACGGGGGAAGGGGCATCCCAGGCTCAGGGGGACATAACCCAGGCGGGCTCTCGGAAGCACAGCTTCGACTTCACGAGGAGCAGAGCCTCCCGGCACTGGTGGGGGCGCTAAGTATGTCCATCTCATACGCACACGCTCCCATGTGCACCCGCCCCACTGGTAACAGCAGAGTGGGACACACACTGATTTCACAGATAGGAGCAGGGTATCAGCACTTGGTGGACACCATGCAGCACCTAAACGGGGTGAATTCAACTCGTTTATGTCCCTGTCGACAGATATAAAACACAATGGTGGCTGAAATAAAGAAAAACATAGACCACCACCACAGTATGGTATCCCTAGAGTAAAATATAAGTGACACACAAAAAGACCTGAAAATGTTATATTATATAACTCAATATTATAGAATAACACAGCAAATAGTATAAAAATACTCAAATCAGTTATGTCAAACTTGCCCTTTGCTGCACTTGCATTGGGTTATTTCAGAAAGTGAACCTTCTAAGAGAGGAGGCCCTGTGCCCCTTCGCCTGCAGGGTCCCCCTGTTCTGACCTGTGGTTTCGTTCCCACGCACGGTTTTACACTCACATCCCACACGCGTGTGTCCAGAGCATTAACGCACAGACTGCTGTGTGCTTTGCAATCTTACGTAAGTAGTGTCACGCCATATACATGCTGCAATCTGCTTTTCTCACACGATTTTCTCCAGATTCAGTTATGTTGATAATACGTAGTTCATTTATTTTAACTGAATCACAGCAAATGGATACATAAATCAAAGTGTGTCTATTTCCTGATATACTTTTAGGTTATTTCTCATTTCCTGCTGAATACTGTTGCTTGCAACTGTCCCTTTGTTTACATAGTTTCAAACTTTTAAAACCTGACAGAGATTCAGAGATGCATTCTCCTTTGCCACCTGGGGCGTACAAGGTCTGTCTGTCTGCCTGCCTGATGCACATGCTCTGTTTCTTTTTCATTTATGTTTTTTCTTCTGGAGAGCGTTACATTGTTCTTTGAAATTATATGCTTTATCTAAGTTTTCAAATGTGTGAGCATAAAGTTAGTCATACTGGTCTCATCTTATTTTCACTCTCTGCTCTTTGGTCGGGTCACCTTTTTTACTCCTATTAACACCATTACTCTTTTTTAATTGGTCAGCCTTGCCCAAGGCTTTCTATTTTGTAATAGTTTTAAAAAGCTTTTGGTGCAGTCGATTCACTCTTTTGTGACTTTGCTTTCTGTTAAAATAATTTATGCTATTTTTATTCTTTTCCTTGTTCTACACTCCGGGCTTACTCTGTTTTGTGTGCACATGTGTATACATGTATAATGTGTGTGTGTGTGTGTGCACAGTTCCTAAGACATGTAAGACTTTTGAAGAGATTCTGATTCCTAGGAAGAGACATGTCCACTATCGACATCATGGTCAGTCCTCTGTGGGCAGTATGTCCTTTTTCTCTGATGATTCTTAGATCACTCTTTGTCTTTGGTGTTTTGCAATTTCATTGCCAAGCAGGGTGAATTTCTTTTTATTTACTTATCCCAGACTCGTATCTCTTGAACCTGATGAAATCCATGTTCATCAGCTGCAGGGGTTTTATGGTTATCGGCTGTGATGACTGCTCTTCACCATTCCTTCCCCTTTCTCCCCCGGGACCTTCTAACAGTCGCCCACCAGACCTCTCAGTTCGTCCTATCTTTTAACCTTCCTTTCATAATTATACTTCCTCTGGGCTGTATTCTGAATAATTTCTTCTAAATCTTCCAGTTTACTAATTTTCTCTTCAGCTGTATCTTATCTGATATTTAATCTGTTAAGATTTTACTGCTAATGACTAGATTTCTCATGCCTATAAACTCTACTTGGTTTTTCTCAAATCTGACTCATTTTTCCCATAGGTCTTGCTCTTTTCAGTTCCTTCTTTTATGTTTAATCATTTCAAAAATACCGATTTCAGCCTCTGTCTGATAGTTCCGTTAACTGAGGTTCCTGGAGTTTAATTTTTCTGTGTGCCATGTCTTGTCCATGACAGATTTTGGCAGAGCCCCTCTCCAGCAGGACTTCACCTGAGGGAGCCTGGGGCAGCTTCGGTGTGGAGTCATGTGCTTCCAGTTCGGCACATGCTTCTCCCGGGAACTCCAGAGAGATCTGCCTGGAGCCGCTTTGCATGTTGATAGTGTGTCTTTGTTTTTGAACTATGTTGTTAGTATAACTTTAAACTTCAAACCTGTCTGCGGTCAGGCTTGTGATTCTGACTTACCAGGGGGACCTTTTTGAGGCCAGGAAAGGAAAGCTTCCAAGTCTGTGCCGGCAGCTGCATGTTTTTTGTTTAACCTTTCTGAGGGTAAAACTCTCAAAGGTTTCCAGCTTCAAGTAGGGTTTCCGGTTCTAACTTCTGCCTTGAATGACGTCAAACCCTTACCTTTTCTTTCCAGTAGGCATTAAAACTCAAGACTTTCGTTAAGGAGACCAGCAAACTCCACCAGAAGAGCCGCAGGCTTACCACGGCTTTTCGGTTCCATCTCCTTTTTTGATCCCTAGAGATTTCCCTTATTTTCTTGCAAGCTGGTCGATGCCTTTAAAAGAATATTTGTTATCTACTAAAAGGGTTTTCTGGTTATCTAAGCCTTCTTCAGTGCTGAAAACAAAAACCTACTGTCCCATATGTTTGTACATATGAAATACACCAGAATTAAGAGTCGGGGCTGAGGCATGCTCTGGGGGAATGCAGCAGAGCTGGGTGTGGTCGTAAGAATCTTCTCCTGTCATCTATGTTCTGTCTTCTTGTAAACCATACACACACACACACACACACACACACACACACACATATCTGTTATATATCTCTAATTTCTTTTACATGAAAAAATAAAACAAAGGTAATCAAGTGTTATTCTCCACGGTTATGTTACCCTTATACTTTTCTCTAGTGTGTTCATTTCTCAAAAGTTAAGAAAAATGAAGGAGAACAAATTGGAAAGAAGTATGTGAGAACTGCGTAGCACTCCTGGTGCCAGAGGAAGTCGGCATGCCAGCTGCCCGCCCCATCGGCTGCCCCACGAGCCCTTCCTGAGACCCCAGGGGGAAGCTGTGTGCCTTTACCTTTTCCTGGTACAGCTTGTGAAGCCACTGAGCCGCTTCCTTTTCATCCAGCGGGATCTCTTCCAGAGGAAACCTCCTGTTTTATGAAGATTGGAAGCAAAGTGAATGAGTAGATGAGAGAGAACTGAAAATGTGGGGAAAGCTGGTGCACTGCGATCACTTGCTGGCCTGCTTCTGCTAATCAGTCTCACTCTGAATTTCCAAAAACACACAAACATCAAAGTAACTTCTCCTCGAGGGTTCCCTCAGAGGTGGTCTGGGGCTCTGCAGGACTGCAGGGCGCCATGGAGGGGCCCAGGCATCTACATTCATAGAGTAGTGGAAGTATTTCGCAAAGGAACCCCGTGAGCAGGGCAATGAGCAGATCATGTCCACCCCCTCGTGCCCCTGTGAAGGGTGATCATTTATTAGCTTCAGGAGGAGTTTTGGTCTCTCTTAATAGTTCACTCTTTGGAAATAATCATGGCTCAGAGTCTTTCATCAGGCAAAGGAGATTATGTATTTCACAAATGAAATCTACTTGCTTCAAATATGAAAGGCCATGGGGATTTAGAACTTTAATCTCAACTAACAAACAGCTGACTTCGGTCAGGACACTAACTTATCTATAAACCAAATCACCAGCTGGATTACCAGCCCCATGAGTGGAGGTGTCTACCTGGTAAGATTAGCAGGACAAGAACCACTTTCCACAGCAACTGTCACACCTCATAACCGCCAGCACATGTGCGGGCTAGCATAGCTAACCAGCAGGGTGCTGGCCACCACACGACCCTGGCTGCCCACCCTCAGAGGAGCCTGCAGTGAGGGAAGAGCCAGGTGAAGTGTCCGTAGCTAGACATAAGTCCCCATGTTTTAAGATATCTCAAACCTCTGGCTCTAAATACTGAGAATTTTGGCTTATGAAGCTTACAGCTGTGTCTTTGCCATATTCGGCTTTATAGGGCACACACTGTCAGGTACCGGAGCCTCCAGGGGACTCCACCGCATGCTCGAGGCAAGTGAAGGCATAAAACCTCCTAGTAAACCACACCAGGCTGACCTTGTGGGCCCCAAAAGGTCTCGGAGACCTCCAGGAGGCCCCAGGCTGCACCACGAGAACAGGAGCTTAAAGGGTTTGCCCCAGGTGCCAGCCAGTTCAGTAAGAAACAAAGTTCAGAAGGGGTTTACCTACAGAAAGACGGCCCCCTGAAGGTTTCAAACCTAGCTGACTGTTCTCCCTGATTTATATCCATAGTATACACGCCACATACAGGTTCTGTGTATATGTTAGATGCACTATCAAATACATAAAACAAGAATTTAAAATAAGATAAAAGTAAGTATAAAGATGAGCATCTATCTCCTGGACCTGACTCATGCCACTTTCAGGGCACTGGTCAGCATGAGCGCAGGAGAGCCTCCAGCCACCGTCGCCAACCCCCTGGCCTTAACCGGTTACAGGCCCTCCGGGAACTTCACTAGCAGGGGCAGAGAATACGGCAAAACCCCCCTGGGCGGTCGGAGACTCAGCTTATTGGGTGACAAGTATGTTTTAGGTCCCTAGAATATTGCTTTTACTCACAACCCAAATGGTGAGTGACCAAAACAGCAAGTTGAAGCTTTTAGAAGTTCTAAGAATATATCTATTAATACAAGATTAGGTAAAATATAGACCCATGTTTTCTACAGCAAAGGGGAAAAGGAACAGATGAAAGCTCAAGTCTTCACCAGCTGGAGTTGGTGCCCACCAGGAGGTGTGCGGCCTCGGGGACTGGCTGTGGGCATAGGCTTCAAGCTGGAACCAGCCGCCTCTCTGGCTCCGCCACCTGCCAGCTCTGAACTCAGGCACCTGGGGCTTTCTGACCACGGTGCACCTCTTACTACCCAGGCCAAGAGCAAGACCTGCCTCCAAGGCCATCAAGCGCTTGACACAAAGCCCACCACTGCTATCACTGTCCTGGGCCACATCCCCATTTTAACGGGAGCCACAGCCCGTAGAGAGCCGATCTGGCATTCCCAGGTCAGGAACGTCCAGCGCCCAGAGGGATCACCCAGTCCCTGGCGGTCCACGCTGGTTCGGCCCCCTTCCAGGGGTTCTAGAGGTCTAAGGGAGGAGACCCTGGGCTCCCCTCATCCCGGGATGGAATAAGAGACTCTGTACCTACTCTGAGCCAGTCCACTGCACTTTTCTTTAAGAGGAAAGAACCCAACCAGCTTATAATTTATGTTCACAATTTTTTTCCTAGAAATTTCCTATCGTGTGTACAGAACTGGGTGGTGGTAAAAAAAAAAAAAAAAAGCAAACAAAAACAAACGAACAAACAAACAAACAAAAAACTTACTGGCTCAAGCTCTCTAGACTGTAATGGAGAGGGCCTGTCCCAGCCTTTCCCAGCCACGCTGACCAGGATGGTCACCGAGTCACTGGTGGCTGGGTGGCAGACAAGTGTGCTAACGCAGAGAGGTTGTGTGTGATTTATACACAACCAGGGAGGGGTCTGCCCCGCTGGGCACACCTGAATGACACCAGCAAGTTCACCCAGGATGACTCAGAGAGGAAGAATCAAAGTCACAGTGCCCTTTTATTAAGAGAGTAGTCCCCAGATTGTTTTACGATAAAATGATTTCTCTGGGAGGGTTATCTTTTCTTCCTGCGCCAGGGAAACTTGGACAGTCAGAGCGTGGCAGTGAGACACAGCCGCCGCTCGGGTGCGACTCTCCTGGTCACTGACCTTGATCTTGTGCCTCAGAAATGAAGGCCGCTCTCCATATGAGGTCGCGCCTGCACCTCAGAACAAAGCCCCGGGTCCGCATGGACACCTGGATACCTCATTCCTGTCTCGTCACACTGGCACCAGAAACCACTTGGATGAAACCTAAAACGGACCCTCCCCCTGGACTCCTTTTCTTTCAGACACAGATCCCTTCAATTCTGGGGCTGAACTTGCCAGTGCCAACAAAAGTCACCAAAATGCAGCTTCAGGCCAGGAGGCTCTGTGGGAGAGCCCTCACGGCCGGCCTCTGAGCAGATCTGGCTCTACCCCTTGGGGAAAGGTCGGCCCCCTGCATCCACCAGGCGCCGTGACTGCGGGCTCCAGGGAACTACTGGCCCCGTAAGATGCAAGCAAGGCTGGGGAGCACACCACGCGGGCTCCCGAGGAGGTGGGAGGGGGGGTGACAGATGGCCCCCCACGTTCTGGCCTGACAAGTTCCCCAAAAGGAATGAAACACAAAATTGGAACCAAATGAGGGTCTCCCTTTGTGTTTTCCCTTTCTCGTGCTTTGCCAGAGGACACCTTAGGCATACCCTGCCTACAGGGAGGCCCGGAGATTTCCCACCCCTTTCAGGTCCCTGGGGAGGATTTCAGAGCAGCCCTGCTGTGAGCTGAAGGGGGCAGCCCCCCGCTCTCTGCCACACTGAGCACATCTCCTGTGTCTTCACCGGTGAACGCCTGGCAGACACTCGGTGCTCTGGTCCCTCTCCCTGCCCCCCACACCCCTGCCTCTGGCCCTCGCTTTGCATTCAGTAAGCACATGTTTACCGCACAATTAATAGGAACCGTTTCTAATAATCTGAGGTTGTTTTAAGGTCTCCACAGGGCCCTGCCTCAGGCAGTTTCCCTTCTTGGGTTCTCGGGGTTCCTAAGGCCACAGAGAAGCTCTACGTGGACCGGCTCCCACATCCCTCCAGCAGGACAACCCTGAACATGGGCTTGCAGCCAGCGCAGTGGGACCTGAGGGGCTCGGTCCCAGGGTCGCCAGGAGTAGAAGGCTGAGAGGGACTGAGGTCAGCCGAGGCCCTGACCCTTCTCTCTGCGGCTGTCTCAGCCTCAGCCCTAACCACGAAGAGGGGACCACGGAGTCCCCCTTGGGCTAGGAACACGATCCTGGTCTTGCCTGTGAAAATCCCAGTCCCTGTGCAAATTTTAGCTCAGCCTCTTTCAAAAAGCTTCTGAGCTCCCCCCAGCAGGAGAGGGGGTCACTCCTCTCTGGACCATCTGGAACATTCTGCCTTCACCCCACAGCCACTCGTTCACTTTGTGCGACAGCCAATGGTACCCATGTATGTCCCATGTCTGCCCACCCAGATGGTGGGACTTTGGTCACCTCCACATGGGGGCAGCTCAGGAGGAGGAGGGTCGTGTGTCAGGGCCGGGACAGCCGGGGAGGGGCACTGGGCAGGACGCGGTGCCCGCTGGGCCCCAAGCTCACCTCACACACATATCCGCCTCATACTTCTTCCCATAGAGGATCCCCAGCAAAGACGGGTTCTTGTTTCCCCGGAAATTCAGAGTGACATCGTAGACGGCTGCGACTGTGGGGGACCGGGGTGCAGGAGTGAGCCAGGCTGCCGCCCCCCGCCCCCTCCCCATGCAGAGCCCAGCAGGCTTTTCACCGGGGTTATGCTCTCTCTGCCGACTCTCGCCTTTTAGTGGGGCGTTCGGCTAATCCGCGTCTAAACTTACACTGGCGTGCGCGCATTTAAACCCACTCTCTGGCTGCCTTCTACCGGTCCTGTCTGTTCTCCGCCCCTTTCTTTCACCTTGCCTCCTTTTGGATTAGATATATATATTTTTTTTTCCTTTATAAGGTTTTCAGTTATATGCTTTGTATTATTTTAGTTATTTTCCATTAACTAGCATTTTATCACCTCGAAAATGACACAAGAATCTCAACATGCTAACTCCACTTACTTGGTTCTCTCTCTTCTGGCCTGTATTTTACATGTAATTCACTTGTATAGTTTCTGACTGTTTCGCTTCTCGCTTCACATCCTGGCCCTTACCTGTCCCGCGCAGGCACTGGACCGCGGTGGTGAAGCCCTTGGTGCGAGGCAGCAGGTGGTACTTGAGGGGGGGCAGCCCCTTGGAGGCAGCCACCTCCATGCTGACACGGTGCTTCTTCTCCGTGAAGCGTGTGCCCTCACAGTACAGGAGAAACTAGGACACGAACACAGGGACACGGCTCGGACTACTTCCATGTATGCACTGGTTGAAAACCTGCCTGAGCCCTCCAGGCCTTGGCTGCTGTGACAGGTAGGTGTCAAGTGCCCTGTGACTCTTCTATATCCTGAAGGATGAACTTGCCCAGTCCTTCAGGTCACTGGGGTTTGTGGCGGAACCACCTCTAAGGAAGACCCTCCCTGCAGAGGCAGCTCCTCAGCCTGGGTGCTGGAAGGGCACCACTTACTGCCCAAGGGGACCCCACCCCACTGAGCAGGGTCACTGTGCAGGGAGGCACCCCCACCTGCCCACCCCACTCCCAGGTCTGGCTCTCAGTGTGGGGCACTGGAAGTTGGAAGTTGGAAGTTGGCCCCAGGCCCTGCTGTGAACTGGGACCCAGAGAGTCCTGCTGGCCTGGCCTTCCCATTCGCGACTCAGGTCACATTCACGTGTCTGAGGGGAGCCCGGCCGGCGCGGCCTCCTGCGCCAAGGCGCACGTGCGTGCACGGACTCACCCACATGTACTCGGGGTAGTCGGCCAAGCGCCTCAGCCCTTCGATGACGGTGTCCCGGTCCTCCTCCCACTTCCTCTTGCAGAAGACAATCTCCAGGAAGTACCATGTCCAGCCGATGAGGGGCACGAACAGCAGCTCCCTCTTGGCCAGGACTTTGGAGCTCTGCAGGGAGGAGGGGAGCAGGTAGTGCGCTCTAGGCCGCAAGGCCGCCCAGGCCGTCCCGGGACTGGTGTGGTGGGCGGTGACTTCACTGTCTGCAGGGGCGCCCTGACACTGAGTGTGGAGGGGAGACCCGGGCATGGACTATGGCGCTGCTGGCACCTTCCTACAGATGAGGAAACCGAGAGGCGGGCCTGGCACAGGGAGGCTGCCTTCCTGAGGAGGGTGGGAGCGCCATCCGGAGGTGCTCTCTGCAGTGGGACTCCTCAGCCGGGCTCAGGATGATACGTCAGGCTTATGAGGGGAAAGGCAAGAACAGCCAGTCTCAGGAGAGCCGTGGGGCAGGCAGCTCAGGTCAGCCCGCCGTCTGGGGCGCCCTAGGTGAGCCATGTGCCCGGACTCTGAGCTCAGGGGACCAGGGGCTAAAACTGGAGGGGAGAAAGCCCAGACCCCAGAGAGCCATGCCAGCACCTCCCTGAGGCCCCCATGCTGCCGACTCCCACACCCACCCGGGACCCCCAGCTCTCTTACCCCCAGGACTCCAAACCGCTCGCACATGGTCCACCCACAGAGGAAGTCGATCTCGAAGTTGTGGTTGAGGATGATGACCACGTGCTCTTTCCCTAAGTGGTCCGTCGTGGCCCGGTCGGTGAACAGCGTGCACTCTGTGCAGGACCACCACTCCAGCAGCATGACCAGTTCTGTGGACACACGGGGGGGCACGTCGGCAAGTGGTGGCCACAGTCCGGGCCGGGCCCTCCGTCTGGGCCGGGAGCGCAGGCCAGGCCCCAGCTCTGATGCGGGCGGGGCTTTTCTGGTATTTCATCCAGACTGGGCTTTTCTGCTAGAAATGAGTTTTGGTGGTTTACATGCAATAAAATAGGTTTTCCTAATTTATAATGAACTTCTCTAAGCAAAAGCAGGGGAGAAGACAAATGCGACTTACTTTCTGAGAGTAACAGAAGAAACAGGAAAACCAGCATTTTGGATGGTTATCTTATGTCCAGTTATGATTCCCACATGTGCTGTCGTTTTAGGAAATATCCCATATTTCATTCACGGGATGAGGGAGGGGGTGGCTGTAGGCCCACAGCCAGCCCTGGGGCTCCCGCGGTCGGCAGCCATGGCTGTGCGGGAGCCCCAGCCAGCCAGCGTCACACCCACCACGGCCAGGTGTCCGGAGCAGCGTGACCTCACACTCCAGGAAGCACAGCACTGAGGTTCAGGGCTGCCAGAGCCCGGCCCCGTTCCCTTTGTGCAGGACCCTAGCCTATCCATTTTCCAGGGGCACCGGCCCTTGCAGATGGGACCAGGCACTGCTAACAGGGCAGGACAGCCCAGCGCTTAGAGACAGCACATGACATTAACGCCATTTAACAGCTTTCAGTGTGTCCATCTGACAGATTAAGATTGATTTCATAAGTACAAACACGCAAACACAAGTACAACAGACACACACGTCTACACGCAAATACTTGATTAAGAGAGATAAGAGTCATTTTCTTTCAGAGACAGGTAAGTGAAATGACAGGCCACCTGAAGGAAGAGTCACGGCCCTTTGGGGTGGGTGCCGGGGGAGAGTGGGACGGGCCTGGTCAGGCACCGGTAGCTTTCCAGGTCGCTCACGGTGGACCGAGTTTATGCTTGTTTCCCATCCCAAAGCACTAACGTGCTAACCCACATGGAGCTGCCACCCCTGTGGGTCCCAGCGGTCAGGTGCCGAAATGTCACAAGGTTCACCCTAGTGACTTGTTTCGGGTTGAGCACCTTTCCGCAGGTCCCCTGTGTGGAGTGACCAACAGCCCTCCCGAGTGCCCTCCATCACCTAGGTGGCACCCCCACCATGGGCATGGGCGGTACTCACGGCTCCAGAGCGAGTAGGCAAGGCGGCAGTTCAGCCGGCGGTAAAGCTGCTTGTTCACGGGCCAGAGGGCGAGTGTGCATAGCTGGATGAAGTTGATGACCAGCCCGCTCACCACAAAGACGAACCCGATGAGGAGGTGGACGATGAACTGGGTCTTCAGGTAGGCAAGCAGGCCCATGGTCGCTACTCAGTAGCGAGTGCAAGGTCCTTCACTGAGAACAGCTGTCCTGGAAGGACAGGGGCTGTGGTCAGGAGGGGGGCCAGGACGCAGGGACCAGAGCTGCAAAGCCCGGTCCCCACACAAGAGCCCCAGAGCTGCAGGGCCCAGGAGTGAGTAGATTCAGGGGTTTTCCTTCTGCAGCTAACATACAGGACACTCAGGAGGCCTGACGCACGTCACTTATCCGCGTGTCACATACACTCACACTACACACACCCCACACCATGTACACACACATGAACCAAACACACACGCACTCCCATGCATATAAGAAAGGAAGGAAAGACTGGAAGACAGGCACCCAAATATTAATAGTGATTATCTCTAGGTAAAGGCATTCTGGGTAATTTTAATTTTTTTAGCATCTTATTTAAAAGATTAAAACTGCCCATGAAATCTATAAAAACACGAAACTGCCTTTTAATTCCCTGGCTGCTGTGCACTTTTTTAATCTAAAAGGCTTTTGTTTTGGTTTTTAACACAAACGTAGCCACTCCCCCAAGAAATTAACCAGTTTTTCTCCCCTCTGCTTCAACGCTCATTTCTTAGTTCTGAAAGTGAAGCCAGCGCTCGCATTTCGTGGTCAGACCTGCCCTGGGAGGGCGCTGCCCGACAATTCCCCCAGCGAGGAGAGAAACACAGGAAGCTGTGATTCAACCCTTGGCAAGTTCAGAGCTGACATGGGGCAGCGTGATGGCCACCCTGCTGTGAGCCCTGCAGACCTGGTCCTTGGGGGAGGGGGTGGACCTGGCCCCGGAGACAGCTGCACAGGCCCCCTCAGCTCCCCAGGGCAGGCGCCGCTGCACTTTGTGAGCCGAGAACACCAGGGGCCGGACGCCCCACCGCTCGGTATTCCTGTGCCTGGAGAACAAACTGTGCCAGAAGCGGCTGTGGTGTTTTCAAGGCTGAGTCATAAAAGGGTGCCTGCGTGGCTGGCTCAGGGGGAAGCAGCTGCCATGGGAGGACACTGAAGCAGGATGGAGCCGAGACCCATGCCAGAAGAGGGAGCTGCTGCGGAAGCTGACCCTCCAGGCCCAGTCGGGCCTTGAGATGCCCGCAGCCTGGGGGCACCGCAGCCCACCCAGCCAAGAAACGGGGGGCAATGAAGGTGTAGCGTTGTCTTACACCACTACGTGTTGGGGTCATTTGGTATGCCGCATCAGAAAACCAACTCACTACTCTAACGATTAGTGAAACCGATACACTGCTCTGAGTGCAAAGGAAAAAATGACAGGGGCGGCAAAGGCGCCCTTGGGTGCGGGGCTAGACTCGGGGGCCGCGGCAAACGCTTCCCGCGCACTAGCTGCTGGTCTCGCACACGGCCTGCAAGCGGACCTAGTTGGCAGGCGAGTGAACATCGCCAGCACAGAGAGGTGAAGCGATACGTTCAGGGTCACACAGTGAGCAGCAGTAGGGCCAGATTCCAACCCAGGCACTGAGACCCGAGTCTGCACGCTCACCAAGGGACCCTCCGAGGGCAAGGCCCTCTGTAAAGCCGTGTCTCAAACACAGCGCCAGGGCAAGCCCCAGGCCAGCTTCTCTGTGGCACCAGCGATACGGCTTTAACTAGACCTGACGTTATGCCCGTCATCTGGCGCCCCACCTGGCACCTGGTGGGCTCTCTGCAGCCTGAGGCCTCAGGAGATTGGGCTCCACTCCCACCCACCATCCCGGGTCAGGCACGTGAACTCTCCATAAAAACACATCGACTGCTGCCACATGGGCCAGAGTAACCAGGGTCCCCAAAAGCCACCTCCAAGTCTGACGCATCAGCTGTCCCCAGTTCCGCGCCAGACTTGCTGACTCCATTGCCAGGGCACGAGGTACAAGAGTCTGATGTTAAGATCGGCTTCACTGAGGGATGACTCACGTACCCGTCAGGCTACTCACTGAGTGCGCAGCCTGATGACTCCTGTGAAGCCGCTGTCACAATCCACACAAAGTCACTGTCCCTCCCGGCCCCAGCCCCTGGCAGCACCACTCAGCTTTCTGACACCAGATCAACCTCCCTTTTCTAGAGCTTCACGTAAACTGAGTCCCATGGCACCTGCCTGGTGGGCTCAGCACAAAGCCGAGACCCAGTCCCGCCGCAGCGGCACCAGCTGACTACGGCCACCTTCTCCCCCTTCGTCTGTCCTCTGCTGGTGAGCATGGGGTGCCCACAGACTTCAGAGATGTGACCAAGGCCACCGTGTCTCTGTGTGCACACGGCTTTCACTCTGAAGTCCATGTGACACAGTCTGGGACTGTGAAGCGTCCAGTCCCTGGTCCATCCCCTGAACCTGGTCCGGGAAGCTCACCCACAGAAGCCCCAGAGAGCCACGCCACCCTCCCGGCCCGAGTTTCTCACCCCTGCCTGGAATGCGGGTGTCTTGGGTCTAGCAGCCTCCACGGCTCAGGCTGCTGGGGCTGCGGGGGAGCCTCGGTTAGAGCCGATGGCATGGTGTGGAGCTGGCCCGGAGCTCAGTCGCGACTGCCAGCCTTCTGGGTGACCCATGATCATCACCTGCCCATCCAGGAGCAAGTGGAAACCAGGCTGGGTCCCAGCTTCTTCCACATGTGACTTCAGCTGCCCTTGGCTGCATGTCTTTGTCGGATCATATGCTCCCGTGTTACCACTCAGCACCATCATGAACCAAATATACTCCAAGTGGCAATGAGCAAGTTAAGAAGAAAGATGAACCACCTGAGACGGGCCTGCCCGCTGTCTGCTGCCCGCTGGCTGCTGGGCCCCCGTGGGTTCTTGCCGTGGCCAGTCCTCTTCCTGCACACGTCCCTGCTGACCTTCCACCTGGGTTGTTGGTGCCCCGGATGCGGGGTCTTCGACTTCCTCACTCACTGTGGGACACCGCGTCCAAAGGCATGTCAGCCGGCTTCGGTTTAGGAGGTCCTCCCTCCTGCCCACCTCACAGGAGCACCCAGTGCCAGCCACACGCCTAGACGTCACCTTCTCGGGGCCCGCCCCCTGGCCCTGCCAGGCGAGGCCACCTTAACAGCACGCCACACACGCTAGGTTCTCGGACCTTCGACAACGGCTGGCCCACCTTCCTGCCCCTGCAGAAGGGCAGCGGTACCAAGATGCCCTGCTCCCCACACCCCATGCCCTCCCCCCAGGGCCTGCAGGCTGGTAGCGCAGGGGGGTGTCGGGAAGCGGCTCGACTCAGCCCTTGGGGGCTGGCCTTAAAATGATTTTTTTATGGATGGATCAACCAAAAATATTTACTTAGTATTATAAATAATAAAGGCCCAAAGATATGTATTTAACATCATCAACAATAAAGGCTGTATTAGACCTAACAAGAGAATACATCTAATAACATGTCTCAGTCCTTATCTTTTTTAATCTTTTATTTTTTTATTGTATTAAATGATTTTTAACGTAACACCACAAACACGATGCTTCAAAACTGCAGTAACACAGGGGTGGCCATTCCCGACTGCTAGTGTGAGCTTCCAGAAAACACACAACGCAGTTTGGTATAGAGTACGTCCAACACAAGTTACGAAGCCTAATGAAACAGTCATCCGAGCTCCCTCCCCGACTCCTCCCCTCGCCGCCATTATTCCCAAGGGCAACCACCATTATTCCTTAAAAGTCTTATCATACCCTAGACAAGATGGTGTCACGCCTTATTTTTCTGAACTTTAGTTTTCTGTGATTTGCTGTTTGTTCAGTCTTGTTTAAAATCCCTGCATGTGGCCATGGGTCCTGGAGCTCATGTTTACGGCTGGATAAGGAGCCCAGGGTGGGAATGTCCCTCAGTGGATCCCGGGTCTCCCTGGGACAGTGGGCTGTTCCTGGCCTCTGCTGCTGGGGCACTCTGCATGTGCTGCAGGGACAGTCCTCGGACTGGACATGGGCGACAGGCTGTGCCCATCTGAACTTCTCTAGATGATGCTAAGCTGTTTCCAAGTAGATTCCACCAGCACCTGTTTCCACCAACAGCACGTGACACTCTGGGGTCGGACTTAAGTCTGATCTCGTGTAAAACGGTATCACATGGTGCTATTAACTTGTATTTTCCCGACAATTATGGTGTCATAAATCCTATACTGCAGAAACTTGAGCTCGAACCCCCCTGTGCTACACATGGGGACACTGAGGGGCCCGTGAGGCATTAGGGCCCGCCGCTCAAGACGGGTGAGGCCGCAGCGAGCCCTCGGCCACAAGCTGCTCCTTTTTGGTGCATCCGGTGCGTGAAGACAAGGCCTCCCTTGAGAAAAGGCCTAGAACGTGGCTCTTTGCCTCCCGCATCACCATGGGCACACGGGACGACCTGGACAAGCCCCCTGCACCCAGGGCCTCAGAAGGCACTGCTGCTTCTCGAACCCAGAGAGAAGAGCCGGGTCAGGACCCAGAAGGCTGAACGGCCGGCCCGGCCGTTTGCATGGCGCCTTCTCGTTAATGCTCAGACGCTGCCGCTGAGGTGGCGAGGAAACCTGAGCCTGTTTCTAAGTCCCTTCGGTAGATAATAGGTTTAGATGGTTCCAGGAGCCTGGCACATGCACAACCTGGTCATGAGGCCGAGGTGGCAGCCCCCGGGTTTTGTGGCCGCTTTGTAAGCCACTAGGACCCCCCCCCCTCAGGGCAGGGGACAAGCTGCACGCTCACCCTCCCCAAAGGGAGATACAGGGTGGTGTCACCCCCTCGGGGACAGGCTGCTGGCCACTCAGAGAGGGAGAGTGAGCCAGGTGGCTCAGTGAGGCAGTGCTAAAAATAGTTCCACAGCAGGTAAGCCTCTCAGAGCAGCAACATGGCCCCGCAGGGACTCCGGTACCGCCCTCCGCCAGAGAGATGTGGCTCCACAAAGCCAGCAAGAGTTGTAGTGGGGACAGAAAGGACTGGGAATCCAAACCATACCCTCCTCCCAGCTTGAGCACCCCTGAGAAGCGGGACCCCCGGCAGTGCTCATGCTGTGCCTCCAGCTGCTTCTGCTAATAAGTCTGTGCCTGTGTCCCCTGTCGCCCAGCTGCCCCTGCTCAGACCGAGCAGCGAGCGGGAGCAGGGAGCCGGCGGCACCGTGGACCAGCTCACCATCAGCTGGGGAGCCCAACCCGCTAGCAGGACTCTGCCCGGCCCCTCTCAGACTTGACTCTGGCACCTCATGAGGGGTGAACTGCATCCCCCTAACAGATACACTGGGATCCTAACCCTAGCACCTCTGCATGTGGCTGTAGGTGGAAATGTGCTCTTTACAAAGGTAATCAAGTTAAATGAGGTCACTGGTGTGGGTTCTAATCCCATATGATGGCCGTCCTTATAAGAAGAGATTAGGACACAGACACAGAGGGAGGACTGTGTGAGGACACAGGGAGAAGAGGGCGTCTGCACGCCAAGGAGAGAGTCCTCAGGAGGGACCAGCCCTGTGACACCTTCATCTAAGACTCCAGCCTCCAGACTATGAGGGAACAAATTTCTGTTGCTGACGTCCCCCCCAACCTGCGGCACTGTCACAACAGCCCCAGCAAATGAATATACCTCTTATAAATATTAAGGTCTTCTCCCAGGTGCCATCATTCTGGAAGTGTACGGGACCTCCCCATGTCTTCGCTCTGTGCAGAGAAGTTAGTGACTGTCTCTGCGTGTGGAGGGTGGCTCTTTCATTTACACACAAGGCCAATGCCAGTCCTTCCATCTGAGTGCCATTCACGCCTCTACTAACAGTGTCCCAATCATGCAGCTGGGGGAGTATAGGGGACCTGACACTGCACCATCACCTACAACGTCAAAACTGCCCCAGAGCCACGTGTCTTGCTCTGTGTCAGAGCAGGGACTGACCAGTGCCATCTGAGGTGGTCTGCCACCCTCGTTCCTGAATGCCAGGGAGACAACCACCCAGGGACCGGCTACCCCTTCTGAGCCGCGCTCAGGGCCCCGCAGCCTCGCCGTGTCCTGAGCGCTCTTTCCAGGAGCAAGTCTGACCTCAAGCAGACAGTGGTGGGTGAGGTGAGAAGGCTCTGAAATATAGCGAAGTGCACTGAGATGCTCTAGACAGAAGGTCTGAGTTACGGGATGAAAATAACTTTCAGTCACATCCGGGTTTTGATAATCCAAATTTGAAGTCCACAATGAAGGAGAACCAACAAATGGTTACCTTCCCTCCTTCCTTCTTCCTTTTCTCTGTACCACCTAACCACCCGTCTTCCTACCCATCTACCATCCCTCAACCCATCCATCCACACTCATTGATCCACCACCCATGTACCCACCCAGCCACCCAGCCATCCAGCCACCCATCCATCCCATATGTGAGCGCCTATCTCTGCAGTGTGCACAGCAGACCTGGTTTTATGTGAGGCGGCAGGACCGAAAGGCCGTGCTGACTGGCTGAACAGGGAGAGAGGAGAGGAAGCCCTAGGTTGGGCATTTGCGTGTGGATAGCTCTGTGGTTCCCAAGTCAGGATAAGCCACAGGAGAAAATCGACAGGCACAACCGACATTGGAAACAAAGGACAGTAGAGACATAACCTCAGATATTCTACAAGTATCTTAAAACAATTTAGGGGTCAACGTTTACCCTTCGGAACAAGCCAAGAACCAGGAATGAACACCCAGTGCTTTCGCAACAGCCAGCCTGGGTATTTCGGAAGCAAACGCTTCTCTCACAGGACCCTCGCTCCTTGCCCGGCTCCTCCCAACTCTCGCTTTAAACACAGCCTGGACAAGCGAGGCTGGGTGGTCTCCTGGCCCACAGCCAATGGGACGCACCAGATTACAAAGCGGGGGAAGGTGGACGCTGGAGGCAGACATCCTGCTGACGGCAGCAGAGAGAAGCTGGTGGCTTCAGATAGCGCCACCTCCGAGGGTATCCAGTGCTGGGGAGCAGGTTTGCAGACCCAGTGGTCCCTCAGTGACATCAAGGATGAGAACCTAATACAGCAATTGTGGTCCACCCTGACCTCATCCAAATGCTGAGAGAAAGGGTTGTATCACATTCACTGTGTTTTTTGTTTGTTTGTTTTAAGAAGGCTGGAAATCAGGGAAGGCATTTTTATGAGTCCAAGTATAATAAAATTTTATATTAGACAAACAGAATCCTATTTTTTGAGGTTTAAAGGGGCTAGCTTCAGTTCTTGGGTAAACTCACTCACAGGTACCACCTCATCTTTCAATAAGGCTGAAAATATGACACATTTCTTTGCTAATCATCATCTGTTGCCAATCCAACCTTATCAGCATTTGGAATCACCAAG
The DNA here is from genome assembly GCA_004026545.1 of Mormoops blainvillei. Lineage (NCBI taxonomy): Eukaryota > Metazoa > Chordata > Mammalia > Chiroptera > Mormoopidae > Mormoops > Mormoops blainvillei. The sequence goes on from PVJD01002339.1 coordinate 120,210, forward strand.
AAGTCTTAAAACTGGAAAGGAGAAATACAAACATCACCATGTGCACAGAGCAATTTTGTATGTTAGACCCGAGAGAATTCTCCGCAACCAAAATACTACTATAAAAAATAAGCAAGGACAATAAAATTGAAAGGAATAAAATATAATCTGCAGGAATCAGCATTCTAATAATGTTCAATAGCTAGTTCTAACTGAAGTATAATTAGAAGAAACGAAAACAATAGAGCTTACTTCTTTCTGACTTGACAGTTCCAGGTCACTGGGCCTAGATGGTCATTTTGGATAACAGAGTCACCTAGGAAGCCATGCACTGAGGACAGGGAACTCCCGGCAGCCTGGGAGCTCTGCCACATGCAGTTACTCGGGGCCCAGGCTGCCGGGACTCCCCTGTACACAGTACATGGCTTCCTAGGTGGCTTTGTTGTCCCTCTCCAGCAGGCAGAAAGGGGGCAACCGGAAGTCTGGACTAGGGATTTTGTCTAAAGCGAGTGGAGTGCAAGCTCAGAGTTCAAGTGCTTAGTGACTAGGGATATCAAGACATATGGCCCTGTCACGGCCTGGCAGCCACGGGAGTGCAGCCCAGTGGGCACGCCTCCACGTGAACACACAAAAACAGAGGACATAGTGGAGGAGACTGTGTGTATACTTGCAATAAAAAATACAAAATACCTAATCCCAAACTTCACAAGAACTAAACAGAGCCTATGCAGAGAAACTTTAGAAAATCCTGAAAGATACGAAAGCAGAACTAAGCAACCAGAAAAGCACTGTGCGACCAGGGCTAACGACGGCCTTCTCTGTTCTCACTAACGCCCTTGGCAGTGCATGGAGTTGCTCCGGCCCCCAGGCTGGCTTCAGGCCTCACCCCATTTGGCGGGAGTGACATCCTAGACTCCAGAGCTTGGCCCTTCAGAGGCCACCCAGCTTCCACGACATCCCTGGGCCACCTAGTGAGGAAGCTTAGGCTAGCCTGCCTGACGATGGGCCCACAGCCCCAGGCGGGCTGCAGCCAGCTCAGCCACATGAAGGACGGCAAGTACAGCCGACAGAAGAACCACCCTGCTGAGCCCAGGATTGTGAGCCACTAAAACAGTGGTTGCTTTGAATTGCTACATTTTGAGGTAGTTTGTTAGACAGTAATAAATAAATGATGCACAAGCCACGCTTTCTAAGTTTATAAATGTAATTGAATCCTAATTGAAAGAATAATAGTCACCCACCCTTCACCCCCAGAACTAGACCTGTAGATCCTACAGTTTATATGGAAAAGCCAAAACAAACAAACAATAAACAAACCATGAAAAAGAACCACAGAATAGCCCTACGAAAGATCACAGTATTCCACGAAGTCTCAAAAATTATGAGTGTGGTCCTGGCCTATGAACAGATGTGTGGACCAGTGAGATGTGAGGCTGTGTGGGGTCCCTGGGCACCTGCAGTCGGTGTGGCCCTCCAGCTCTGCTGGAGGCTTGGAATCCATGTGGGCTGCACATTGCAATAGGCTAAGGAACAACATATTCCCCCAACACATTTCAACTTGGGCGAATTTGTATTTCTATTGTATGTAGGTACTGTTACAATAAATAGAATACAAAATTAACTTAAAACCATTACTGGACTATGGGAATCTTTTAGCATTACACATTTTCTCTGCCAGTGAGTAATGACAGTACAATTAAATGACATACCAAAGCCATCCCTCCAGACATCGATAACAGAACTCTGCTTCTGCAGCAGGCAGTCACTGTGGGTTCCTCCCACCCCCTACTCCTACTGAGAGAGTCCTTAGCGTAGGAGCGCACATCCTTGGACCCCGGGAGGGGGGCCCCAGCTCCTGATCTCAGCCATAATGAGAATGCCCACCCCTCTTCAAGAGATTGACCCAGGAAGAAAAATGTAGCCCAATTCCAGGCAGTGGGACACCACGGAAGAGTCTGTGGGGGTTTCCAGCAAGGAATTGGTTTTCCTAAGAGTGGAGACCATGTCAGCAGCTGCTACTTCAAGAGGCAGAGAGGACAAGAGTCCAGGCCTTTAAACCACCATTTCTGTTCCTCGCAGCCCAAATCCCCCAAGGTGCGCGCTCAACACTGTTACTGTTATCCCTGCCCGCCACTCTGGCATGTCACAAAGCTTGCTGAAATGCTGGCTCATATTTACCACACACACGCCTGTGACAAACGGCAGCATGGCCGCTTAACCTTGGACCACTCGCACACCATCTCAATGAAAACTTCCTGAAAGAACAATGACACAGGACAGCACTTTGCCTAACCAGCTTGTCTGCGAACCTCGAAGTCCCATCTAGCACGCGGCAGGCCGGTCTGCTGGGCAGGAGCCGGACAAGGCCAGGAAGAGGAAGTCAGCCCAGTAAGCGGGGAGCCGCTGGTACTTCCCCCCGGCGACACGTGGGGTGCCACTCTAGGCAACAGAGGGCAGACACACAACTCTGGGTGCCTGGGAGCCCCGCACGGCCCGCGTCATCCTCATCACATTCTGCTGTAGGAGCCACATAGATAAAAGTGTCCCCGGGGACCCTGGGGAAGGAAGGAAGCAAGCCAGGCACTCCCTGGCTGCTGCCAGAGGGGAAACTGGAGCCATGGACCAACAAAAGGACCGGCTCTGTGTCCACTATGGAAACTGCGGAGCCCTGGCAGGAGGGTGCAAGGCCTGCTCCTATCTGTGGAGAGTGGGGGCATGGGGCAGAACCCTGGGGACACAGAAGCCACAGTGCCACCATGTGAGAAGGTAGCTGGTGAAGCACCTCCAGGGACCCCTCACACCCTACCTACCTCAGCTCTCTGAGCCCCAGAATCTTTTGTCTTTTCGAGGTCGCTCTGATGGTTTACCTGACCTGAGTAGCTGTGTGTTTACGGCAGGGGGGCAGGGGGGGCAGAGATGGGAGGCATGTGCAAAGCTCCTGGGACCTGACGACTGCACAGTAGATCTGTGACAAGTCTCTGGGCCCACAGGACACAGCTGGCGGTGCTGCAGCACCAAAGTGCTCTCCAATGGGGCAGACTGTGGGGACTGAGTTCCAGAACACACACATGTGCACATACATGCATATGTGCTGGCACATCCACTCACACACGTACACACATGCATGCACACAAAACAGTCACAGTGAAGTTGGCTTACACCTAATTTTGCGACAACGAATCGTCCACTATGATAAGGACATTTTAGTCTCTGAGAATGGATGGCGGTCTGCCGTGTGATTATGAGTCGAATGGGGGCTGATGCACTTTTCTGCATGTACCATATATTTTACAATTTAACAAGTTGCCTGGGAGCCCTGGTTTCCTCTTGGGAATACAGAGAGCCTATCGTCCCATCTTACAACAAGGATAAAACCAGACAAGGCGCAAGTTCATGACTTTCCTTGGTCCCGTCAGAGACCTGTGGTCACAGGACAGCCAGCTAACAGGAAACTGGGGGCAAGATGGGCACCTGCAGAGAGCGGGATAAGCCCTTGGGTCCCTGGGGGAGATTCAGGGTACTGCTGAGAGGGTCTTGGCTACAGCAGCTGAGGCCAGGTGGAGGCCGCATGGCTGGGAGAGTGTGAGGTCTCAGAGTTGTGGGTGGGGTCTCTCCCTCCTGTAGGTTTTTCCTCTGTGACGCCCCACCCCCACCCAGAGAGGGTCCTGGGGAGGCTTCTCCTGACAAACTCGAGAACATGTGGGTGCGTAAGAGTGTTTTTTACAATGAGAACACAAGCTGTAAAGGATGAACAAAGCCACTTACAAAGATTAAAAAAAGTCACATTTGTTATTAAAGATGCATTATGATTCACGCTCTTCAAAATGGGATTTTGCCTTGGTCAGATAGCTCAGTCAGTTAGAGCGTCATCCAGACATGTCAGCCTGTCGTTTGGATGCCCAACCCCAGGTCAGGGCACACACAAGAATCAACCAGTGAATGTAACAGTAAGTGGAACAACAAATCCATGTCTGTCCCTCTCTGTTTGTCTCTCTCTCTCTCTCTCTCAATCAATAAATAAAATTTAAAAAATTTTAAAATAGATTTTTGAAAAGTTAGGGATTTAAAATGGAATAAACTAGCTGGGTTTCAAACTCCCACCCTTGGCCTCTGCTCACGGCTGTGAAGAACCCCCGCACGTCACTTCCCGGTCCCACCACTGGCCCGGACCCAGATGCGGCTTGGAAAAGCTCTGTCTTATCCCAAGCCAGGCAAGGGGAGGCCACCTGTCCCTCAGCAGTGTGTCTCCTAGTTGAGCTTCTTGTCAGAACACCAACTCAGAACAGCTCAGGCACGCGAACGTTTTGAAGTAAAGGGTAGCGCCCACAACCATTAATCCAATCCAGGAAATACAGTGTTAAGCAGGGAGTGAAAGAAGGGTCATCATCAGTGAACACAGTGTCCCCACCTGGTCTGGGGTGGTGGCAGCAAACAAGTGCATGTGCTGCCATCTGCCCGGTGATTGGCACAGAGGCGTGACCCCGGGACCCGGAAGCAAGGCCCTGCCCCCTTCCTCACTTCCTGTCGATACCCTCCCCAGAGCAGAAAACAGAAAAGGTCTGGGGGCAAGGTGCTGGACACGGACAGCTTGAGGTCACAGCATGCCACCAAGCCCTGACCCCAACCCCAGGGCTGGTCCTGCCCAAGGCTATGCTGCTCTGTCCCCACTTTGTCATTGAAGTTGTAGTTTCAAGGACATACAACACAGCCAATAACATCTACTTTGAATTGGGGTTGTGAGGATTGATGAGAGTGCGGCAACGAGGGTGGCTCCCTGTCCTCCCTCTGGCGCCGGGGAGGGGGTTGGACCCTGAGGAGATGCTGGCCCGGGCCAGGGAGCAGGTGCCCGAGGTCAGAAGTGATCCCTGCCCCCCTTCTTGCCCGGTCCCCTGATGACAGCTCCTCTCTCTGAGGTCAGTTTCTCCAGGAAAACTAGGAAACGCATGGTGTCTGGTGAGTCGGGGGCAGCCCACCACTGCTGGTCCTGACTGGCGCCCTCACGCCCTGCTCTGAAGGTAAGACATGATTTATAAATAGACATGGATTCACCCCCTTCTCAGGCTCTCTTTCTGCTGCTGCTCTTCCCAAGCCCCCAAACACATACACCAAACCCCTTTGGCTCTCTGGTTTATCCCTAACGAGGCTGCTGCGGTCCGTGGTGCCGGTGCCCACGACCCAGCTCTCTCCCCATGGAGACCTCGAGATGCTAGAAGACAAGGAATCAGATAGCTGCTCTGGCCCCCGAAAGAACACATCTTCTTGTGCCCCGTTCAGGTAACCGGCTCAGGGGAGACATCTGCTTCCCACAGGAGGTGTGCCCACAGCTGCCTTCCCTAAAAGTCAGAGAAAACCCACAGCAACCCGGCCGGCCGCTGGCCTGCCTCTCCCTCACCCCAGCGACCCTGCGGGGTGAGCACAGGGGACAGCCCAAGACCACAGCCCCATACCTCCTTCCCTCAGGGGACTCAGCCATCGAGACTCAGGGACAGCCCAGGCCCACTCAACATAAACCTCCGGAGCATAAAAATATCCCGTAAAAACATCCGCGGGCTGGAGAGCTGGGAGGGGGCGTCCCCATGCCTGCGTTTCTGAGCACGGCTCCGGGGCATCTGGTCACAAGAGCAGACTGTGACAGCATCCTGCCAAGTGGGTGAAGGGTTAGGGACTGTGCCACAAGCGTACTTTCAGACTTGGCACGGAGGTCAACGCAAGATAGGGAAGGGCAAGGTTCAAACTCCACGCAGGCCTCCGCCTCGAAGCAGCCTGGCCAGCCCCCCAGGGGACCCTGGGCTCAGCCTGTTGACACGGGCTGTTCACAAGGTGCTCCGTCTCCAGGGAGTGACAATCTCAGGGAGAAAGCACCACACAGCACCACACAGGAACCTTCGCTCTCACGGTGCTCTCACGCTTGGTCTGAAATAGGACTCTTGTCTTCACTGAACGCGGTGAATGAGCTGTTACTGCTGCTCTGCCAACGCCACAATCGCCCGGTCAGCGGGGCCACAGCTCTGCCCCTGTTTTCCTCTCCAAGCAGCCCCTCTGCGAGCCGTGCTGGCCGCCCGCGCCAGGTGGGGGCTCCCAGATGAAGGTGAAAAGCCCAGGCTGGGGTGTGGGGGCGTTGAGCCAGCTCAGGGGCAGGAGGCCACCCCAGAGGACTTGAAACTGCAGGAGCCACCCCGAGGGCTGGTGGCCCCAGGGGTGAGGGAAGAAGGTCCCCGACCCACAGCTGGCACCCACCTCCCTAGCCTGGATTTTTCTCCTCGTTCTGGGCCACCGAGAGCAGTTCAGCAGGATTAATAAGAGAAGCTATTGATTATACATCCTCTCTCCTCACTGAGCATAGGGCACCCTTGGTCTGGACCCCAGTACTTAGAGAGTGTCGCACTGGAACCGGTAGAAACCCCAGGGAAAGGGGGGGTGTCCAGGAAGAACTGCCAAGTGTGACCCCGCCCTTCAGAGGCAACTTCCTGTCCCCGTCACCCGGGATGGCGCCTGGCACTTTGAGAAATTGTGGTGAATGAGCAGTCCACCAACATCTATTAAATACCAACAGGCTCACCATGTGAGACCCCCGCGGGCTCCATAGTGACCGCACACAGCAGCGCTGGCTTTCCCGTGGGCACGCGGCACCTGCACCCCCACCCCCACACAGCGTTCCTTTCTATTTCCGTGAAGGAACTGGCCGAGGTCACCCTGGAAACACAGATGTCCATGTCCCTTCCTCACAGCCGTGGGGCTGCCCGTCACAGGCTCTGCTTACCAAGGGCTGAGCAACCAGCCTGAGCCTCAGCGTCTCTGTCCCCCAAAACCCACCCACCCACATGGCCCGCCAGGTCAAACTGGATTAGCAGTGACTGCACAAGCCCACAGGTTCTGGAAGTTTCCAGGTGGTACTGTGAGCTCAACTGAATGGCACCTGGTGTGTGCCTTCGTAACTTGGAAGATGTCTCAAGAGCCCTCAAGTCCCATGAGTAACTTACTTCCCTAAGAGTTAGATCTATAAAAATATTAAAAAAGGGGGGCCAATTCACTTTTGCCATCAGCTGAGAAAAATAAAGTGAAGTGGCAGCCCTCAGGAGGTGCCTCTGCACGGCAACTGGGCCGATGTGCCCCAGCCAACCCCCAAGGCCACATGCTCCGGCTCCAAGGTGCGACGTGAGGGGATCCTATGGAAACTGGGAGGCAGGTGGGAAGATGAATGTGTAAGGACAGTCGATTAGTCATGGTTGATACCAAAACAAGAGAGGCACCGGGGGCAAGCCTGGTCAACGCAGTGAGCCCACCTCCAGGTGCGTTTGTCCCTCGGAACCAAGCTGTGTAGAGAATTCAGTGACAGTGACACCACATGCCCTGCACTATTGGCTGACAAAGGGACACAGTTGTGTTAAATCACACACATGCCAGGGATAGACTGACCAAAATGTCATGGGGAAATCTCTGGTAATGAAATAATATGGACTTCTTGGGATACTTTCCTGTTCTTCGTTTGTCTTTTTGGCATGAAACCATTATTACTTATGTAATTATATAAATGTTATTATTTTTTAAAGGCATCCTTGACATTAAAAAGGGCTTTGAAGAGTCATTAATAGCAGCTAAGAAAGAGAATACCCTACACCAACACTTTTCAGTGAACCGTTTCTGAGCCCAGGTCAGCAGGTCCGCCGACGGGCCTGTGGGCAATAACATGGCTTGTCCTCTGCCAGTGGCCCCGGCATGGTGTGTCATGCAGGGTGGCCACTGACACCAACTGCTCTCACTCCACAGGTGTATCTTCTGATAAAATGGCTCTTTCTATTAGGCAAGCATTCTGCCACCAAGCAATGTGACAAGTTCATAGAAGCGACACCCTTGAGAGCTTGGGAAAGTTCTCAAGGCCCACTTGAGCAACAGCGGGGGGAAAGGAGGCAGAGGAGGGGATGTTGAACGGCACTGGAATGGTGCCAAGGTGGGTGCACTGGCTCTGCCAGTAGGAGGTGGATTATCTGCTGCCCTAATTTTAGGGATTTCTTCAATTAAATGAAACTGAAAAATGAGAACTTCCTGGCTCCAGAAATGGATTCAGTGAAATGGCCAACACAGGCACTTCCAGAGACCAACAATGTCTGAGAGACCAGCACACATGTTCCACAATCAAATTAATCTCTCAAAAACACAAAGCAGCTTTTGTCTAAAAAATGCCACTGGTTTAGGAATACTCGTGCAACATTAAAATTTTTTAATTGCTTTCAATTTTTAATTCCTTCTAATTGGCATAGAAACTCCAAGGTCTCCCTCTCACATTTGGCACTGCTGTTGGAAAGTCGTAACCAAGGAGGACCGCTCGAGGCCACGTTGCCTGAAGTACCCTCCACTCTGTCCAGCCCCAGTGGGAAATGCCCCCGAAATTATGTTTCTCTCTAGGCTGGGCTCTCCTCCTTCCCGCATAACTGTCTCACTCCTATTAGGCTAATTTTTCCAGTTTGAAACACATATTCCAATAACAGGCCCACTGACTGAGCCAAGATGATGATATTGCATTCCTACTCGGGGCATCCTCTGCACCGCCCCACCCCTCAGCAGCGGGTCGGGGTGGCCACAGTGGGTGGGACAAGGCTCTGGGGTCATGCCAGGCAGCATGTGGGTGGGCAGGTTATACTAACCTTGCTGTTACTCAACAATCCAAAGAAGCATGCTTTGATATTATAGCCCAGTGTGAATTTCATAATGAGTCTTGTCATAGTGCCACATCTAAAAGCAGTGGCTGGTGACATTGCAGAATAAAAAGGAAAGTGACCTACAACGGATGCTGGATGCGTGGCTGGGGATTTGAACTACCATTTTCTTGCATGTCATAGGTGGCCCTGGGATCTTACACCAAATCTGAAGCGAGGCTCACTGAGAAATGCATGGCTCTGCCCCTGGCCCCTGTGCCCAGAGGTGGCAGCTACAGGGGCCTCCGGGGTCAGGGGAGGCACTGAGGCCTCCCTGGCTGGTCAGAGGTCCCGTGTGGCACCTTCCACGACCTTGCAGCTTGGTCAGACTTCCCTCAGAGAGCCGCTCTGCACCCCCAGCCCCCAGCTAGTGAAGGGTTCACATGGGGCACGAGGAGGAGGGTCCTTGCTGTGGAGACTTGGACAGGACACAGCCACTGGATGCCGTGCGCTCAGCAGGGGGCAGAGCCACAGCTGCAGTCGTCATCCAGGACCCCACCAGGGAAGCTGCCCTCCCGAGGACTCTCTGCATTATCGCCATCAGTGGGAGCCGAACACCCCAGTGGGGTCCACCAACCTCTCCAGGGAGTGCTGATACGTTTACAAAGTGGTGGCAGCACCTTCAACAGAATGCAACTCCTCCTGGGACCTCGAACGTACAACTGAGCTGAGCTTGTGCCGGGAGCTGCGGGTCAGTGCCAGTCATAGCCGGGGGAGGGCAGGGGCTGGGGCCGGGCAAGTACCATCCTGTCCTAAGCCACACCAACTCCAAGTGCCAACTGGGACACCAGTTACCAGTGGCGAGTGTGGTAGCCGAAAAGGCAGCTCATAAGTCCAATCCTAACTGGGGAGGAGACAGCTCTGCCGTCCCAGATAACCAAGACCTCAACGTTCCCTCCCAGTCTGAGCGCTGGGAATGAGGACTGGGCGCAGAAGGGTGTGGCAGGAGCTGCCTGGGGCCTCCAATAAGACCACAGCTAGCTTTGAGAATGTTCTTTGAACAGGGTCTCTTCCCATTTGTGGATCAAGGATTATTCAGTAGCTAAGACAAGAGCTAGGAAAGGAAATGTCCGGGGACAGATTAGGAGACCAGCAAGCACCTGCCCTGGTAGGTGGGTGGCCTGCTGTGAGGTGAGGCAGACCCTCCCCTTTTTGGGTGCAGCTGACACTACCCAGGGCCAACCACACCTTATGTGGCCTGCAGGCCAGCAGCCTTCGGAACCTGCAACCTGCTCCGCCTCTCCCCACCTCTACTGGCCACCGATGACTGGGGATGTCCTGGCGTGAGCCCTCACTGCTGCCACACCCGCCTCCCACCCGAGGGCGGCTACCTATGGGTCTGGTGCCACATACCTATGCCGATGATCCCTCACTCTCAAAAGAGCCCTGCAGTTCATGGTGAAGGGCCGCGCCTCCTATGGGGACCTGGGAACTTCCTTACCAATAACTGTCCTGCCTCACAATCACAGAGGCCAAGGCCCCTTTAATACAGGTCAAGTCTTTCTCCCCTCACCTGGACTAAGTCCTCCCTTAAATCCCACATTTACCTGTTTATCTTTTGGTTCTGCGTAATTCTCTTTGCATATTGTATCATTTCAACATAAGATCTAAGATGCAAATACCTCTGGGGAGTAACTTCATCCTAAGAAGTAAATGACTAGAGTTTGGGGGTAAGGGGACTCCGTGGCAGGAAAGGGCCTTGGGGGCTCGCGGGGGCCCCAGGGACCTGTAGCTAGTGGGTGAGCCCTGCCCATCTGCTGTCCTTGCCACCTGCGGCGCCCTTCCGGGTCACCAAAAATGGAAGCAGCATTAATCGGATCCAGAGAAGAGAAAGCGTCCAGGTCAGAGGGCGGGTTTCCCACCCCGCCCAAGCGCGCAGGAGAAACCAAAGACAAGCCAGGGCAGAACTCCAGAGAGCTGCGGCCTCTTCGTGGGGAACTGCCACTCTTCAGCTCCAGCCAATAACGTTGTCCCAGGCTTGGAGTCTGGGGTTTCCCCACGGCCACCCCAACACTGGCCACCACCAGGTGGGCACCAGCCCCGTGGTGCCATCAGCATCTGCCCATGAACAACAGTTGTCACAGCAGAGGCCGGGCCAATGTCCCATTTCACAGACAGAAACTGGGGCCAGAGCACACATGCCCCTTCCACCATCACAGCCTCATGAGAAGCTGGCTAGAGCTGAGCCTCCAGCCGCCCAGGCCAGTGTGGCCCACGACAACCCCCAAGGCCCCGCACATGTTCACAGCAAGAGCTGGCGTGCACTCCAGTCATGACTGTTGCAAAGGGTCACCGGTGACTCGCCATAAAACCTCTTGTCACCTATGGGTATAACAGGCTAACATCCCTTTGATGGAAGCTACCTGCTTTCTGTTCAAGTGACAGACCCCGTGCGGGTCAGCAGCCCCCAGCGGCGCCCACCCTGGGCAGCCGTGAGCTGAGAGGCGACAGCAATGGGGAGTGCTGGGTGCAGGGGTTTCCCTCTGACACTCACCCAGCACCCACTGACCTTCTTCAGGAATGTTCTTAACAAAAAAGCATTCATTGAAGGCCAGGATAACCCCCCCAAGGACCCTCATGATGTGGGAACCACATGAGCTGTGCTCCAGAAGTAACTGGCTTCCCCCACCAGCTGTGAAGTCCCCATCCTGCAGGCGGGGAGAGTTGGTGGACCTGTGGGTACAGACAGGGGTGAACCACAGTGCTGGGGGCCCCTCCCCAGGATGGCCCAGACCCGGACGCCAGCCACGCTCACCAGTACAAGTAATAAGCCAAAGCCACAGCCACCAGGGTGGCACAAACCCCCGAGAACAGACAGGTCGAGTAGCTGACCAGCATCTTCAGAGCCCTTGCCCCAGGTGCTTCTGTGCGTTGGTGGAGGAGGCTGGCGTATGAGCAGGCGTCGCCTTCAGCCGGAGGATAAGGAGGTGGATTATGGCCAGGCCCACGCCACCCACACTGGAAGGGCCTCGGCTGCTAAGTGCGGCTGCTCAGCAGAAAGAGGGCAACGTGCACTTCTGGGGTCCTGCCTCCCGACCCAGCAGCACCCTGCAAGTCTCGGAGGCCCACTCAAATGAAAACAGGACCCTGAAGCAGCACGCGAAGCAGGGCCTCTCCTCAGCCCCCGCGGGGGTGCCGGGCACCCACTGATCCAATAAGCAGCTTTCATTGGGAGCTGCCGTAAACAGGTGGCATCACGGGGTTTGGACAGGACACAGGTCAGAGGGCCCTGCCCCAGCACCTGACCCTGGACCTCAGGGCCAGAAGCTGTTGGAAGCCCCGAGAGCACAACAACCCCTACAGCATCAGTGGGGCGAGCTAGTGAGATGGACCCCAGGCTCGGCCTTGGGCTGGAAAACCCCCGAAAGGCCTCCAGGTAATGGACAGACACCCTCTCTTTGGGGCAATGGCCCAGGCCAGCGGGTCCCCGACCCAGAGCAGAGCTGCCGAGCTCCCCCTGAGGCCACAGGCAAAACCCAGTTCCAACGCCAGACCCCATGGAATGACTGCTCTGCTCACTGCCCTGTGGGGCACTCTGGGAAGAGTCACATCTCTCATTCCCTAGAAAACGGAGCTAACTAGACTGGACGAGTAAACAGCAGACAGGCGAAAGTCTGCAGGCTCTCCCGTCTCCCCAGCCCGAATCTGCATAAAGACCCCGAGATGTGATAAAGCGATGCAGGGACAGAAGTGTCACCACCCCTTGGAGCCTGCTCCCTGTGCAGAAGGCCCCCAACAGACACCCGAGGAACGAGAAGGCAGAGATTTATGGGGGGAGCACCTCAAGGCTTCTCTGGCCAACAAGCCTTCCTTCAGGGTTCTCACACTGTACTGGGGTGACAGGAAAGTCACTGCTTTGTGCATCTTCCCTGGCACATGACAGAAAAGACCCACTCCCAAACCCGCAATGGTCCCACCACTCCTGCCTCGCCCGGCCGAGGCCCACTCCAGCCCCACGCTCCTGTATCCTGCCCAGCGGGAGGGCCCCACAGCTGGAAAAGCCTGCCTTGTCCCTGTACTCCACAAGGGGTCTGCAGTGTGACCTGGGCCACTGGGCCTGGGGACCCTGCATGGTGACTGTAAGGTCCTTTGAGAGGCATCCGTCTGTGATTTACATTCTGGCCTGTGACCGGAGAAGCCGTCAGGACGGAAGGCAGGTCCTCACTCCGCCACTTAGTCCACCAGGAAGGGGCTTTGCCCTGAGCAGCACCGTGCGAAGGATTTCCACCTCCTTAATCCCCAAGGTGGCTGGAGGAACTGCTGACCCGGGAGGCGCAGCCCCTAAGTAGCTGTGCGTCTCCCCTAGGACCTGAGGCCCGTCCTCACTGGAGAATGAAACCGAATAGGAATCAAACGGAGAGTCAGAGAACCAGGCCGTTCCCCTGGCGGGGCATCCAGACCTCTGCCTTTCTAATACGTAGTGAAAAGAAACCCTCCCCTCTCAGAAAGCGACTCGGGGATCCACGTCTGCACAACAACCTTCCCCAGTCCACTGGGGCAGCCTCAGGGACCGGGGCCGGGGCGGGGGAGGCCCTCGATGCACTCGAGCCTTAGGGGTGCTGGCCCCCAAGCTTGTGAAGCCCATCACTGAGTGGAGGGGCTCTCTCTCTCCGGGCCCCACAAAGGGCAGCAGGTGCCCTTGGCTTGAATGGCAGCACCTGGGCTGACCTTTGCCCTGAGGCCAATTCTCATTTAGAAAGGTCCTGGTGAGGACCTTCTGGGGCCCTGGGTGGTCCTGCCTTCCTCTGGAAAGGCTCTCTGTTTGCCAGCACCCCCAGTACTTCAGGAGGTCAGCCCCTCCCCTCCACAAGGAAGCCAAAGACTTGTCTAGAACAGCGATCGGGTCATGGTCCGCCCCCCAGCAGCCACCCTCCCAACTGCAGGCTTCTGAGATACTCACTACATCCTGCCCCCATCCCCAGCCTCCTGCCAGGTTTGCAGGGTGGAAGCCAGACCAGCCACTCAGTGGGCAAGTACCTGTCCCCCAGACTGCCATAAGCCCCTCCGAGTCCTCAGTCTCCAGACGGCCCCCAGATGCGGCTTCTCCAGGCCTGTCCTCAGCACCCAGCCTCATGGCACCTGCTACCATGCTGCCTTCTCTTCTCCTCTGTTCGCCACTGGACCCTGGGCCCCTGGGGAGCACCGATGGGGCCTGTGCACAGAGCTCCCCGGGGTGGGGGTGGGGGGTGCTGGAGGGCAGAGGAACAGTCAGACCACGCCTGAGTCGCTCCCTGCCTCCGTGTGTCACAGGAGGAGTCCCTTCTCTCCAGGTGACACTGCAGGTGGTCGCTGTAGTCGCCCTGGAGAGAGGGTACACGGTCCAGCCTTGGGCACAGACCCGGCCCCAGTCCTAGCACCTGCCCCCACTTCCAAGCTGAACCTCAGTTTAAAGTGGAAATAATCACTCCACCCATGTCTGCCGGTGGTGGTGACAGTTAGGGGATAGGTACAGGAACAGTACCTGGAAAAACACCTGGCATGGGAATCGCCAAAAATGATTAGCTCTCACAATGACGTCATCATGGAGGGGTGGAAGAAACACCAAAGGTTTCTCACTAGGCCGGAGCAGAATCAAAACTAAACCTCAAAGCTGTTTTTGGTTCTACTGATGGTAAAGAATGGTGAGATAGTTCTCGCTTTTTACCATGTTCTTTACACTATTTGTATAAAACAGCAAACCTAGAAGGTTTAGAATCTCGATTTTATTTATTTTGAAATAAAGGTTAGCCTAAGACTTTTGTCCAAATTCTCCTCTTATTCTGTTTCTGCTGAGTGGGAACTCCCCGAGGGGTTCTGGGTGCACGTGTCTGGCTGGTCCGGGCACAGACCCCCGCCACGAAGGCCTCCTCATCCCGAGAGCCCCACGTATACGACGTCAGTGCTGCCCCTCGATTCCTATTCGGTTTCATTCTCCAGTCTCTTATTGGAAGTTAGAGAGAACCAAGCTAATTTGAACCTATCACACAAGAAAACGTCACAGGAACATTGTTATCTCTGGATTACTTCCCTGGGCCTAAAAATGGCTGATTTACACTAACCATGAAAAGAGAACGGCAAGGGCACGCAGACGGAGCTGCCGGTGGCTTCCCCGGAGCAGCAGCGTGAAAGGCGCGTTCTAAAAACTTAAAGCTTTTCTTTAGACTCATTAAGCTTCTCATGAAATTTTCACATTGTTTTCTTAGACAACTGAGAGAGCTCAAGGTATAATTAATTATTCCTGTGTACCTAGTAGAGCTGCTGCAACCAGCAGACATGAGGATGCGTGAATGCTAAACGGGCAGTTGCATTATTATGCAGTTCTGAAAAGAAACTCGCTTTCTTATCCCAATGACACCCCCTTGCCCGGCAAAGGACCCCTTTGTCCGCTGTCGGTCCGGAGGCGGCCCGGTGCTGCTTCTACCGTACCTGCCTGGTGCCAGGAGCCCTGCCCCGCAACCAGGGGCCAGCCGGCAGCGGAGGGCCTGAAGCCGGGGGCCAGGAGAAGGAGGGAGGCGGAGGGGCCTAAGCAGAGCAGAGAGAAAGCTCTACCCCCTGTGGGCCGCCCGCCAGGCCTGCAGGGGCCACCAGGGGTCACAGGTTCCACGGCTGCGCCTACAGGGGCCACGCAGGGAACTGCGCGCCTCTCCATCTTCCAGACAAACATACAGTCCCTTCTGCGTGCCTCCAGGGGCGGGGCAGGCACGGACACGGGACAGGCCTGACCTGAGCGCCCAGGTCCTGTGCCCCTCCTGCCCCTTCTGTTCGCCACGTCCTTTCCCCGGCCATTCTCTCTGCTCGGCTTCAGTCCAGGCGTGAGCAGGTCCTCCCTGCCCCAGAAAGTGTGACCCCCTTTCTGCCAGCCTCATCGCCAGGTCCTGGCCCTCCAAGGAAGGCCCCGTCTGGGAACATCCTAGAACCGGGTGCTGACGGCCTCTGAGTCAATGCTGAGGTCTGAAAGGGCAGTCGACCCAGAAACTAAGAAAGGCCACAAGAGCCACAAGACACACTGGTGACAGGTCAGGGAGCCCACGCCAGACATGCAGGTGAGACGCCAGGCCACACCAAGGTTGTGCTAAGTGACAGGTACTAGACATGAATTATTCATTTAATGATCACAGTAGCCCTGATCTCTTGGTACCACTACCAACTCCAAAGAAATTCTGCACAGTATCACCAAACAGCTGGCCAACCCAAGATTAGAAGCCAAGTTTGGCCGATGTTGGCCTCAGAGTACTTAACTGCCTACTGTGCAGCTGGTTCAACCCGGACCCCGTGGAATGATTCGTGGCTTATTCTGTTCCCAACAGTCCCGGGAGCCAGGACTTCCTGGCGTTTGTCCCCACTTCCCCACCCTTCAGACTCTCGTTAACTCACAGTTAATCACCCTCTTTCCCACAGTTTCCCCAAAGGCACTGTGTCAATTCCTGACATCCCAGGCCTCAAGCAGATGGGTCCCGCCCAACCCACAGAACGGTGGCGACAAGGAGCGGCGGAAGTTATTGCTCTGCTTTATGTCCCTGGCTTTCTGCACTTGCTGAACACGTCTGTCTTAGCCCAGGCCAGCGCCACCCCGCCCACCCCCCCGCCAGCCCCACTGCTTTTATTAGGTTAATGAGATGCCACCCGCCCACTGGGAACACACCATCTCACCAGCCTGTTTATCCAGATTGAGCTCGGCGTTAGGAGCGGAGAGAACCCTCGGATGCCAGCAACATGTTGCTGCTGGACCTTCAATAAGAAGAAAAGTTGCCGAATGCACTCACTTAACAACCTCCCTCCCGCCGCCGCACCCCCTCCTCGCCCGCCACCCTCCCTTATACCCCCTCAATCTCTGAGGCCTCACTGGGCTCCTTGCTGTTGACAGTGATTGTCCCACCTCACACCTCATTCTTATGCCCAGGGCGTCCTTCCCACTGACCGCTTGGACCAGAGCGCCTGGTGCTTCCCTGCGGCCTCTGGAGAGGTTATGAGTCCCTTGAGCGTTCTCCTCTGGTCCCAGGAACAAACAGGAGAGACAGAGTCCACAGCCTGAGTGTGTCCTAGAGAAACATTCTCCAGTCCTGCTCACGTCCGCTCTGCTCTGGGGGGCACAGCTGAGGGCTGAGTCCTGTTCGGCCGGGACCCCTCTTTGGACACGAGACAGTAGCACCTGTAGAAGTGGCTTCCTGCGCCTGGAGGCAGGTGGTTTTATATTCCACTCCTCACCCAATCAGCCCTTCCACAGCTTTAAATACCCAAATAAATAAGTAAGT
The DNA here is from genome assembly GCA_004026545.1 of Mormoops blainvillei. Lineage (NCBI taxonomy): Eukaryota > Metazoa > Chordata > Mammalia > Chiroptera > Mormoopidae > Mormoops > Mormoops blainvillei. The sequence goes on from PVJD01002339.1 coordinate 137,113, forward strand.
AACAAAAATAAAGCTCCCCGTGTAGAAAGGCTCTTTGCTTTGACTCACTCTGGGTAAATGAGACAACGGTAGCAGAAAGTCCAGGAGGGAGGCAGATGCTCACAGGGACTAGTTGATACAGTGTCCTTCCAATCCGCACTGGGACATGCAAGGGAACAGGGTTACTATGCAAACCAAACACGAGTAAACAGCCGGAGGTGTGAGCTCAGGGAGCCCAGAGGCCAAGTCTCAAGTGCTTTGCAGTATAGTCAGGCACTGTGTTCCAGACACTGTCTGCTTGGCTTGCAGTTATTCGGTGGTGTTTACACAGGCCGCTGGGATGTACGCACACAGGTGTGACTGGCAGCAGGTGTCCTGGGATGATGCCGCTACCTGGGGCCTGGGGGTTCACCTGTTACGGGTGGACTAAGAGGTGACGGCTCCACTCTAAGACTTGGGGGGTCAGCCTACAAAGCTCCCCAAGGACATGTGACTGGCTTCCCTGACCCTTGGCAAGTTCAGATAATGGGAACCCACTGGTTTTTTTTCACGACTGCATGTGAGGACTGGTGGGCAGCCTTCCGAAGGTAGTCACGGTCCCATGGTAGATGACAGGGAGGAAGACAGGTGTACGCTGCACTGAAGCCCCTGCAAGAACTACCTGGTAGTCCGTAAAGAAGCAAAACTACGGTATGGCAAAAAAAAAAAAAAAGCGCAGGTCGCAGACAGATTTTAGCTCACCATGAACTATCAGGAGGCACCTGGGACCCTGCAGCAGCTGGCACACTCTGACAGCTCCCAACTCCAAAGGCCCCAGTAACCAGCACCACCTGCTCGAAACTCCTCCCAGCAAAAATCCTCCTACCCAGGAAGCAGCTTTTAAACAAAACCTAGTTCCAGATGTGAAATCTGTTTGAACCATTATCATGATTCTTAAAATTCCTACGAACCACTTGCTTTGTGCCTAATCATTTCAACTAAAATCACTATTAAAATTTCTACCAAACCTTCAGGCTAAGTGATTGGCACAGGAACGCGGCAGCCTGGGGGGTTCCCTCTTCTTAGGCAGGCGTGTGCCTAACCCTCCAGCAAGCTGTCACTCTGGTCTTTATTTATTTTTAGAGAGAGAGGAAGGGAGGGAGAAAGAAGGGGCGGGGGAGAAACATCGATCATTTCCCCGTCAGACGAGGGGCACAGAGCGGCAGCTGCTGGGCTGGGCACAGGGTCCCTCGCTCGCCACGTGTGCTGCCTGACATTGTGTCCCGTTTGCTCCCACTTCCATTTTCAGAACAAGTACGCTCAGTTCCTTCCACAGAGTAGGCCCTGCGTTGAGGGTGCGCTTAGAGCCAGTGAGGAGCAACCATCACCACGTGGGTGTTGAGCCCAGGTTTACACTACCTGCTCCTCCAAGCTGCCCAAACCACCCTTCCTCTCCCTACGCGGGGGGCAGCTCTCCCTGGCCAGCTGAGTGACTGTTCTGTGCTCCCACTGCTGCGGGTGCAGGCAGTGCCCGGCTGGCTCAGCCGCCCAGTGCCCAGGGAGCAGCTTGAACCAGCCCCTGGCAGGATGCACCAGGCCCAACGTGGGCCCCATCAGCCCCAGCTCCCTGGAGAGGGAGCCCAGGTTCTAGAATTTCAGGCAGGACATTCTAACAGTAGCTGGAGTTGACAGTCCTGTACAGGGTGATGCCCGCTGGTCCCCGTCACCGAGCATCCAGACGGCTCTATGTGTGTCACTTCATTCACTCCTCACCACACCCTTAGGAGGCAGACACACTTATGAGCTTCATTTTACAGGCAAGGAAACTGAGGTACAGACAGGTTAAGCAACTAGCCCAGAGGTGCAGAATAAGTGGCAGAATTAGGATTCTAGCTTCCATAAACAGGAACTGGGTCCTAAACAAGCCAGGAGCAAAACCCAACCAAAATGCCCTGGAAACAGCCATTCTCTCATATGCACTGAAAGAGGGTTGAGCCTTGCAGCAGGAGAGGGCCTGCTGCAGGGAGGAGGTACGGTATGCGGCAGTGGGGCGGGGCGGGGGGCGGGGGTTGTGGGGAGACTAAAGCAACAGCTTCTTTTGCTGCCTTCTAACACCAGGTCCGTGTGGATGGAGGGGGGATGGGGGACCCCAAAAACCCTTTGTCCCACCTGGGAGACAGAGACGCTGCGGCCACTCACCGCTTGGGGTGGACCAGCTACTTGTTCTCTCCCCGAATAAAACATTTCTAGCAAAAACAACCCCCCAACTTTTGAACTGTGTTTTTAAAAAGATGAAATAATGAGGTTTTGTGAGTTTGTACAAAGTAATACATTCTTGCTGTAGAAGTTTCAAACCATGCAGAAGTACATGGTCAAAAGAGGAACCTTCACCACCGCCCCCCACTCCCAAGGCCACGGACCTGGTGTCTGCTCCGGATGCAGGGAGTTTGGGACCCCGACACACGTGGTGATGTCCACGACCCTAACCTGATCCTCCTCACACAATGCTCAGTGCTGCAGACTGAATGGTTACACCCCGCCCCCCAAATGCCTATGTTGAAACCAAATGCCCCACGTGGTGGTACTGGAGGAGGGGTCCCTGGGAGGTGACCAGATCACGAGGGCGGAGCCCCCATGAACGGATTGGTGTCTTTATAAGAGAGACCCCCAGAGGCCTCCTTCGTCTCTTCCACTCTGCTGGGCACACAGCAAGGCGGCACCTCTACGAAGCGGGAAGCAGGCCTCCCCAGAGCCCTGTGCTTCAGTCTTGGATTTCCAGCCTTAGGAACTATGAGGAATCAATGTCTGTCTTCTTAACTCTCCCTGCCTATGGCATTCTGCTATAACAGCCAGAAAAGACTAAGACACTCTTACAGGAAAGTCCTGGGTCAGTACAGCCTCTCCTTTCTGCAAGAGGCAGCAGAGAATAGGAGCGCACCACCTTGGTTCAAATCCCGGCCTCTCCGCCACTGAGCTGTGTGACCTGGAGAAAGGTGCTGAGCCTCTCTGAGCCTCCATCGCCTCCTCTGTAGAGTGGGGATACAGTGGCTATGCCACAGGTTATGAGGGTTAAATGAGTGAGCTGTGGGAAACACTAGACCAGGGGCCGCCCCGGAGTCAGAGCTGTTATCGTCAGCAGCTCTGCTTTCTTTCATGTAAAACTGGCTGCAGAGTATTTCATTATAGGGATGTATTAAATAGCATGTCACCATTCTCCTGTCGAGGACATTCAGATCACCGAGTGCCCAGCCTGTGGTGTGACACTGTGACTCGGGACCATCCCCTTGGGTTCCTCGGCGAGAAACGAGTTGCCTGTGGCAGCCACTTGCCAGACTGGAACCCACTTCCACTCCACCCTCAGTAGCCTTCTCACCCAGGTAGGGTTTGCTCCCTTCATTTCCAAGTTGGGAGCCCTAGCAGGTGACTGCCCGGCAGTGGGGAAGCCTTGGGGCTCCCAGCCCTGCTGTGCTGCCCCCACCACAGGGCCCCAGGTCCTGCCTGCCTGCTGACCCCTCCCCAGCTCTGTCTGCTGACACCACCCTTCACCGGGGGACGTGGGCGTGTGCGTAACACCATGTGAGGGACTGCCCAGGTCGAGCAGCTCCTTCTGGGAAGAGGAGAAGCTTCTGGCTGGTGTCCAAGGTGAGCCCGCCTCCTGGTCACCTGTTCCACTTTTTAGCCTCAAGGATTCGGATGGCGTGTGAGGTCCCGAGGGATCAGACTGGGATGCCTAGGCCACCAGCGCTCGGCCACTGTCGCTGCGGCATGGCGTGCTGGGAGGGGCACTTCGGTGGCAGGTATTATGTTACTGACCTGTACTTTGTCAACTGACACTTCGACCTTTTCCTGAGAGGAGGTAATCTACTTTTTTTAACCTCACAGAGAAAGGCTGAGACAGAAAAGTAAAGAGAAACATAAACTATAGCCAATACCAAGAACCACCCCTGCGCAGGCTCCACAGTGGCGTTCCCTGACCGGCCGCAGGCCCAACCGTCCCCTGCTCTCCGCAGATCCTACCTGGCTCCCGTGCACCTCGTCTTCTCGCTGCACTGCCACCTCTGCCTGTGGGCCGGCTCCCCACGCTGCTCAGCCCGCTCTGCTCCAACCTTCAAGAGCTGAAAGCTGAGCCAGTGTCGCCAAACCGTCAAACCGGCTGGGCTGGGGCACAGCCCAGGTCCTTCCGACCTCCCCCACTGGGCTCCCAGCTGGGTGCGCCAGCATGAGCCACACCTGCTTTTGGGGACGACAGCAGGAAACCAGGGGTTTTGAAGTGCGACCTGAAGAATAAGATCTCCCCACCTTCCCTCAGCCAGTGTGTAGAAAAATCTCTAATAGAGATGGTTTCTACAATGCAAATTTACAAAATAGCAATTTACCAAAAGGACTCAATGAGCACGAGCAGCTTTTCGGATGTCTGGCTTCCAACTCGGCTCTCTGCCATGTCAGCCTTACACATGAGAGTCAGTCTACATCTGGTTTTTCTGATAAAAATTTCTTTAGATTTCAAAATAAACAGTTTTTAAAAGTAACATAAATTAAATATATATATATATATTTTTTTACTTAGACAAATTTCTGCCCAAGCAATAAAAGAGATCAAGAAAAAAATACAAAAGAAAAAGAAGCAAAGTCTTCCCCTGAATTATGGATCTGATAACAGAGCTAATGCAAACCCTAATTTATACCCACAGACTCTGGAAGGTAATTTTGTGCCAGGCAATTGTGGTTTCCACGGTGCACCTGCCAACAAGTTTATGCTGAGTCCCTTGTGGGCACATCAGATGCCCCAACAACCCAGGGGCATTTCCAGGGTTGCCTGGCCATCCATGAGCAAGTGAGTCCCCTGTGCTACCCTGTAGCTCAGAGAGCTGAGGCTCTTAACTTTCCCCCCGGTGAAGAAAGCCTAACAGATTTTATCTTGGAGAATGGGGATGCATTATTTTTATAATCTTCAAACAGGAGCTGGACCAGAGAAGCCCCTGAGCCTCTGGCGGCGGCAGGCACCACCACTGGGAGTTTTCCAGTCTGACCAGCTGCACTGGCTTCTGGCCCCGCCCCTGCGGACACAGGCAGAGACAACTGCTGTGGCCCTTGAGAGTAGGGGACTGCAGCTCTCCCAGGTCCTGGCTGCAGGACAGGTCCTCTCGGGGGTCCTGCTGGGAGCCCTGTCTCCCTGTGAGCAGCGAGGGCCTCTGGGGCCCCTCCTGCTCTGGCAGCCCAGGCTCGGGACTCCAAGTGCTGCCCCGCCAGGAGAAGCTGTCCAGCACCCAGAGAGGCCCTCGTTTCCCAGGGGGCATGTCCATGTGCACCTCCTGTTTTTCTGCAAAGAGGACAAGTGCAGCCCAAGCCAGCTGGCGGCGGGGCTGGGAGCAGAATGCAGACCAGCTCCATGCATAAAATCCCACTGCCTTTACCCACACATGTCGACTGAACGACATGGGGAAACAGGAAATGAGGGTCACTTAGTAGCCCTCTGACCATACTAAGCAAGTATGTTTTCTAGTGTCTTTCCAAAAAACATCACAAAACAAGTTTCACCTGAAGAAAATCCTATTCTGATGCAGATGTGTATGGTCTTCAGGTCAGGCTTCTCACGTGACCCTGACCTTTACTGAGAGTTTGGTGCGGTTTTGCTGAAACTCCTCTCCCATCGTGTGCAGCTGCCTCCACACACGGCCATCTGAGGCCTTCGGTCCAGACCAGGGACAAGACGGCACCTGGGCTCTCGCTATGTTGCCACGTTGGGGATCTTGCAACACAGGCTGAGGCCGGCCAATGACCTGGTTCGTTCTGAATGTCAGGAGACTGTGCTCGCCGCCCTCTGTCGCAGCTTCCTAGAAGGCCGCAGCCACTGTGTTTCCATCCCGCCCTCTCGCCTTGGCCCCCCGGGCAGCAGGTCCCCAGGCCTGCTGCTGGTTCCAGCACGGATGGGGCCTCCGGGTGGCATCCCCACAGCCGCAGCCTGGCCCTCGCCACTGCTCAGCACTTCAGCTCTATTTCTGGCCCAGGAGACGGTTACCTTGTTTTTGAGCTCAGACACACTGCTGCTTGTTTCCTTGGGGGAGGATGTGCCTTCCCGAGTTTTACCTGTCGCAGCTGAATGCCTGGGCACTCGCCAAGCCACCTTCACCACAGGCCCCAGGCGATTTCTGTGGACAGTGGAGACTCCCCAGCACGACTTCCCTGACCCCGGGGCCCCCAGTGCCTCTGGCGGTCCACACTCCGGGCCCCCTCAGCTCCAAGTTCAGAATCGGGGTGCTTGGCCCCAGACTCACCCACAGAGCCACAGTCTCTACGGCTTCGTAGCTGAATGGAACGGCACAGAGGCCGAAAGCGGTGCACAAGCAGCAGCGGAGGGGGCCGTCCCATTTGCATCGGGCTCAGTTCTCGGGCAACGTTTGCAAACACAAGGAGCTGGCCACCAAGTCAAGTGAGGGATGGGACACCCGTCGGAACGGAACGATGTTTGGGAGGACTGTCTCCTGGGTTCTGGGCAGCTGCGAGCACTCTCTGCTCTCTAAGAAGCCAGAACAGACTGGTCAGCGCGGGTGAGCGATGACGGTGGCAACAGCCACGGGGGCCAGAAACCAGACTGTCCAGGTTCCCCCTTCTTGTCTCCCTCGAGGGGGTCCCTGGGTGGGCATGTGCTGACCACAGTAAAGCTGCTCCAGCGCCCTCACCCCCATGCCTGGCTCTGCTGCCCGCGGCCACCGGACACAGGTTCTAAGACCCCTCCCTGCACTGGTTCTCCCAATGCCCTGACTGGGCAGTGCCCATCGGTGCACTCTCATGGGAACTCAGGCACGGCCCGCTGACCTGAGCCAGGCATCGCCATGCCTGTTCCTTGACAGACGAGGGCAGGCCCACCTTTTAGGGTTTCCTGCACCCCCCTCCCCACTACAGGCCCTGGCAGTAACAGTAACCAAAGAGCTAAGAGTGAAATGAGCAAACGGATGGACGTCTAGTCAAATGTTGAGTCAGTACTAGGGCGAGCCTTTGCCCCGATCTCAGTTCTCGCCATCCTAACACGGCGAGGGGCAGCCACACCGCCCACTCTGCCGCAGATGAGTGCTCTCTCAGTCACCAGCAGGTCCGCCTGGCGGGGGCGAGGCATGCGACTTAATTCACAAGGAAATCTCTCCGCCTCCTGCCACTTGTGCCCAAGGTGGGGCCTATGCCAAGCGCTATGGACCCCGACCTGGCCATCTGCCAGTCTACTCCGGCGTCACACAGGACTCCTGGGCAGGGCCCTGGGTCTCCCCCTGTATGACATGCCCCCACACCCAATCGACAGAAACTAAACCACCAGCAAGACCACGGAGAACTCCCCTGCTAAATACCTGGGTGTTTATTTTGTAGCTTAAAATCACCGCACTTAGGAACTTGCTGGTTCAAGTTCATTGTCACGCATGTGTGGTCCCTGTGCAAGGGGCCTGTTCTCAGAGCCCAAAGCCGGGGCCTACCCTCGGGCACCCAGATGAAATTATACCCCCGAAGCCAAACACACGCTCCCCTTCAGAACTGCTTCCTCCTGCTGCTTCTGTGTTAACCTGATAGTATCCCGAAAGAAACAGTTTGTCCGTCCAACGAAGGCAGGAGTAACAGCTTCATTCCTTCTAGGTGAACGTGTCACTTAAGAGTTCGCCAGATTTCACAACACCCAGAGAGCAGAGCCAGCACATGTCACAAGCAGGCATCTGTCTCAGGCAAAAGTTTATGAGTAACACCACAGCAGGTTGACCACCAGGAAAAGTCAGCAACATATGTAAAAGTGGCTGCGTTGAAAAAGTGAAAGAATAACACTGATTGTTCATGACGTATTGTATTTAACCCAAGACAGCCCAAATGTTATCCTGTCAACATGCAACCAATATGAAAAACAAGTGAATGAGATGTTCTGCATCAGCTTGTCACCTGGCCTTTTTAGTTCGTAAATTTCCATGTGTTTAACCCTCCACATCTCTCAGTCTGGCCTATCTGCTTTCAAGGTCTCGACAGCCACTCTGGGCAGGGACGCTGACACTGGACCGCTGGCTCTGTCATTTCAGTCAGTCATGTGACATTTGTGGCAGACGGAAGCTCTTGACCACCCTGACCAGGGAGACACTACAGTCTCAGAAACTGTTCTGTTGAAACAGCCTCACTGCAGTGTTGAGGCAGGGACCCTGGGGGTGACAGAGGCAAACCAGACGTCTGAGTCACCGTCCTTGCTTTCGCCTTGTGGGCGAGAAAGGGGATTCTATCAGAACTAATCACACTGGCTGATCTGATCACAACTTCCTAGCTGGCAGCTCGAAGCGGGCAGTCGCGTCCCAGGCTTACAACAATTCTTCAGTGAAGGGTTTTGAGCCAGCCCTGCCCATTGTTCTGCATCTAGGTTAACGCGCCTTTGAAAGGCCAGTAGTGGTGCCCCTGGAAGGGGGTATCACCCCTCAGGGGAGCGCGTACTCTTGTTAGCAACTCCGTAATCCAATCCCTGCCCTGCCTTCCCCCACCTTCACGTAACCTCTCTTGATTTCAAACGTAGAAAAGAAGCTGCCAACCGCTATTCTCCAGAACATGAGATCTTGCTCCCCAGCCTACGTCCTCGGCTTGGCTCAAGGAAGCTCTTACAAAAACTTCTCTACAGGTTCAGGCATTTCTCACACTGACAGTTCAGCTCAGGGTGAGGAAGGACAGATGCCAGCCACGGGGGTTTCCACACGTTAAAGAGGGACAGATGCTGTTCTGGACAGGCAAAGGCCGAGGGGGTCCAGGATAACTAACTCGCCGCCTCTGCTCTCTGTGGCTAGAGAGTGCAGGCTCAGGTGGAAACTGCGGGGTCTGATGTGCAGGGCCCTAAGCTCCAGTTCTCTCTCCCGCCCCCTACGCGCTGCCTCCTTCTGCCCCGGGGAAGCGGGAGGTTCTGCTGGAGAACAGTCCTGCCCGTTCCCGTCCTACCTGTGAGCCTTCTGGGCCAGGCCGGCAACGCAGCTCCCTCACTGGCGGTGGCCTGGCTCTTTAACCTGCCCTCAGCCCCTCCCAGTCGGGGAGGCAGGACCTGTAGGGAGGCGGGGGCTCACGCGTGGCTCATGAGTTGTCCATTTTGCCCCGACCTAAAGCCTCTGCTCACCAGGAAGGTGGATGCAGCCGGGAGCGCGGGTGGCCTGGGGCAACCCCTGTGGGGTCCAGGGGACATTTCCCGGCAGCCCACCTCCAGCAGGATGGGTACCGCTCGAGGCAGGGGAGTGATGAGGGAGGGGTCCTGCTTGCGGCAGTGGCTGTCCACTTCAAACCCGCCTTTTTTCTTATTTTCCCAGAGCCTGAAAGCTAGGACCTGACCAGCCAACACATGAAAAACAGAAGTGCAGGTTAGAACCACCAATGTGTGCCAAGCAGAGTGAAGAAGGAGGCCCAAAGACACCGGAGAAATGCCTTCTATCACATTCAGGTTCAAGGTCAAGGGTACACAGGGCTTCAGGAACAGACTACCCTGTGAGGCAGTAGGAGTGAGCTGGCTGCTAGGAGGATTCGGAACAAGCATCCCAAGACATGCTTCTGCAGTATGTGGGTTCTTTTGAGCTAAAGGTAACCAAGACCCTGTTGGCTCAAGAGAAACTTCCGTCCACCCCCCGCCACCACTGCCAACCTAGAAGAACGGGATTAGGAGCCCTGCCCATTACAAGAGATTATCAGAGATTACCTTTTCTGACCTCTCTGTAAGGCAGGGCAAACTATGAATTACTGAACATCTGTTCTTCCTGTCACTCAGCAATGACCCACTGAACCCCTCCAGAACCTTCCCCATCCCTGGCTCTGAATGTCTTATGTCCCTTATTGTCCCTTTCTAGGCCTCTCATGTATGTGGGGTTTCATGTGGACATGGGTATTAAAAATTTGCTCGCTTTCTATTGCTAATCTGTCTCATGTCTACTTGATTATTACACCAGCTGGAAGAATTTTAAGCATAAAATAAAGTTCCTTCCTTGCCACACTGCCAGCCCAAAATCCACTGTCCCTTGCTTCCATACCAGTGGGACAGACAGACATTCTCTCAGGCAGATGCAGGCTCGGCCCAAAGGGGAAGGTCCCAGACCCAGTGCCGTTGAGACAGCCATGTCAACCAGGGAGAGGGGGGTGGAAGCCACTAGGTGAAGCTCTTCAAAAGGAGGCAGCCCAGCTGTACCCTTCTCCTCCTTCCTGCCTGGAATACAGGTGAAACGGTAAGGCCAGAGCAGCCTTTTTGAAAGCGGCAAGCCACAATCGGGAGGACAGAGCTGCAGGCTGAGGAGGACATCAGGGAGATCCTGGGTCTCTGAGGCCGCGTGGAGCTGTTGCTCCGCCCTGGGCTCTCTTACTGTTAACAGGAGAAAAGCTAACCTGCACTGACTTCTTGCCGCACGTGGGCTGCGCCTGCTCCTGACGCACGTGGAATTCTCTGGCAAAGAAGTATTGAATGGCAGATCTCGGAACCAATGAAGACTACCCTGAGCTGCTCCTGGCTTCCACCACCCTCCTTTCAATCCCAATGTTCTGTCCTGTGGCTCAAGGCCAAGGTCTACAGAGGAACAGGTCTCACGCCTGAGCTTCCAGCCATGGAGAGCCATGGAGGCTGCACCCAGCAGGGCCCCAAGTTCCAGTGGTCCCCATCCCGCCTGCTGGAATGCATCCCTGCTCGCCTCACCGCTCTCCTCTTTATGACAGTACAAGCACCAGAAACACGCAGCTGGTTTCCTGACAGCACTGGCGAGAAAAGCAGGGCCCCAAGGGGAGCAGATGCACTCACCAACCAGGGCCTGGTCCAGCCGTCTGCAGAGCATCCCGGGGCCCACGTTATACTGACGCGGGCTCCAGTGTTTTGTCCCTGAAGGTGACGCTGGACAGGTTCCTCCATGCACAGGCCCAGGGGCCGGGCTCTGCCCCAACACCCTGCACGCAGGCCACATGAGACCCCACTGAACCCAAGATCTGCAGGCAGCAGGGCTCAGTTGGCAACCATCCCCGCCTGATCCATGGCTGACACCTGTCCTCTCACCTGACTCAGGGCAGCCTCTGCAGGAAAGCTCTGCCCTGTGGTGGGGGCACCTTCCAATATCCCTCTTGCTCACTTACATATACGGGGTCCAGCAGAGGTCACGCCTGCCTGAGTGTGGTTGGTAGGGTAATAATACGGGTGTAATAATTTACAGTTTTAATTTGAACATTTCACCTAAAATGTAATAAGGTGTACTTGAGTGTGATATTGTTATGTTACAGAATTACACACTTAAGATTTTGTAATAAAAGGGGGGTATTATTTGTGCCAGACACTGTATTTGTAATTTTAAAAAGTCAAAGACAAAAAGCAGTGTCTCAGACGTCCAGTCCCCATCACTGAGATGAACAATGTGCCATAACTGCTTCAGAGCTGCATCTTTCAAGGAAGAAAATCCTGCGTATGGTGTGTGTATGGGTGTGTGTGTGTGAGGTGTGCCGTGGGTATAAACAGCATCTCGGACACACAAACTGGCTGTGGAAAGCCGGCGTTAGCTGTCTCCTGGATTTGCCCCACAGCTGGGACATTCCCGTGGCCCCAAGGGTGCCCCTGAAGCCAGCACCACCCTGGGCACCCGTCTGTCCGTAGAGCAGGAGCCTCCTGCCCAGCTTCCCGCCTTTGCTCTTGGGTCACATGGCATCTGGTCACCCTGGCCAGTGCCATGCAGGCTCTGAGCTCCTCACACCACAGGCCTTTCGCCGGTGCGAGGCTGCCCCGTCATCACGGTGGGAGAGGTAGGCCGAGGCACACGCCCCTCCCCTCCCCTCCCCCTTCCTAGCCATGCCTGGCTCTGTCTGCCCTTTCCTGCAGGTATGGGGGGCAGGGGCAGGTCTGCGAACCCCTGCCGAGGCAGCGCTGCCAGCCTGGGGCCTCAGCTAAAGGCCAGGCTGAGAGACGTCCCAAAAGTCCAGCTAAACACTGAGGCTAAGAGCCCGCAGCCTGGCCAGTACCCGCACTCTAGTTTTTTGCCCAGGAGGGTGACTGTCACATTGCCAAGCAGCAGCATAATGTCTAAGACAGACACAAATCCAAAAGGACAACTCTGGGTGAAGAGCCTCACCTGGGGCCAGTCAGGGATGAGTGTGTGCCTCCCAGTGGCGCCTCCGTCCACTTGAGCCAGGTCAGCGCACACACATGCACACACATGCGCACAAGCAAACAAAGCATGTACACACACATCCCACACGCACACCACACACTCCCACACCCGCACACACACTCAACCTACCGGCAAGCCTGGCTCTTCTCTGCCCACTGTGTCACCAGCCCCACCACCCCTCCTGCCCTCCACTCTTGTCCCCTGCAACCCATGGGAAAGCCAGGGCTCTCTCCGCCCACTGAGGATCATGCCATGGCCAGGTCTCTGCCCTGGTGGCCCTGACTGAACCGAGAACAAGGTCCACCCCCATATGTCTACTAACCCTGGCGCCCTGGCCTGCTGGTCCCACTGGGCCTGCTGTCTGCACTCCCTGGCCCTCCGGCGGCCCCACGGCACCGGCCTGCCCACCTGCCCACCCACCGAGCTCGTTCCTCCTGGGATCATTTGCTCCCTGCCGCTCCCTGGATGGACCACTCTCCGTCTGCACCCAGGGGTCCATCCCTGTGTCCCTGTGCCACACGCACTGAGATCCCTCTCAGCAGCGTCATCTGGCGTTTCTCTTGTTGAATTACCATTGTCCCCTTGCCTCCCCTGCAGCCCACTAAAATGCAGCCCCCAAGGCTCTAGAAATTCATGAAGAGCAAATGGGCTGAAAGCGGGACTTCACACGTTTCACGTTAGTTTGTGTCACCTCCCTTCCCCGGCACTGAGGTCTAATGGTCGGTCACCTCTGCCCACCAACATCTAGTGGAGCACTGGCACGTGATGGGCCCTCGACTAAAGTGTGTAATCACCCAACAAGATCTACACTGCCTGACAGTGTGAAGGTTGGCAATACACACACCCCCCCACCTGGGCCCCGCCTAGGGGCCCTCCCTGCAGGATCCTCGGCAAGTTCCAGTCCTCTCCTGGCCAACAAACCACACGGGCTCCGAGGTGCCAAACCAAAGATCAAAGGAACCTTACAGCAACCACGGAAATGTCTTTACCTCTGTCTGTCTTTACTTAACAGGTATGCGGGTCTCCAAAGCCTTACATGCACGCTTCTTTATAAGCAACGCGACTTCTGAAAACCATGTGTTGCTAGTTACAGTGCTTTTTTTCAGCATGCACAACCTTGAGTACCTGCACCGCAGAAAATACACCCAAGTCCACGCATTAATGTCTCGCCTCCCTACACGCCCTCCTGGTACCGACAATCTCTGCCCCCCACCCCCACAGGTTCCCACTCCTCGCCTAGACCGTGGGGTTCAGGATTTCAGCTTCCAAAAGGAAATCTTCTTCATTAGACAACATTTACCCCAAATAAAGAAGTCTAGATTCTCACACTGATCTATCCAGTATTTGTTTAACCTTCACACAAACAGCATCAAGATACAGCGAATCCAGTAAAAAGACATCCTGACACCATACCTGCCGCTGGTCTCCCGGCGCTCATGAAACGTTCTCCGCTGCTGGTCCCACACTGTGGCTGGGGAGGACACGCCCACTCTCCCCGACCTGGACATGGCCCCTGGACTGCAGAGGTCAGTCTCATCAAGAAAATGATGAACACTCAGCCTGGACAAGTCTGCTCAGAGAATCAGTGGCATGGAGCTAATTATTAATTAACAAAGGATAAGCCATCAACCCCTAGTTTTATTATTCACTGAAAACTTGTCAAAGGTACCTGAAAACTGAACTGTTCCAAAGCTGTTCATCACTTTGATAAAACCCAGTGTCTCATCAAGTTCTTAGGGTCGCCTGAGCCGGGAGTGGACCAGTTGCTCACTGCCCTCTCACCCCAAGTCCCACCCTCACACAGGAGACACACACACACACACACACACACACACACACACACACACACACCTGCCAGCCAGTCCAGGAAGCTGCCTTGGGGAGGGTCCCCACGCTCAGGGGTGGGGTGGGATGACAATGGTTACCAGTGGGGACTGGACCAGTGCCCACTGGGCCTGCTGCATCACAGCTGTGTGGCACTTGGAACAGCGAAGCAATCTCATAAGGACACATGGTGGTGCGCTCAGGGACACAGGCGGAAAGTGATGAGCGGCCAGAGGCACAAATGCCAGCGCGGTCCTGTGCGTGCCCAGGAAATGGAGGTTTGAAAACTGCGGAACCAACGTCCTGGTTCTAAGGCCTTTACACTGTTTGGGAAGGAAGCAGAGACAGTGACGAGCTTCAGCTGGGTCAGGCAGGCCTCCCTGAGGTGCGAGAGCACCTCTCCAACAGTGGGAACAGATGAACAGGTGTCAAAGGTTAAATTCAAGAGAGGACAGGAACACCAAGGAAAAGGATGGTAAATGATGATGATGACTGAGTAGAAAATCCAACTCCCTTAGTAACCGCGGTAAGTATAAACAGCAGTTAAAAATCCAGCCATCTGCTGGATTTATAAGAGAAACAAAACTAAAACATTATGTCACAGAAAGATGGAAACTAAAGCAAAGGCAAATACGTACAAACACCCACAAAAAAATGCTGAACAACAAAATCGGACCATAAAATCAACTTGCAGGCAAGAAGTCTTGGAGAGGTGAGCAGGGCTGGGACCCAGCAACAAATGGCTCCACTTGCTAATGGCCCAAACCTCAGCCTGAGACTGAGCTGGGGACACACCTGAGCCACCAAGAAGGCCCAGGGATGAGCTATGGATGATGTGTTTACCGCAGAGCGCTAAGCATCCCATGCTCTGACGACTGAGGAGCACGAAGGGCGGGGCAGGGAGGGAGGTGGGACAGAGGGAGCCACTGCCACTTCATAGGCACTGAGGGAAAATGAGAGCAGAGCGGCTGACAAGGTGGGCAAGAAGAACTCAGGTGCGCGGGAGGTGCAAGAGCAGGTGCTCAGAAAGGTGATGCCTCAGGATGGGAAGGTACAGGGTATTTTCTTGTCACTCTTAGTGCAGAAACAACAGACATTTTCCAAAAAGAGGGAACAAACGATCTAATAGAAAGATGTTCGTACAGGTTCGGACCAGGTAGGTAACCACTAACATAAAACGCACAGCTCCCCAGCAAACAGGCCAACAAGGCCAAAACACAACACAACACAAAACACAACCACCAGAAAGGCCAAGAAAGGAGGCCATGTGCAACCATCGGTGTGTTGGTGGATGGGCACACATTTTATCTGTCACCCCTAAACACACAAATACCAACAATGGCACCAATCAAACACATGGACCATATTGATCAACTCAAACTGGTGGAGATCACCTACTAAAAAAGGGGAATGCTTTACAGAACAAGACCCACTCGGCGAGATATCAGAGAAATACCTTGACCAAAGCAAGTCAGCAGGGTTGAAAATAATGAATAGACGTACACTGGGAAAACGCAAATAAAAAGAAGGTTCAGGTTCTCGATATCGGAGAATAAAATATCGAGCCAAGTGACATTAAATGAGATGAAGCAGGAATATTTATAATGCTAGGCCTAAAATTCTTAAAGTATAATGACTTAATATCTAGGTGTTAAATAACCCAGCAGCATGTTTCGTGAAGCACAAAATGACAAGGATACCACAGAAACGAGTCACAGCATGCTGACCATCCAAGGAAGGACGGTCGGCAGGAACTAAGGCGGCCTACACAGAAGACGCGGCAGCGAGGCCAGTGCAGCGGCCCAGCGGCACACAGCCCGTCTGCACTTGGTCAGAGGGACCTGCCTTCTCCCGGTCGCTCACGAAAACATTCACGAACAAGCGTCCGTATCTTAAGCAACAAAGAAATTTTCAACAAATTCCAAATAGTGATTATAATACAAACAATATTATTCAGACATTCATAAGACAATCAGAAAACAGTAAAAGCTTTCCCTCCCTGAAGTGTTAAACATTCTCCACTCCTCTTCAGGGGAAGTGAAAACCACACCTGCAGAATTTCTAGAAAACAGTTGCAGTGCTCAGAGGAAAATTTACAACGTTAAATACTTTAAATCTTTAGGAATGAAAGCATGAAAATAAGAGAGTTAAGCCTCCAATACAAAAAGTTAGGAGAAAATTACAAAGTAACTGAAGGAATGAATAAAGGGAAAAGCAAAATATAATGCATTAGAAAAAAGCATTCTAATTAATAAATACGCTGGTAACAGATGGCTTCTTTAAATAAATCAACAAAACAGATAAGTCACCTCCAGCAATAAAAAAAAAACTGATCAAGAAGCAAGAGAATAAAATGCCTAAGAGGGAGTAACCGTCAAAAGAAAACATTTTTTAAATCATGGAAATGATTGCACGTCTCCACGCAAATAAATTTGAAAACCGAGGCAAAGTGGATACTTTTCTAGGAGAAAAAAAAAGTAACAAAAAAATGAATATAGGAAAGATGGAAAGTCCGAAAAGACCTATTTTTAGAGAATTAAGAGATATCTGTCCTATCTAATGAAAGAGACCAAACCCAAATGACTTCACAAGAGAATTCTACCAATCCTATAAGAACAAACTATCTTCACACTAACCTTTTCCAGAACATTCACAAGGAAGGAGAACCTCCCAATGCCTTTTACAAAGCAAGTGGGACATTAAATTCACAGTGTGAGGTGCATGCAGAGGGGCCACATCCAATCGGTGGTTCTCGGGCGTGATGGGAGGGCCAATCGGTGGTTCTCGGGCGTGATGGGAGGGCCGTGAGAGCCCTCTGCTTCCCAAGTGGGTGCTGGGTGAAGCCGAAGTTTCTTCGGATGCCTCAACCAACGCAGAAGCAGATCATTCTGGCTGTCTCCCATTAGGTCGGATATTAAACAGATTAATTATATTGTAAAAATATTCAATGATGCCACTGTTTTCACTACATTTTTTTTTCCATTTTGAAAAACACAGTTTCCTTTATAAAAACCGCTATTTTGTGTTAACATGTAAGGGGTTTATTGCTGCTAGCCCCGCCCCCTCCCCGGGGGAAGCGGCATTGGTTTGCTAAGCTGGGCCTCAGTACAGGCACTGGGGCTCTTGATGTATGAAGCCTGGACGTTCTGCCAGTTCTTTTTGAGCAAGACACCAGGAAACTGACAGCTAAGAGAATGTTGTACACAAGCTCATCATCTGTCATCTTCACATGGCCAACAGCCATCACCAGACATAGCACCTTCTTCATCTGGAACTTGACTGCAGATTTCACTTCAACTTCAGCCACCATGTTCCCCCTGTGGGTCAGCAGGGAACGGAACTTGCCAGCCCCATTCAGCCGGGGCACGGCATTCATGGCACCGGCTTATCAGACACTTCGAAGCCAAAAAGCCTCCCTACGTCCTGGCCAGCTTCTTGTTCTTGCTGATTTTCCTCAGCACCTCCATGTCCCCCTGGGGGACAGTCACAGCCTTGGCCTCGTCACAGTGCAGCTGGCCCCTGCAGAACACACCAGAGAACTTGGGGTGGGGAGTGGACTTAAGCCTGACGGTGCCCTAGAAGCGTTTGCCCTGATGAGCGCCACAGTTCTTCACGTGGATCCGCAGCCCCACCATCTCCCAAAACTCGAGGTGCTCGCTCACACCAGGCAGGACTTCCTGCCCCACCTCATACAGGGTGTCGCCACCAGGAGGCTTTGCGGCTCACAGTTCCTCACCCCAGAAAAAAATGGGAAAGAGCTATTGCTGCTATTTTAAATGAATTAGTAAATATTTCTAAGTGTTCTCAGTGTTAATTTCTAAAATAGGATATATATCAACCGCAGGGAATCTCAACCATGGCACTGCTGACATTTTGGACCAGACACTTTGTGGCAGGGGCGATCCTGTGCACTGTAAGATGTGTAGCGGCATCCCTGGCTTCTACCTGGTGCAGGTCAGCAGCCAACACCCCCTCGCCACCATGACCACCACCACCAGTCGTATCAACCGAGAACATCTCCTGGCACCGCCAGAGTTCCCCCAGCTGAGAACCACAACAGGTATAACACAAAACCAAAAGCTCTCTGGGGTCCTCAATAATTTTTTAAGACTGTAAAAAGACCACAGGTTTGAGAACCACTGCTCTTTACTTACAAACATAAATATAAAAATTCCTTTAAATATTAGCAAACAGAATCTAACAGCACATTAGAAAGACAACAAATATGTTGTTCCGTGAATACAAGGTCGGTTTTATGGGGGGAAACCTATTAATAAAATTCATCATATTTATTTAGAAAGAATGCTGGTCAGGTAATTTAACAAAATCCAACCTCACTTCCTGATTAAAAAATAAATAAACCGCTCCATAAAGCAGAGACAATTTAAAAGATTACATATGCTCATTATATGTGTCCCCTGATGGTGACATACCCACTATAGACTCCTCTGTGAGGTGACAATCTCCAGCCCCAATGTCAGCACTTCCTGGCTGAGAAACGCTGGAGGCATTCCAGGAAACAGCAGGGAGAATTCGAAACGCCCATTATTGAACCAATCACAGGCAAGAATAGAGACGGAATGCTCACAATAAATATATATTAGCAGATTGACTCTAACTGTGTAGTTAAAAAAATTAATGACTAAATTAGGTTTATACCAGGACACAAAAACAGTTTACAGTGGAAAAACAATTAACCTAATCATTGACAGTAAGAGAAAAAAGAAGAACCAAAGACTATTTCGCTGGATTCAGGAAAGGCAGACGAGGAAGTTCAACCCCGCTCATAATTAAGGACACGGCCCTGGAGGCTCCCATCGCACCATCAGGAGCTTCCGGATAAGACAAGTAAAGAATGAGAGAAACAAGGATTACACAGCTTTTGTCATTTACAGATGATATGATCGTCTACAGAAGAAACCCAAGTTCTTGAGTCACGTGTCAGAAAATGGGAGCGCTGTATGAGCCTGCGGATAGAACACGGACACCACTCCACCCTCGGCAGCCGCCTTCCCTCCTCCAGGTCTGCCGGCAGCCAGCGCACTTCCTGGACAGATGTTCACTTTGGAGGGACAGGGAAGAGAGCAAAGTGGCACTAAAAATGGGAAGGGGCCACACAGGTGTGACATTCACTTGTGTGCCAGGCCTGCTTGGCTCCCCCCTGCTACGTCTCGGGCGGGACCACATGAGCTGGCCCATCCCTCCCGGCTCGGCCCTGGTGGCCCACGGACCCGCCTCCTCATTTCAATCCGCGTGGACGCAAGTGTGGGAAAAGGTCAGGCGATGCCAAGAGCCGAGTCTAGAGGGCGGCTACGACAACTCGGGCTGCAGGCGACGTGGTCCCCGGTGCCCTTCTCCACAGCCCCGTTCCAGCTAGAACCCTCAGGGCAAAGCCAAGCCAACAGCACACGAGGTTCTGGTGCTCCCAGGCACGGCCACTCCAGAGGCTTCAGTTTTTAGTTCTAGTCCCCGAGAGACACGGCGTTGCCAGGAATGCAGTGTCTGTGAGACAAGGCGGCGCCCTGACACGGGGGCTCTCTGCTGCACCTGTGCGTGAGGTGCATGGATGAAGGCAGCTCTGCCCGTGGCCACTCATGATCGAGACAACAAAAGGTGTGTGAACCTGCATGCACACCGTGCTTTATGTGGGTTCCAGCAGGGGAACACAGGGTGGAATGTTCCAGAAAACAGACGTTTCTCCCTGGGAAAGGAACCTGGTCCAGGCCACTGCCCATGAAAAGCCCACGAAAAGACTCCCGGCACCCCTGCCAAGTCACTGACAGCACTGGCCAGGGACAGAAAGGGACAGTGGGTTCCATGGCAGCAGAAGCAAAGTCCACTGTCCAGGGGCCAAGCACCTGGGCCAGGGGGCACTTACTGACCCCAAAGCACCACCAGGGCCATCGTCACCCTCTTCATGGACACTGTCTCCAAGGCGTCACCCAATCCCAGCCAGTCCCTCAGTGTGGGAACAAGTAGGTCAGTTTTACCACCTTGCCAAGCCGTACCCACATCCCGGTCTTCAAAGCACATTCTGGTCCTCATAAAGGGACCGTCAGAAAACTGCGCTCTGAGACTATCACACAGACGTGTCTTATAACGTGTGTGTGTGTGCATGTATATCCATGCATGCTCTTTAGGACAGGCATAAAAAATGAGGTCAATCTATTAGAAAAAGTCTTCCAGACACATTACATCAAGTTGCCCAGATGTGCATTATGACATAAGTACATTTTTAGAAGCTCCGCGTACGTCTGTCCGTCCTTAGGCATGTTTTTACAGGCTCTGAGGGATAAACCACAAACCATTCATAGGCGTTCCCTCCAGTAAAAAGAGTGGGATCTGGGATGAACTAGAGAGCAAAGTTTTGATTATTTATTAAATTTGGTTATGCATTTAATATTTACAAGCAGAAATCACTTCTATAATTAAAATATAAACATTAAGAAAGAAATGACCTTGCTTACTGATTAAGCCCACTTCTTTTGTCTGGACTGTGGTGTTGAGAGCTCAACCAGTTATCCCGAACACTGAAAAGGTTTTCTTTTTTAAGGAAAAAAGCTTACATTGCAGAAGATATGCATTCTCTAGACACGAGCTGACCTACTGAAGTCGGAGCCCTTCGTCCCACGTTTAGAAAGCAAGCGGAGCTCAGCCACAGCCACGTGGGGCACCAGCTATGCAGGGGCGGCACACACACCAACGGCCTCCCCCACCCCGTCCGGGCTGAGGCTGTGAGGGCTCTGGGGCTGAGGCCACGTCGGGTGCGAGCCGTGTGTGGCAGCTGCACTCTCCTGGGAATCACAGCGCACATGGCGGCAGGGGTGCAGGACCAGCCTGGCCTCCGTCTGGCACAAACGCCCGCTGTGGCTGTGGACCAAATCCTGGTTCCGCAGAAAGAGGCTGGGAGCACAGACGCTGTCTCCCTCACGCCCTTGGGCTTCGCTCATTCTAGAATTCACAAAACAGTGGCTCCTGGTAACAGGCGATGCTACCTGTCTTGATCATGAGAGGCCAAAATGTTACATACCAGCTTCACCTTCCTCAGCAAGTGTTCTGTGTCTCCCAAAGGTCCCCAGTCCTGGTCTCCCTGGGACCCTCCACCCTCACATTCCCTGCAGGAGAGGGGTCCCCTGCTCCCTGCCCCACGGCACCCCCCAGCTGCACAGAGCAAGGTCCGCGGCCAGCCAGGAAGGTGGGGAGCCAGGCCCCCGATCGCCGTGCAGAAGCGGGCGCGAGGAGCCGGGGAAATAAGCACACCGCATAGCCTCCAATGTCGGGGCCTGAGAAAGACTGAAGGAAAACCTTAAAGTCCCCTGAGAACTTACAAGAAAAATTAGCCGAGAACAAGTATGAGCTGAAATTGCAGTACCAGTGACACAGGAGTGACGATCTGTCCCAACATTTGCCAGTGAAGCAGCCATGAACACAGGGACTACATACGCTGGCCGCCCAAGAGGCCGTGCTGAGCAGAGTCCCAGGAGCACACAGGTCCCGGGGCCTCCGTGAGTCCCCAGTGAACTCTGTGCAGCTGAGGTCCTCCCACCCCTGGGCAGCAGCTGCTCCCTGCCGGTGGGCAGGTTGGCACATGACACAACGGCCAGCGCAGTGTCTACTGGGGCACCAGGATCCAGCAGGGACAGGACGCCCCCCCACCACCCAGGGCACAACAGAGGGGCTCTGACACTCAGAGTGGCCCCTTGGGGTGCAAAGCACAGGCAAAATGCTCATCCTGAGCCTCTGTCCTCATCTGAAAAACACACAGAATAAGGTTCGCTCCACAAAGATGGGGAGGGAACTGAATGATGGGGGCTTCTGAGGGCGCTCAGCCCAGAGCCCACGTGCAGCAGCAGCGGCGGCAGCAGCAGCAGCAGCAGCAGCAGCAGCAGTAGGGTTTTCCAAAGCGACTGGACCAAGTTACAGCCGCCACGGCGTGTGAGTTCCCCACTGTCTGTCCTTTTCATTTTAGCCTTCCTCGCGCTGCACAGACACCACATCTGCGGCTTTTGATTTTCATTTACCTGATGACTAAGTCACACGCCTTTTCAGATGTTTGCTAGACATGTGGACATCTTCTGAGAGGCACCAGTTCAAGCCATAAATGACTGATTTGCTCTATTTCAGTGTCAATGATTACTAGTTGGTGGGGGTGGGGGGCGGGGGCTGCCGCTCGGTTTGGCTGTTTCTCTCCTGCCTCTGCAAAGAGGTAAGCTGTGTATTTATAAATGAAGGCGGTTCCTTATGTGGATGTGAGTTCATTTCACCAGATGCTTGGTTATAAATCTGATCTGGGGATCACCCCATGGCTATTACTATTCCTAAAAAGCACGTCTCCTACTTGCCATTCCTTCCCCCTCCTTCTTCCGAGTCCTCAACTGTTACAGAACAGTGGGGGCTCCATCCCCAAAAACCAGGGAAACCAAACTGATTTCCATCTCCAGTCTCCCCAAATTCCATGTTTCTGGGAGAGGTCCCACTGAGGACTAGTGACCCGAGGCCTCTCCCCACCCAGAAACAAACCGTGGTGATGGACACACGCCTGCTGTGCACAATGCAGTGTGCCCAACAGGCCGCGCTCTGGTGCCACCCACAACCCCTGCAGCACAGCAGGCTGTGCCCTGGGCTCCAGCGCCCCTGGTAGCTGTGAGAGAGTGAATCCTCTCAGCCCCAGGCATCGACCAGCCATTGCCCGGTGATAAGACAGGAAAAGAAAGGAATGCACTGAGAGCTCAGCCCTAGGATACAATGTAGCTGTGACTTTCTTTTGCACACAACAGTAGCTCACAACACTTTAACAGCTGAAACCAAAAGCTGTCTATTAAATCAGTAATGAGCAAACAAAGCAAGTAAACTTTTGATTCAGAATGTCGGAGATGAGAGTTCAGAGTACTGGGAATTGCCACTTGTTATCGCATTTATGTTAACAGTTACCAAATAGGCATGCAGCCAGGAAATACTTAATGCTAAAGCGACAGTCAACAAAGTGATTTTAACTTAAAAACTAAGGCAGCGCCGCAGTGCTCAGTTCATGTATTTCAGCAACATCATTTAAACAAGTCATGACTATAAATATAAAAAGTGTGAGGCTGGCGTCGGGTTGCATCAATCCTATTAACATCCCAAAAGTTGTTTATTTTTACCAAATAGTAGCTATCAGCCCACTGTTGTAATTATTACACAGGAGCTTAAACCACCTGCCTGAGAACTGGCCACTATGAGTTACACGTGCAAGCTTCTGGATGTGGTGGCTGGGACATGCTCCTCACAGACGGCACTTAAATATTTTTAAGAGAGGGGCGGGAGGGAGAAAGAGATGGAGAGAAACATCCATGTGTGGTTGCCTCTTGCACGCCCTCTACTGGGGGCCTGGTCCACAACCCAGGCATGTGCCCTGACTGGGAATCGAACCAGTGACCCTTTGGTTCACAGGACGGCACTCACCAGCCAGGGCCAGAAGGCACTTTAAGAGAGAGACACCTCCAGGCCCAAAGAACAAGTGGCAGGAGGTCACCTGGTCAAAGCTGGATTGATATAAAGGAACCTGTGGCTCACTCCCCAAACAGTAACAGCACCAGAGAACGAGCGCAGGTGCAGAAGGAAGGTGGTCAGCCGTGCGCCCAAGAGGAGGGCCCCAGACTGCCTGGAGCCCAGACACGGAGGACAGAAGAGAGGGCCACGCTGACTGGAGGCCACGCTGTGAGACAGGCCTGAGGACAGAGCCCTCAGTTCTGATGAACTAGGTCCTCCTACTCCCACCTCCGATTCAGTGCTCTCGCCAGCCCTGCCGGTTATCACTGGGCTCCCAGGGGAGTGCCCCACAGAAGCTGACCGCCCCATGGCTGGCCAGGCCCTCCTCCTACAGACATGCACACAGACCTCAGGGTCACGTGTCACCCCTGGACATCTAAACTGGATAGCTACGTTCATCTCAGAGAGACTCTCAGACTTCGGGGTCTGCTACCAAAAGCCATGTCCAGCTCTGCTGGGATGACACCCACTGCTGCACCCCTGGGGAAACCCTGGGACCCAGCAGCATCTGTAACTTGGCCCCCCAGCTCATCCTTCTAGGAAAGAACAGAAGGGGAGACCATATACCTGAGCTTTTTCATTTGGATTTTGGACAAATGGAAAGTGATCAATAAGTATCCTTTGGTTGTAAGAAAACTTCAAAGTATATACCCCTTTAAGAAAATCAGTCACATGCACTAAGGCCCAACTGTGCCCCAAAAGGTTCCTTCAATGTCACCAAAGCCAGCTCAGCGAGGCTGGCTCTCAAGGCAGATGGCCTTCTGCGTCTGCCAGCAAGAGCCAGGCCCACATCGCGGGGCAAGACCCACTCCAGGGTTGCTCGGGGAACGGGAACACACTTGTGTGTGCATGCACACATGCATGCACGCATAGTACACACACACACACACGCCATTCCAGGTCAGATGCCTCCTTCTGTTAACTCACCAAGGCCCAGGGTCAGCACAGCCAGTGGAAGCAACTGTCCTTAGAGGTTTCCACCTTGAAGGCCTGGAAGTGAAAGGCACAAACACATGTACTTACGCAGGAAGACACATGGTGACCACACCCCTGCACATCAGGGAAACTGACCCTTATGAATGAACTTTATTTCCCCATGAACTGAATATTCTACTACCTTCAGTGAACACTGGGGACGTGGCCTAGACAGGGCCTTGCCGAGCTGTTACTTGCCACTGCCTGGTAAGGAGGCCCCACAGATGGCTCACAAATGAACACACCCCAGGAAGAACCTGCAAAGCAACTTCAACCTCCCCGCAGGCTCTCAGGAGCAGCTGAAGGTGGGCTCCTCCCACCATGTGCAGTGCAGAACGGAACAGCCCCCAGGCCTCTGACCCTCTGGAAGCCAGGCTCTGCCCTTCCCAGGACTGCAGCTCCACTGACCTCATTTGCATGCACTCTCACTCCCTCACAAGCCCCAGGAAACCCCTCTTCCCGGTCCCTGCCAGTCAGCCTTCCCTCCAGCCCAGCCTTCGGTTGTAAGCCACAAAGCTAAGCCCCACGTTCACTGGCCACTTTTAGTCCTTGCATTTGTTTGTTTTAAATTGTGGTCAAATATACATAAAATTCACCATTTTAACCACTTCTAAGTGCACGGCTCAGTGGCATTAAGCACATTCACAACGTTGTGCCACCGTCACCACTGTTCATGTCAGAACATTTCTGTCTTCCCAACTGAAACCGTGTCCCCATTAAACTCCCCATCCTCCTTCACAAACCCTCTTCCCTGCCACCCTACTTTCTGCTTCTGTAAGTCTGTCTCCTCTGTGCACCTCACATAAGCAGAACCACGCAGTGTTTGACCTTTCGCGACTTGCTTATTTCACTGAGCATGACGTCTGCCAGGCTCATTCATGTTGTAAGCATATTTGTTTTTAAGGTTGAATCAATCATATTCCACTGTATGCATATGTCACATTTTTCTTCTATAAATCTTACAGTTTTAGCTTTCACGTTTAGATTTCTGACCCGTTTTGAGGTAATTTTTATGAAGTGGGGAGAAGTAGGACAAAGGCCCATTGTTTCTGCATACAGGTGTCCAACGATCCTGGCGCCATGTGTTGAAAATACTACCACTTCTTCATTGAATTACGCTGACATTTTTCCTGGAAACGGATCGACTATAAATGTGTGGGTTTGTGCCTGGAATCATTCCATCCCAGGCGTGCCTTTTCCACAGCGTCTAGATTACAGAAGCAGTAAAGTCTTAAAGCCAGGTCGTCTTTTGTTGGTCTCTTCGAAATTATTCTAGCTGTTCTCGGTCTTTAGATTTCTATGCAAATATTAGAATATGCACGCACATTTCTTTTTTAAAAACAACTTTTCAGGATTATGACTGTGACTGTATTGAATCTACATGTCAGTTTTGGCAGAATTAACATATTAGTAACATTGGGTCTTCTGGTTTATTAACATAGGAGAGCTCCCCATTTACACAGGTCTTCTTCAATTCCTCTTGGCACATTTTTTGGTTGTACTCATCCCTAAGATTTTCATACGTTCTGTGCTATTATAAATGGTGTTTTATTACAGATTTTAATTGTCCAGTGCTAACATATAGAAATAAGATTTTGTTATATTGACCTGTATCCTGAAAAATCACTAAACTCACCTATGCGTTCTAGTAGCTTATTGCAGATTTCTTAGGATTTTCTACATCTGTAAATAAAGACAATTTCACTTCTCTCTTCCATTGTGTATGTTTTCTGTTTGTTTTTCTTGTCTTACTTGTTGAGCAAAATGTTGGATAAAAGTGGTGAGAAGGTAGAAGATGTGCCCAAGGTCACAGAGCGCCTTCCTGAGGAGGCTACTTAGAATCGTGACAGCCCAGTCCAGTGAGAGCACGGCACGAGTCAGAAACGTAAGCGCGTCTGCAACTTTAAATTTTCTAGCAGTCACATGAATAAGTGAAAAGAAATAGGCAGACATACTTTAATAGTACATTTTATTAACCCAACATATCCAGAATAATATCATTTCAACATCCATCGGTATAAAGGCATGTTAAGAGGATGACTTAGAGCCCTTCCAACGCTCCCTGACGTCGTGTGTGTGACCCAGTGTCCGCGGCGCTACCCCAGACCCGCTGCCTCAGCGCGCAGCTCCCTGTGGGACGGCACAGCTCAGACATGACACGCCCTCTGAGGGTTATTTTCCTCCCATCTCCCTTTGCCGCTTACAAGTTAAGAATTTTAGCAGTTTTTAGTTTCACCAATTCTTTGGCTTCAAATGATTCCACAGTGGTTAATTCTTCCTTTGGATGGTAGGTAGGGAAATTCAATAATTTATCCGTTTTCATATTTCCTAATTAAAAAAAAAAAGCCAACCCATTCCTGGAAATACAATAACAAGTTAAAACTTTTTTTTAATTACATTATTAAATACTTCCAATTTTCTATTTCTTCTGTAAACTTTAGAAGAAGAAACTGAACCCTTTCTAGAAGTATAAACGACCAATGAATGGCCAAGCACAAACAACAGTAATTATCCTCACTTCCTTTTCATTTTTCTGTTTCTCCTAAAAAAAGTTCTTATTTATATGAAGCCGCTCTCTTATCTGTACTCTCTGTCTCTCTCTCAGTCTAGCATGTCTTTCTCTGTCTCTCTCCCCCATGCCCGAGTGCCCCCCTATTAGGAAGGGTCATCTCTGTCATCAAACCACAGGCCTGATAACAAATCTTTCTTGCTAGACACAGTTAACATACTACTTGTCACAAGTGTCAAGTTAAACACCATGTCAAATAAAGCTTATCTGAAATGCTCAGGTCCGGCAGGAGGACTGACCTCTGCCGCCTCCCCTACGCTGTGCTGGGGTGGTCCGGGGCCTCTCTCCACCACCTATGTGCTTGTGTCATTATTTGGCAGATGTTACATGAGTGGGAATAAAAGGAGTAATTGGCAAAATCATTGTTGTTAAATAAACCTGTTCTGCCCTAAATGTGATGGCAAATTTTAAGACTAATTTTCAAAAGGCCATGGACATATATGTGGCCCCCTCCCCCCCACGCAGATGGCAGTAAACAAAGTGGCTGAGAAGGAAAGGTTACCCTCTCTGAGCCCATCAGCCTCCCAGACGGTGAAGCGAGACCGGCCTGCCTCACCAGGAGCCCGAACCCGAAGTCACACCCCGCACAGTCGCGAGTGTAGCTTTCTTCCAGGCACGCAGCCCCGGACAGTCCCGTGTCTTCAGGACACAGCCCTCACAGCCAGAGTCACGGACAGAAGACCAGAAAGGCAAGGAGCCTTACCTGTTCCCACCAATCAGTCACCCCACCGCCACCAAGTGACCTCAACACCTGGCAACCGCTGCTACCCTCAGACTGGGTGCCTTCATGGGAAGGAGAGGTGCTGCTCGCAGATATGCTGAGCCGCGAAATGATTCAGCAACAAGACAAATGCAAAGCTGGCACAGAAGCGCAGCACGGCACAGTGAGGACAGGCCGACACCCGGTGCGGGTGCGCGCGGGTGGCACAGCTAGTGCCAGTACACTGGCCGCTGCTGTGTTCCAGAGCTGCGCCGGACTCCGCGAGATGCTCGGCTGTAAGGGTCGCATGCTTCTTCCAGATCTTCCAGAACAAAGAACATCAGGGATGGACAAAACGCATGGTCTTCTTCGTCTGCCCCCAAGGGGAGAACAGGAGAGCCCATACCAGCATGAGAGGCAAGCGGGACCCTTGTCAGGTGCTCGGGGGCTCCTGGCCAGTTCCAGGACAGGCCTGTGCAGAGCTCAGCCCTTATTTCTGCTCCGGCTCCCTTCTCACGGTGGCGCCTGCCAATCTGAGCCGCTTTCTTCCTCAGTGCTAGCGTCCTGGGGGCAGGCTGGCTGGGACTCGCCACACCCCACCAGGTATGACGTCCATCGCCATCCCTCCTCTATGCCATACACGCATAGGTCTTCACAGAGCACTTTCACACACGACCTTTCCCAGCCTCACAGGCTCCAGGGGAAAATCAGAAGAGGGCAGAGGCTGTGACCTGGGGGAGGAAAGCCACCTGCCAGAGCCACTGCCACCCGTGACCTTGGCCTCAAGCCTATGGTGTAGCCCACAACCTCCACTGGGGAAAGACAGCCACCTGCCATCTATTTGCACAGCTGGCCTTAACAGAATCGATTATGCCACTGTCACATTTCACAGTGAGATGTAGCAACATGACATCTCAGCATGTTGGGTTTCAAAATGAGAAAATAAACAGAAATGAAAAAAAGTATTAAGCACCTAGAGGAGGGTCATTCTTTCCAATGCTCCTGGGGTGAGGGGAAATACATGAGCCTTTTGGAGGGTAATCTAGAGTCTTCTAAACGTGCAGACCCTCTGCTCGGCAATCCACCTGCAGAACTGTCCTCAGGAGGCTGACCAGAGCCACACCGTACAAGGACAGCCACCCTGTTGGTAACAGGGAGGGAGAGAACTTCAGCACCCCTCAGCAGGGCTGGCGCATACACCCACTGCCACACATGGAGTCAAGGGCAACCTTCATGGCCTTCACCCAGGGGCAAGGGCAAGTGGCAAAGGTCAGCTGTGCACCGTGAAATGAAGAAAGCGAGCTGCAAAGAGAGCACGGGAGAAGTGAGTCCATCTCTGCGTTAAACAGCAGGTGTGTGTTTGTGCGCGTCCTCGCTCACACTCAGGATAGGAAAGCACCTCCCAGCAAAGTGACCCCCAAATGGAGGATGAGCAGGAATTCACGCGGCAAAGGGGGAGAGAGTGTTCCAGAGAAAGGTATGCCAAGGTCCAAGGCAGACATGGCTCAGGGGAGGGGCCTGAAGCCCAGCTGTGGTGGCAGCGTGGCACATGAGGAAGAGGAGGGCATCCGCGGGGCATCACCACAGGGGATTAGAGCAGGGGCATGGCAGGGACCAAATGTGGGCTATTGAAGTACAACTTCAGATTCACCTCAGGGGATACATCTGATGGGAGCGGAACTGAGGCACAGAGGCCTACAGCGGGAGCTGGAGTCACTAAGTGTGGTCTGTCTGGGGACCAGGGGATGGGGTATAAACATAGGACATGGGAATTGGAATCGGTGAGGTTCAGCCACTGGACAGGGACAGGTGTGGGGGCCACAGAGGTCACAGGTGGGCCCCTGGGTCTGACTTGAGATACCAGTGGACAGTGACTTCACTGCAGGAGACAGGAAGACGGAAGGAAGGCTTTGGGATGCCAATGGAAAGGGCAGGGAAGGGCCCGCTGAGACTGGGGGCCTGGTACGAGAAAAGATGCCGTGGAATTTGTGGGCCTGGGGTTTAAGAATCAAAACCGACAGGAGGCAGAGTGTTGGGATCACCAACGCCCAGGAAATAAAGTAACAAGGGGGAATGGGAGGGCCCAGCAAGAAGACGATCTTGGACAGATGGAGCCCCAGGAATAACACCTTTTAGGTGCCAAATCGTCATTTCCTTCGCATTTACTTTCTAGTTTTGGAATTACACATACTAAGACATAATAATCATCTCTCCCCCATCATACTCTTTAACTTATTACTATGAATCACCTTTTAAAAAAAAACATGCTCTTTATTACCACTATATACCACATATTGCATACATATGGTAGTTTTTCCAGCTACAAAAAGAAGTTGTTTGAAGAAAACTCTTTACACAGTGACGTAGTCTGCCTATTCTAAGATAGCAAAAATCATTTGCTGTGCAGATAAGAGAGAAGTCAACAGAAAGTTAAGTTCATTGAGGGCAAAATCTGAGACACATTTTGCAGTTGTGTCCCCAAACTGGTTAAAGCAATTGGTGCTGATGTGCTGGGCACGCCAGGGTCTTCCCGGCTTTGAACCCCTGGGCATCACGGTTGTCTTCCGCAAGGCAGTTTAAAGCCAGGATATTTCCCCCAAGTTAGTCGGTCACTTTAGTCAGTCAGACCGAAATCGATGACATTCCTTCAACTTCCGTTATTGCTTTAGTCCTCAGGATTTAGGTAGATTCACCTGGTCATTAGCAATTCCCTCAGTCTCGGGGTTTTATTTTGAGGCTGTTTTCCGTCTCTGTCAGCTGCATCTTTAGAAGTCCCCTTTGTGAGTCCAGAAGCGTAACCTAAACTGGTTCCAGCCAGATCCCGCTCCTGGGCCCCTCTCAGAAGCCGAGCCTCTCCAGGGAGATTTTGCTCTGTCGGCCCGGCAGGGATACGCACACATGGCTCGCCCGAGCATGCGATCCGTGCCCCAAGTCACAAAGCACGTGAGGAGCTAGCTGGGAGGGACAGGCAGCAGAACAAGCAATGGAATTCAACCGTCGAGTAATTCAGACTTTGGTATTTTGTTTGGTATCATTAGCTGCAGTGCGTAAAATAAGCATATTTAGAGACAAAAAAGGAAACTGAAATATAAGCAAAGAAAAAAACATGAAGCAAAAGAAAAAGTAGATTTGCAAAGAACCAAAGAGAACTTTGAGGAATGAAAAATATAATCATTGAAATGAAAAGCTGAGTGAGCAGGTTAAATACTAGATTAGACAAGGATGAAGACAGGGCTGGAAAACTGGAAGAGAAAGCCAAAGACATTACCGGGAATGCAGCAAAAAGTGACTAAATGACATGAACAAGAGTTTGAAAGACTTGGAGGGTGGTCTAAGTCAAGCATAAGGTAGGAGCAAAAGTCAACAAAATAGTGGCTGAAAGTTTTCCAGAACTGCTGAAAGATACCAAATTTTATCCTCAGGAAGTATATTGAATCCAAAGCAAGATAAATAAAAGAAACCCACTGTAGCCCGGGCCAGTGTGGCTCAGTTGGTTAGAGTATTGTCCTATAACTGAAAGGTAGAGGGTTCAAGTCCCAGTCAGGGCACATATCTAGGTCATGGTTCAATCCCTGGTCTGGGCACAGGTGCATGTGACCCCTGGTCTGGGTGTGTACGGGTGAGGCGGGGGTGGGGACAACCAATCAATGCTCCGTTCTCGCATTGGTGTTTCTCTCTCTCTCTCTCTCTCTCTCTCCCTTCCTCTCTCGCTAAAAGCAATTTTTTAAAATACCCTCAGGTGAGGATAAAAAAATGTTTTAGACTAAAAGAAATCCACTCTGAAGATACCACAGTAAGAATGATGAACACCAGGCACCAGGGGTAAAGAGACTATAGAAGTAGCCAGAGAGAAAACCTACTACCAACCCAGGAGGACTGACGGCCGCCTCCCTGGCAGCAACAGAACGAAGCCAGGAGACAGTGATGTGACATAATTCAAGTCTCAAAAACAGAGTCAATGCCACACAGACCAAGTCCTGTGCCCACAAGGCAGCTGAAGTTAAAAATTTACCAAAAACCCCAACTCATTTAGAAAATAAAAATGTCTTTTACAGCCCTCATGGGTCACAGAAGAACAGTATCAGAAAATCGAAACACTGAGAAGTGAACAAAGCAACTGCTCTGCACCAAAAAACACAGGCTCCCCACTCAGCAGAGCCAAGGAGCACAGGACAGCCTTAGAGGCTTGCGGCAGAAATAAAGTCTCTCGGTCAAGGAGCTATGCTTGGGAAGAAAATAAAAAGAAGTTAAGCTTTTAATTCAACAGCCCAGCAAGAGAACAACAGGATAAACGCCAGGAGTGTGGGAAGCGGTGACGGCCACAGAAGCAGGAATTAATGACCCAGAGAGCAGAGTGGCAAAGGCGCCGGCCCGCGGAACCCGAAGTGTGCCCTGCACACCGTAAGAGAACAGATAAGCCTCTGCTGAGATGATTTAAGGGAAAAGAAAGGCAAAGCTGTCTGAGGAATGAAAAGGGGAACTTACTGACAGGCACAGGAGCTGACCAGTGTAACAAAATGGACAGTGTGGGGGGCAGCTCCGGGGTGACACCCCTGCGTCGCACCCTCGTGTAATCCCCGAGTGGCTTCCAATAAAAAGAGCAGAGCACAAGTAATGGAAGGTCACCTCCAAGACGAGCTTTTAAAAGACGGCAACTTTCGCTTTCTCTTTCAGGAAGCCCTGAGACATGCTAACTGCCACCATGTGGTCTGTCGGCCGGACTCCCAGCCACGCAGCCAGGCCCCTTCTACTCCCCACTCTCCTGTCGCCTCCACTCTCACATCAGTTGCATCCTTTGGACAGCACCTACCACCTTCACAGCCATTTGCCACCTGGCACTTGTGCTCAGTAGTGAAGCCCTGCTGCCCGTCACCACTGCCGGCACGTTGCTGGACCCACTGTCGTCTAGCAGTTGGCTGGCACTCATCCCTTAGGTGATCCCCAGAAGGACTCTTACCAACCCGTTCCCTGAACTCCGACAGGCACTGAGGGACAGCCTGGCCGGACACAAAGTCTGTGGCCCCCACTGTCTTTCCTGAGACCCTTTCGGGTGTGGCCCATATTCGATGTGCTGTGGAAGAGTCGCCGGCCACCTGCTTTACTTTCCTTGAGGGGTGACCACCTCTCGGCCACCCACATTTGCTAGGAGGGGTCTCTCTACACAGGTCACCGTTTCAGGTGACACAGGGTCTGTCTGCACCCAGGCAGCTCTTCTGCCTCAGCAGAGCTTCCCGAGGCATCAAGGCATCGGCCTCCATAGCTGTCAGCCACGCTTTTGGGGTTTCCTGATTGCACACATGTGGTCCACCATGTTGATGACGCAGACGTTGCATTCCTGCCTGCCTGCTGTGTTTACCATTTTCTCTTTAACTCTTTTCAAGACTTTTAAGTATAATATACACAGAGAAAAGTGCACACACCTTAAGTGCCCAGTTTAAACTTTTACAAATTGAACACACCCAAGTAACCAACTCCTGGGTCAAGACAAACATGCCCTGGCTGCTGTAACTCAGTGGACTGAGTGCCGGCCTGCAAAGCAAGGGGTCACTGGTTCGATTCCCAGTCAGGGCACATGCCTGGGGTGCAAGCCAGGTCCCCAGTAGAGGGCGCACAAGAGGCAACCACACGATGTTTCCCTCCCTTTCTCTCTCCTTTCCCCTCTAAAACTGAACAAATAAAATCTTTAAAAAAAAAAAAAAAGGAGAAGGCCCTGGGTGCTCCCTTCCCACCCCCAGTGTCCCCCCAGGCCCACCCCCTGACCACAGGCAGCACAGCCTGGTCTCACCTGCCTCTGTGCTGTATGACCGTGGATTAGGCCGTGAGCACACCTGTGCCTCACGTCCCTCACTCAGTACACCTGTAAGAGCCACAAACATCTGCCTGTGGTTGCAGATACTTCATCTTTCTCATAGTGTGAAATTTATTTGAAATAATATTCTATTGTACGTATATGAGGTCTGTCCTGAAGGTATCCAGCCATGTAATATGAAAAATAGAGACACTTATTGAAGAAGGTACAGATACAGCAATCATTGCAGATAGGACAATGATGCCTCAGTACCCTTCAAAGTAGGCACCTTGGGACCTCACACAGTTCTCCCAGTCGCCCTCAGCTGCCCCATCATATTTTCCTGAACCTCATCAACAGTCTGAAATCTCTTCCCTTTCAAAGGTGATTTTAGTTTTGGGAAAAGCCAGAAGTCGCAGGGCACCAAATCTGGGCTGTAGGGGGTCAGAGTCTCCTGGGTGATTTGATGTTTCACCAAAAAACTCTGCATAGGACATGATACATGAGTGAATGCATCGTGGTGATGAAGCTGCCAATCACCAGCTGCCCACAGCTGTGGCCTCTGAGTCATCCGAATAGTTTCCGTGGAGGAAAGTTTAAGCTTCACACAAAATCTGATGCTGATTCGTTGCTCTACTCAGTCAGTCATTTTGAATGTGACGGCCACACAGTGCACGTGCTCACTCAGCAGCGTCTACCCCATTGACTAGTGAAGTCATCATTGTTCACGCATGCGCATCCCCATCCACTCTCCTTGGCTGCCACGTTACATGGATGTTGCGCCAGCCATTCTCATTATATTAACAAGGGCTGGGCTGTTCCCAGACGGACCCCGTGGACCACATTTTTCTCCTCCAGGATATACCCACTATAAGATGCCTGAGTCCTGACGCGCACCCCAGGTCAGGCCCGCTCATGAGACAGCCTCTTCCACAGATCCAGCCGCGAAGCTTCTGGGCCAAGGCGGGCTTACACTTTAGCCACCCTGGTGGGCAGGCCGGCAGGCACCTACCTCCCTGTGGCCATATTTTGGCATATCCCTGATGACCAATGGAGGTAAGTCTTTAATCTCTTAATTTTTCTTTCCATTTGCCTCTAATCCAGAAAGAAGCAATGGGACAATTCGAACCAAACGCCTCTGTTTATACCAGCACAATAAGGGAAAACAATAGCATCGTTTCCTCAAAGTGGGGAAGACAAGAAGACCTCATCACGCTTCCACTCAACATTGTCCTAAAGGCCCAGGCAGTAAAATGGGAAGGGAAGGTATTAAAGGCACGAGGATTGAAACAAAGCCACGGCCGTTCCCAGACAATATGGATGTCTGCACAGAAAATGCCACAGATGTACAAATCGATTATAAGAAATAGAGACTGGTAAGGTGGCGGGCTATAAAATCTATACCCAAAATCAAGTGCCTTTCTGTAGAACACCAACAAGGAGTTAGAAAAGTTTTTAATTAAAAATATGTTTTAAAAATACCACTTACAAAAGCAACAAAAATAATAAGGGTGCCTGGGAATATATTTAACCACAGAGTCTAAGACAGTATGTGGAATATTATAGAGCCTAACTGCAAGTCATTTAGGAAGACCTTCGTTAATGGAGACCTATGCCATTCTGTTTACGGCAAGACGACCAACTAGCATTAGGATGAAAAACTCCCCCCAAACGGATCTACAGAGTCAATGCAATTCCAATCAAAACGCTGACACAATTTTTCATGAAACATGGCCAGCGGATTTTAACACTTATGCAGAAAAGCAAAGAGCAAGAACAGCCAAGCTCTGGAGGCCCAGGGAAGGACGTCGGGACAACAGGGCAGGCGGAGAGCTGGGGGGCAGGCTACCAGGCGGAGGGGGCCTGGGCACCATGGGTCGGCAGGGAAAAGGGACCCACTGGCTGAGGACTGGTGTGGGGACAGGAGGGAGCCAAGCCCCCTACTTCCCCCACACACAGTCAGCTCCGGGGGCGTACGGACTTCGGTGTGGAAAGCAAACTTTAAAACTTCCACAAGGAAATACAGAAGATCCCAGGGTGGGGAAGGACTTCTCAGCCACACTCACAAGGCATCACCCACACAAGGAGAGACAGATAAACTCTACATTAAATTAAGAATTTCTATTCATCAAAATACAGTAAAAGAAAAAGAAGATATAACTGGGACAAGGTACGTGAGGCACACATTACAACACAGGATTAGTATCACAACGATATGAGGAAACATGTCACATAGAGCTACCTGTAAGGAATATATATGAAAAAGACACAGCCCAGGAGGAGAGTGGGTGAAGGAATTCACAGAGGAGGGGATGTGTATGACCAGCAACGAAAAGAAGATGCTCAGCTTCACTGAGGAGGAAACGAAGCCACCACCAAGACACAATGGTTTGCATTCATTCTATTGGCAAAAATCAACGGCAATATTAGATGCTGAAGAGACTGTGGGTCCACCTTACACACCGTGAGGGGCTGTGTAGCTTGGGACAGTCATCTGGGAAACAGCCCAGTACCACCATGTAAATTCTAGCGTGTCCGTACCACCACCCAGGGTTCGACCCAGAGCGGGTGAGAGGACCCCGCACACCTGCACCAACAGGCGTGGACCGAAACTGATCAGCCCGAGGAGTGCCTTCCGGTGAATGAATGGGCGCGTTCTGTAAACATCTTTACACAGGTCTCAGGAGCACCTCCTGCATGCTCCTAGAAACGTGGTGTCCCCCTTGTTCCCCAGCCACCATGCTCTTGGCACCATCTTCTCTTTCCTCCACCTGTCACCCCAGAACCCCATCCTGGTTCCAGCTGCCGTGTGTGACGGGGGATGGACGACTCTTTAGTTTTCATCTGCAGGTAAAGGCTTAGCTTTCTGTTATTTGTTTCCTGTTTCTCTTCCATGTATTTGGGAAGCCCCTGTTTTATCCTCATTAATTAGCTCAGTTACTTTTACTTCAAGAAATGAAGCAAATATTTTAGATTAGAGGTTGTAAAAACAGAGGCCTACAGGCTGGATTCAAGTAGGAACATTTTTGATTTGCCTGCACAGTCTGTTAAAAATAATTGCATATAAAAATTCAGATTTCTGGCTTGTCACAGCAGACCAAAGATCTGTTAGCGCTGGTCCTGTACCCACCTGGTCATGTTGGCTGAGGGTCAGTGCTGGGGCCAGGGGAGTGAGTCTGAAGAGAGGCGCTCAGTTGTCTCTCATGTCCGCAAGGCCATCATTGCTACGTCACTGGCTTACCTTCCTGCCCGGTCCCTGTCGGAACCCGAGCTTACAACTTTAACATATAGCTTTGTTCACCCAGAAAAGAGACTGTTACACCTAACAACTCTCTAAAATATGAAGGAAAGAAGTAAAAGGGACAAAGCAGGTGTGACTCCAGGAAAATGCCACGCTAGCCTGGGGCTAGAACTGACCTGCAGGCTACTGGTGCATTTGCTACCAAACGTTCTAGAACTTCAGTTATAGTAGCATGTGCCTTGGTTTAGAAAACTGTGAATAATGTTTACACAGTGGCATGTGTGTGCCAATCTCTGTCATCTGTCTGGCAGCACCTGCTTCTTTCGCCAGGACACTCAAACATTATAGGAAGGGGCCTGAGTGTCAGTTTAAGGAGACCTGCCGTAACCACGGGCTTTTTCTAAAACCAAACCAAACATTACCAATGCCATGCGACTATTAACAGCTGGGGTTATTTCCACTGTGCTCTTCCATTTTTGTGGATTACCAAATCACTAAACCTCATCCCTGAGGAAGCCACAGAGCTTTGTCACTCAGACCCCACTGAGAGGACCAGTCACATGGTAGGGGGGAGCCTAGAGCCTCAGGGAGCTCAGGAGGGGCGCACTTGTGCAGGGCCGGGCCTGAGGGATGCGGGGTCCCTGGGGTGGGTGGCATGCTGGCCTGAAGACCCGGGGAAAGGCTCCTCCCCAGGCCGCTGCCCTTCCCAGTCCCCTCAGGATGTCACAGCAGTATGGCGGTCCAAGGGCTCCCCTGCCTCCTCCTGCCCGCTCCCGTCAGCCTCCACAGCAGACTCCCAATAACCCCCCCACCCTTCTCACCTTGACATTGGCCTCCCGAGAAACCCACGCTGAGGCAGTCTTCACGTAACAAAATTTGACTTCTGTCTTATTTGACAAAAATTGCTGCTCTTGGACCATACTTTGCAAGGGCTACCAATTGAGTGATTTCTCTCTGAACATAAGGATTATGTGTATCTTCCTAATAAAAGTACGTTCTTTCATTCCTTCAATCGACCACTCCAGTTAGACTAGGACAATAGTCTAGATTAGAAATCAATCTCTGGGGAGTTTCGCGCAATCATCAGCATGCTCTTTATGTCAATGGACAGTTCTTCATTTTAGTCCTACCTGGTATCTGATGAAAGACTGAGCACAACGAACTTGCATAAACTGAATTTCTTTTCCTCCCGACATAAGGTCCGGCACACGTCTGTTCCCATCATCTCAGAAGGGCATCTCTGACCCCGCCCACCAAGTGCAGCCCTCTGCAAGTGAGGGGGTTGTAAATGAATACTTCTGTGAAGCCAGCCGCTCAGTCCCTGTTTCTAAAATGCAGGTGTTTCATATACTGAGTTTTCTGAGCATCAAGGAGATTTGGACCCAACAAGACCTTTGTTCGTGATCTAGATTCACCACTGGCACCCTATGCAACCCTGGCCAGTCTCACCTGCCTCGGTTCCTCCATCTGTGTAATGGGGCAACACCACTGCCCTTAGAGGGTTGTTTTAAAATTAAACAACAAAATAAGCAGAGGTGCAAGAATTGTAGCTCTTGTTATGAACAAGACACACCAAGCCTAAATTCCGCAGGAGGGGGCACATTTCATGGTGGCGTATACTTGGAAAGTTTTCAGGTCAGCCAACGACATGATGAAGAGAGAAAGCCGCCACCTCTGGTGCTTCCGAAGCCAGCCCCTCGCCTGGTGTGTGACCACGAGGGAGCGGGTCACTGCGAGCCACGGGTCTGGGCAAGGGCCTTCCTGGCGGCAGCTGCTACTACTGCTCTGCTGGCAGCCATCGCGGCCATTCTTTCTGACCAATTCCGCTCCCCACCGCTTTAGGGGGGAGTCCAGGCGCCTCCCGTGAATGACGCGTGGCTGCCCGAGTCTCCTGAGGACGGGCCTCTTGCTGCAGCCACGCTGCTCCCACAGGGGCACCCCGCTTCAGCTTTTAGTCCCCTGTGACACAGATCACTCAGCCAGGAGGAATTCTGCCTGTCATGTGTTCGAGGATGTGTGCTTCTTTCAATTTGGTGACACTAGCATCTAACGTGTCTCTGCCATCCTTCTGGCCCCTGGGGAAAACACATGGCCGGGGTAACCCCAGTACCCAGGACCTCCAGAGACTTCGGCCTACGATGGGCACTTAGCCGACTTTCCCCTCCACTCTGCTCTGCTCCCACCTCCAGATAAACACGTGGACGGCCCCCACAGTTATCGGCATTTCAGTCTCTTGCACCTTGCTTGATAAAGATAACTGAACATGGCGAGTTCTTCTAAACTAGACGAAAGACTGTCAGAGGATGAACCACTCATGCATTTGCCTAAAATGCAGCATTTTAAAATTAGGAACCTAGGATTAATTTTTAAATTATCTTTAAATGGCTTTAGGAACAACAGATCAAGTCACGGTCGTTTTGCTTTACAATTTGAAACAACTCATTTAAAACTTCAAGTATTCTCTGGTTGATCAAAGAATAATTTACCAAAGTAAAACCCACAAATTTCCTAGCAACCATCTTACAAAATTTACTGTAATGTAAATTTTCTTAATGAGAAGACGAAGCAATAAAGATCTCAGTTATACAAATCGTTCAAAAAGAAAACAAATGTAACCAATCCGTGCAACACTTTGCTCTCTCGACATCAATCAGCCACAACTTGTAACAGTAAAACAACAGAGTTTCTGACAAGGCCAGAAAGAGAAGACAAGGATGGGAGTAGAAGCCATTGCTTCCGCCACAGGTGCATTCTGACAGTGACAGGAGCCTAACTGCTCATAGTGAGGGGCCGGCCCTCTCTCAGGTCTCCTGTAAAGTCAGGCTGACAGTCAATGGAAGTTGCGGGTTTCGGGGTCAAATGTGACTGGACAAATTACCCAGACCCTCCCTGCCAAAATCGCAGTAAATTCAGCTCTTCTCAAACACATCTGTTTTTCATTTTCCCTGTTTGTAAGGATTTCAACATTTCTCTCCTACCTCTGACATAACCAGAGACAAAAGTTTGCTGACTTTTAGCAGACTGACGGGTCTGAGAAGATGAAGAGTCTGTGCAGCTTAGTTTAAATTCTCGCCATGCTGATCTGTGACCTGACCTTCAGCAGGTAACTGAACCTCACTGTTTTCACAGACCACTCTTTACAAGATCAGAGGCTGATGAGAGATAACCCGCGGCAAGGGCTACCCCAGGGTATCAGGACCCACAGCTAGGTAACGGGGAAAGGGAAGTGAAAAGGGTCACTTTAGTTGATGCTCTTTTTCTAACTTCCAAAAGAAAACAACTTCCCATTTACCTCCGCAGCCCTGGCAAGCCAGTGTGGAGTACAGATGCAGGGAGGACCCCTGCAAGCACGTGGGCCAGCCCAGGGGCTGCAGCAACACCCACTCCCACCGCCCCACCTCCCAGGACCCCTCCTGGGTCCGCCATCCACGCTGCTGACTTTAGCCCTGCTCTCGCAAACTCTTCAGGCTACTGCTGAGACGCAGGCTGCTTGGCAGAGATGCCCAGGTAGGGGCCCCGCAGGTGGGGTGAACAGAGGCTCCGGCCAAGCACGGGAAGTTTGATTCGAAACGTTAAGGCACCTACACCTTCCAAGGCCAAGGAGAGGCCCTGTGCCGAATGTCAATCCCATGTAGCTTCTTTTAAACAATGTAATCAAGGCAATTTCTGAGAGTCGCCAAGAAGTGGATACAGGAGCAAATCGTAACAGGCTAACTATGAAACTTTGGTGGGGAGGGGGCGGTGGGCGGGGACAAAATAGGGGTCAGGGAACAGCTAGCAAGTGAGCAAACTGGAGAATGTTCAGAATCTGACCAACGCCTCTTACGAAGCTTTTAAGGAAGGACGTTGATTAGCAATCCCTAAATGAGCATCGTCAGCCAGCAGAGCTGTAATTTAACATGCAGGGGACCTTCTGGGTTAGAGGCGACCACTCGGCCCATTAGCGCCAGCGCACACGGCATGGACCTGGGCTCTCTGGAATGATTTTCACTTTCAGTGTAGGGGGCCACTTCTCGCTCCAGCCCGTCTCAAGGCCAACAGCCCTCATTTTCCATCCCATAGATCATATTTCCTATGAAAAGATACCCAACCGCTTAAGTATTCTCTTAGGCAAGACTTAACATTATGCTTTTAAAAAAAGGTCTGGGAGGCCATTTATTTTTTTAAAAAGCATTTTTCCTATTTCACTAAACTTCTCTCAAAGTTTTTTAAAAACTGCACAATTTTTCAAGGTAGCAGCATCAACTGCTAATAATTCTCCTGTCCCGAGGATCTGCGGATCAAAGGCTCCCAGGTGCTAGGGTGGCCCTGGGGTTGGGGTGGCTTCACCCCCAGGGCTCTGGGATTATAGACTCATCACCTGACTGGAACCCTGGAAATTCATAGTCAGCCCTTGGTCAGAAGGGACACTCAGCGCACCCCTCCCTTGCAGTACACCTGCGGCCCTCTCCAGGGCCAGCTCGCAAAGAGTGAACCCAACCCGGGGTGCCGCGTGCTGGGTCGGGGAGAACGGAGACACCGCGCGGACCCCGG
This sequence comes from Mormoops blainvillei, assembly GCA_004026545.1. Taxonomy (NCBI): domain Eukaryota; kingdom Metazoa; phylum Chordata; class Mammalia; order Chiroptera; family Mormoopidae; genus Mormoops; species Mormoops blainvillei. The sequence goes on from PVJD01002339.1 coordinate 178,342, forward strand.
GTCCCCAGCTCCCCTCACACGGGAAGAGGGGCGCGTGGCATCCGCGATGGAGCATAGCCTCTGCCCCGCAAAGTCCGGTGTGAGGGGTTGGGGTGGCGCGCCCTCTGACTAGCCTCCGGGGTCGCCCCTCCCTGGGCCCAGCACACCCGGCGCAGCGGCCGCAGCAGGCAGGTGGGAAAGTGGCCTGGGCCGCGGCTGGACAAGGCCGCGGGGAGAAGAGGGGAGCACGGAGGAGGTGGGGCGGGGGTGGGCCCGGGCCGCGGACCCCTCGGCCCATCGTCCTCCCGCAGGCCCCACGCCCGCTGGCGCGCGACCGGCCCACTGCGGCGGGGCCCGGGGCGGGAGGGGGCGACCTCGGGCGGCGGGGCTGGGGGCCGACCTCGGGCGGGTGAACGGGGACCCGACCTCCGCGGCGGCCGCGCCGCTCACCTGCTCGTCGCGCGCGTGGCCCCGGCGTCGTCTCCGGGCCGCTCCGGCCTGCGCTCCGGCCCTGGGCGCCCGGCCCTGCGTCGGGCCTCAGCGAGTGCGGCGCCCGCCGCCCCCGGCCCCCATCCCCCCGCCCGGCCCGCCGCCCGCCGCCCTCCGCCCTCGGCCGCGCCGCCCCGACACTTCCTGTGCGCGCCGATCCCACAGTTCCGCCGGCGCGCGGGGCGGGGGACGCGCGGCGGGGGGGGGCGACAGGGACACGCCGTGGGGAGAACGCGAGGCACGCAGGGGATACGCGTGCGGGGACAGGGGAGCACGCTGGGCAACTGGGGGGCACCGAGTACCGGGGAACACGCGGGAGGGATGGGGGAAACGTGGGGTGGCAAGGCTTGGGGCGCAGGGCAGGCGCCGGCTGGGAAGGGACCTGCCGGGCCCTGTAACGGACGCGGGGCAGGAGGAGCGACGCGATCCGGGAGGAGGGCCACGTGGGGTGTGGGACCAGCGAGGTGCGCGGAGGGGCCTGACTAGGGGCGCTGAGAGGCGAGCTCGCGGGCACAGGCGGGGTGCTGCGCTGGGGGCCAGGGCACAGCGCGGTGGAACGCTCCGGGCAGACGGGGGCAGAAAGACAACACCGTGGGCCCTGCGACCCCGCCTGGGCTCCCCCTACCTCCCCGGGGAGAGCGCCTGAGGGCGCTGGGGGTGTTTCCGGGCAGGAGCTCCCCTTCCCGAGCCCAGGAGGTGGTCTGAGGTTCACCGCGGGGCTGCTGGCTGAGCGGGAGCGTCCTCGGGGCCTTGGCTCGGCTGGAGGATCGTGTTTCAGACCCACGTGTATGCGGCGTCCTCCGGCTTATCGTTGGCCCCGGCTTGCAAGGCTTGCAACGTTGAATTGGTTTTTGACCCTGGAGGAAGTTCCTTCCCTCAGGGGAGGAGTGGCGATGGCCCTGAATTGGCCTCGCTAGCCCAGCCCTAGCCGCTCGAATGTGGTCACTGACCCCTAGCCCAGCCGCTTGCCTGAGATCACTGACCCCTGCCCTCTCCTGGCCCAGCCAAGGGAGGGGGGCCCGGGGGAGCACCTGCCCTGTGGCTGGGCCGGCAGAGGGAGCAGCGAGCAGGATGTCCCAAGGCTGCCTTGTTAACCGATGGCGACTGCAGAGGGACACTCCACTCCCCTTCCTCTGCTTGATACCTGGACGTGACCTGATGCCTGCTCAGGTCCTCAGGTCCACCTGTTCCTCCTGAGCTTGAACAAGTTTCATTTGAAAGCTATTTAAAAACACCAGGTGCTGTCACTGCTGGCTGTGCCTGATTTGAAGCCTCCTCAAATTATTTCAGAAAACACGTAGACTAAAATAAACATATATGCACCTGCTCTACTCACAATTCCCTTATTGTCAAAATAAAAAGCTGTAGTTTGTAATGTTCATGGAAATTGAATGTTTGTAAAACCTTAGACCCTGCACAGCCACTTCCAGTCATCCATCCCGCAGATAAATCCCACCGGCGCCTGCAGGCGTGTACACGGGGACATCCTGACAGCACAGAATTACAGAAAGCCTGAGGACAACCAACAGAGACCTGGTTAAATACACTCCAGAATATTCATGTAATAATATTTTAAATTTAAAACGATAAATTTAATGTGGCAATCCTATATATGCTGATATTACGTAATCTCTAAGACTTAAATTAAAAATAAGGAGTAAATGCTGAGCAATGGGTGCACAATGACCCCTTTTCGGTATTAAAAAGCAGTATATGCACTTACATGTCCAGAAGGCTTCAGGAAGGACAAACCCTGTTCCACCACAGGTGTTACTGCCTGGGCAGAGGTAATGGGACTTTGATTGTATGCTAGGTGGTAATGGTCAAGTTTATCGTACGCACACATTTTTCTAATTAGTTGTTAAAAACTAATTAAAAAGCACCTCACATTTAAATATTTGATGGCCTCTTCGTAGTTACTTTGAGCTTTTATATCAGCAAAAAAACAAAACAAAACAAAACTGCATTGGTTTCAACAGTGTGAAGTGTCAGCCGTATGAGCTAATCTGTATTCAGTTAGAAGCTATGATCACTCATACCTGACCTGAGCAGGAATTTGCCTCTGAAAAAGCTCATCTGAACATACGAACAGAGTAAACATTTAAATAGAACTTGGAAACCTGCCAACCAGCCCTCAGCTGCTGGCTGAGCCCCACAGTGCTCAGACTGACGGGAATGTGGTCATCGTACAGGTTTGTTGAGAACTTATTATATGAGCGCATTTCAGCTATTAATGAAAACAAGGCCCTGGGTAGAGACTGTAGGCACCCATTCTACATTTGTGGAAACCGAGGCACAGCAAAGCTGCATATCTTTCCTAGCGGAATATAGCCAGCAGCAGAGCCCCCCCAATTTGGTCGCAGGGTTGGAGCTTGTTCTGACCCCAGTAGTGATTGATACTTTCTTATTAGGAGAGAAATGTTGCCTCAGTTAAAATGGGGAAAGGACAATTCTTGCCTAGAGTGTTAATGACACAGATTTGTAGAACGAGGGGATTTCTGCCATGAATGAGAAGGAAAGTGGCACTTAAGTGCCCACCATGACTGTGAACTAGGCCCTGGGAGAGGGACGCCTGGCTCATGATTTCTGATTCTTAGAACAAAGTTGCTGGGCTCCCATTTCACAGATAAGTAAACCAGAACCCCAGAGGTGATCCCAAAGTCAAATGACAAACGGCTGCCCACATCTGAGCCCACAAGGGGTCTCCCAGTTCTGAGACTCCCATTGGAGAACTTCCCCAGCATGGTTCATTCAGGTTCACAAAGGTGTGGGCTTGGGGTGGGTCCTAGGAGAGGTCACCCGGCTGGTGGATGACCCTAGGGAAGGCTTCCCAGGGCAGCTGGACACAGATATCAGGCTGTTGCCACTGCCCAGGGAACTTAGAGCCAGCCTCCAGCTGAACGGTGACCTTGGACAAAGCCATTACCCTTCCAGGTCTAGGTCTCCTTTTCTGTAAAACAAGGTGGTTCTCATCCGGGACATCTCTGATCCCCAAGAACAGGCCAGGAGAGCCATGGCCCCGGTGCTGCTTCAGGCATTTTAACAGTCTAAAGTGAACTTTACATGTACCCAAGATGTGAAAATATACCATACCTAAAGATAACTTTGCTGGAGATTTATAAGGCCAGCACATTCATATCAATCTCAAATGGATAGATGTTATGTGCCTTTGATTAACACATAATAGGAAAACAATGATAAACGCAATCGTTCAGGAGACAGCGTTGTTGAGAAATCTTTCAGCTATGCCAGCTAGGAACACAGGAATGTGGTGCAGAAGGGGTCTGAGAGAAGCCTGGCCTGCTCAACCTGGAGGTCAAAGTCAAGGTCACAAGAGCAGGAGAAGCACGTGCTCTGATGAAGACAGATGGCAGCAGATATGCAGCACATGGGGAAGCCGCGCGTACAGGACTTGAAGGCACTTGCCCTTGCAGGGGCTGTGAGGGCAGGTGTGTCATTCAGCGCTAGTGCCCTGCTCGCTCTGCAGATAGTTTTCGCTATATGCAGTTGTCACGTTGTGAGGCCTGCGGGCCTGCGACCTGAGCACAGGGCCTGTTTCAACCAGAGCCACTGAACCATCGTCAGCATACTTTTAAGTGAGTCCCATGGAAGAGTCAGGGATGCCCAAGAGCAAGGTCAGCGGGGCCAGAGGGCAGGCTGAGAAGCAGAGACAGGGTGGCCAGAACAGGGCTGTGGGGTGCAGCCTGAGGCCCCTGTCTCCAGGCAGCCCCAGCCAGTCGGAACAGGTGGGGTGCTGGGGCCCCCCGCACGCCCTAACAGGCGCTCCTCTGACACGAAGGCTGGGGGGTCTCTAAATCATTAACATGCTCGAGGCTCCTCGTAAAGGTGGGAGCTGCTGCCCTAGGCAGGCTCTGGTCCACAGAGCCGTGGTCTGGAAACTCGCTCAGTAAATGTGACCTCTCAAAGGAAAGTCTGTCTCCCTCCATGCCCACCCCCACCTCACACACGCATGCACACAAGCAAGCAAAAACTATAATTTTCTTCTTAGCACAAATTTTGTTTTCAAATGTTCTCTGCGATTAAAAAATGTACGTGCTGTTTCCAACAATTTACCTGTTCAGCTTTGGTATTGCTAATGCATGTGGGAAAAGGCTGACCCGTCCCGCGGGCCCACTGTGCCATCTAATTCCTGAGAAACGGGAAAAGGAGTTACTCAGGACTGTTTTTAGTGGGATCGAGGAAATGCTTCCAGAAAACAAATAACCCAGTGGGTTAGCATGAAGGGGAGGAGTAACTTGCTAGCTTTTCAGGGGGGTAATAAATGCCTCAGGTGTGGAGATTTAGGCATAAGCCTGAATCATGACAAGATCCTGTCATGATTGGACTGGAAATAAAATACATAAAATCCAAATACTCTGAATAACTGAAGAAGAGTTGTTTCTGGAAAACAAGAGAGGTGTGGATAGGTGCCCTTGGACCACACGACACTTCCCTGGCCATGGCGACAAAACTGGTCTGCCCACCCCCGGGTATTAAAAATAGACTCGGCGTCACACGGAAACTCGTGGGAGAGGAGGGCCGCCAGAGTCTCTCCTTTCAGCCTCGGGTCTCATCTGGCTGGTTTCCTAACCTCGCTGTTCACATCATTACACCCAAAAAACAAAAACGAACCAAAAAAAACACCAAACCCTACCCTGGCTGTTATATGTTATATGTCTTTGATTAACGTGTAATAGGAAAACAATGACAAACGCAATTGTTCAGGAGACAGAGCGTTGTTGAGAAATCTTTCAGCTAGGCCAGCTAGGAACACAGGAATGTGGTGCAGAAGGGGTCTGGAGAGAAGCCTTGCCTGCTCACTCCAGTGGATGGAGCGTCAGCCTGCTCACTCCAGTGGATGGAGCATCAGCCTGCGAACCAAAGGACCGCCGGTTCGATTCTCCAGTCAGGGCACGTGCCTGGGTTGCGGGCCAGGTCCCCAGTGGGGGGCACGCCAGAGGCAACCACACGTTGATGTTTCACTCCCGCTCTTCCTCCCTCCCTTCTCCTCTATCTAAAGATAAAATAAAATCTTACAAAAAAAAAAAACCAACAAACCACCAAACCCCAATTCATTAGCATTGGGATGGACTGAAGACTGAACCTCATAGTTGCAAAATAAATCCATGGTTCCTCTTTTTCTCTTCAGGGCTAGTCAGGCTTGAGGTTCTGCCTCCCGACACATAGTGGTGCGGGGTGGGGGCACGGTCATCCCAGGAGGACCCTGGAATGTACTGTCCCTCAGGTGGTTCAGTCCAGGGACACAGACAGGGTTCTCCCTGGTGAGGCTGATCATCTGCTGTTCCAGACCTAATTTTACTGCATGTTCAAAAAGGACTAATGGAGCCCCCTCCCTGCCTCTTAAGGCCTCTGGGGGGACCAGGTGAATTCGCACGGGGAAAGGCGAATTCTTGAGGGTTCTCTGAACCGCTGGTCCTGCTCTCTCACCTGCCCAGCCACCTCCCAGGGGCCTTCCAGCCCTGCCCCCTTCGCAGTCTCTCACAGTATCACCCTTTCGTGTCCTCGGGGCTTCTGTCGCTATCTGAGCTAGCCTGCTTATATTCCTGTTGACTGTCTCCTGTCCTGTGACCCCACCAGGGCCCCTGCCAAGGATGGCGCCCACCTGGCCCCTGAGCAGCGCCTGGCTCCTGCAAGGCGCCCGCCACCGTCTGTGCAGACAGGCTCTCACCCCTGTCCCGGGGAAGGCTATGCAGCCAAGTGCATCCCTGGGGACCCCCGGGGGCAGGCCTGCGGGGGACCAGCACTCTCTTAAGTTTACATCTCGGTTTGTTAGGGCTGCAGTAACACGGTACCACAGGCTGGGCGGCCTAAACAGCAGGTATTTGTTGCCTCACAGTTCCACAGACTGGAGGTCTGAGGTCAGCGTGTGGGCTGTGGGCATGGCTGGTTCCTCCGGGGCCTCTCTCCTCAGCATGTAGATGGTCATCTTCTCCCCTCTGTGTGTGTCTGTCCTAATCTCCTCTTCTTATAAGGACACGGGTCATATTGATTAGGGCCCATCCCAATGACCTCACTGAACCTTAGTTACTGCTTTAAAGACCACCCCCACCCCCAGCTCCAAACACAGTCCCTCTGAACACATGGTAAGTACAGGGCTTTGCTGTGTGCATTTGGGGTGGCAGAGCCCCCTGAAAACCAGCCCATGAAATGTGTATACTCCCCATCTCTCCCTATTTTACTTTTGCGATGCACGCATATTCCTTCGGTAATGCTAAAAGGCATTTTCAAGTAACATGTCTTATAAATGCAAAGATGCCAGGAAGGGGAGCCACCCCAGAGCCCCTCCCTGTCCCGTGGAGGTAGAAGTGGGCTCCCATGGAGAAATGCAGATGCACTGTCCAGGCCCATTAGTGACTCTGTCCTTGCTTCCTCCCCTCCTGTCCACTGCCACGGGGCCTCAGCCAGGACATCCCCCTTCGGGGCTGATGTCTAAAGGGAGCTGGGACTCTAGTAGGAAAGAGGAGACAAGAACACAAGACAACTGAGTACAAAGCCCCCGGACTCTGTCCAGGGATCACCTTCAACAGCAGAGTCCTAGCCCCCTGCTGACCCAGTGAATCAGAATAATGACCCAATAATTATGATAATGATGGTAATGACAACTGCCCATGTGTGTGGCCTGCCTTCCATGTGCAGCGCGTTCTAAGTGCTTCTCACTCCCCCGAGACCACCAGGAGGTAGGAACTCTTGTTCCCTGTTCTCAGGGAGGAGATCGAGGCACAGAGAGGCTAAGTAACTTACCAGAGCTCACACAGCTAGGAAGGTCAAAGCCTGGTGCCTTTGGCTGAAGGCCTTGTTTTCTCTTGTGAATAATTTGAAGGGCAAGTGCCCCACCCCTTGAGAAAAACCTCCCCATTGCAGCTGACCAGCCAGCCACTAAGTTATCACAGAGAGAGCTCGGGCAGGGAACTGCTGCTTGGGTGCAGACAGGAGTGAAAGCCCCCAGGATGTGGGACGTTGTCCTGAACAGTCTGGATGCCCCCCTCAGGCCAAGTGCTCCTGACAAAACCCACTCCTGGTCTGCAAGCAGGATGCCCGCCCCGAACTTGAGGTCGACCCATTCGTTTGGCTCCTTCCACAGTCCCCTCCCCCAGTGGCCGGGACTCCCAGCTTCAGAGCTTGTGACCTCGCCATGCTTGACCTCTGGAGGGACATGGGAGTCAGAATTCCTGGGGCGGGTGGTCGTGAGGATGGGATGAGGCACAAAAGAGAAGCACCTACCACTGTCTCTGCCGAGAGACCTGGCTGGACAGCAGTCCCCACCTTGGGTCTCTCCCTGTCACGTCTCCTCAGCTCCAGGTTGTGAGCTCCCCAGGCTCAGAAGGAACGTGGGCCATGGGCTGTGCTGTGGGCAGAGGAAGCTCCCTCCCAGGGGTCCAGCAGGCCACGGGCGTGCACCCTTGTCACTATGAGTACGAACCCCCTGGGAACCGTACAAACATGAGACAATGTACAGTCAAACCCCAATTAATAAAATGGCAGGTACACACTGGGAGTCAACCAATCTGATAGCAACCCGACAATCCTCTTTTATAACCTGCATGATGGAGAGGCCGTAGTTTCAAGGACGTTTTTGCCCTAATGAAGATGAGGTTTGGATTCCTAAGGTCTCCCTGTGGTCCCCTCCACATATACTAGATGCCTCGGGGAACACTCTCATTCCCCACTCTTCCCACTCCTGGGCTCCAGCCGAGGTCTGCTCAGCGGCCACCTCCTGCCCGTCTTCTTCGATTACTGTGCACATGACTGGGCTGTGCCCTGGCCTTTGACTGTCATTACTCAAGAAAACAAGAACCAGCCATAGCTGGTGTAGCTCAGTAAATTGAGCACTGGCCTGCAAACCAAACGGTCGCTAGTTCGATTCCTAGTCAGGGCACATGCCTGGGTTTCAGGCCAGGTCCCCAGTTAGGGGCCTGCAAGAGGCAGCTGACTGATGTTTCTCTCCCTCTCTTTCTCCCTTCATTCCCCTCTCTCTAGAAATAAATAAAATCTTCTTTTAAAAACCTCTATTTAAAAAAAGAAAGAAAAGAAAAGAACTGGCGTTAAGTGAGTGTCTGTGAAATGCCTGCTCCCAAACAGGCTGGAGCACCTTTCCAAGCATGAGCCCAGTCCCGTCGGTGACACCCTGGCCACCTGCCTGGCAGGGCCTGTTCCTCAGAACAGCGAACCAGGCGTCGCGCCTCCAGCACTGGCTGAATTCCTGTATGCCCAGGCCTGTCATCCACCGGCCACAGTGCAGGACCCTGCTGTCCCATCCCCATCAGACATCTTTGCTGTGCAAAGCCCCACAGTGAGGACCACCTGGTGCCACATTTCCTCCAAGGTGGCCTTTAGGCATCTGGCCCACCCGCACCCATGGGAACAGGCACAAGGAGCCCCAATAACACTCAGCTCCTACCATCAAGGGTGGACTCCTCCTCCAACACCTTGACCCTGGGATGCTCTTGCAATCTGCTTTGGCCAATGGGACTGCAGCAAAGGTAGTGGAAGACATGGCTCTGAATAAAGCCACTGACCTGTACACTTAAAAGTGGCCAAAATGATACATTTATGTTACATATGATTAAAAACAATTAAACGGATTTTTTTTAAAGGAGTGACTTTAAAAGGTCTTAAATAGGGGGTTTGTTGTCTTGATGTTCTTGGCAACCCTGGGATCCCACCATATGAACGGCCAGCCGGTGGATGCTGAGAGGCATACAGCAAGTCACCTGTCACCCCAGCCAACCCCCAGTTATGAGAATGAGGCCACAGAAACCAGCCGAAGAACTGCTCAGCTGAACCCAGGCTAGCTGCCAGCCCCCGGAATCAGGAGCTGAATAAATGGTGATTTTAAGCTATCAATACTAAGGTTCTTGGTGGTTTGTCACACAGCTATGGATAACCGATACCCAGCTAATGACCCTCTCTGCCAGCTCAGACCCAGACAGGTCTCAGCATGTTCTCCTTCCAAAATCCATGCGGAAGATGGAACTAGTAACTAGTACCGAATGTTTCGGTGAATAAAGAAACATCTTTGTTACTTTATAGCTGTGATGAGCTGCTAAGTTTCAAACTGCAACAAGAATTTGTGCTACCTTCCCATTAATCTAAAAAGAAATGGAACCAGTGGTGTGTATTTATCCTAACTCCACCCGGAGGCTGCTTGAGTCAGGACTCCGAGAATCGAGAATCGTAATCTTGTAGAAACACGATGTAGGGAGCTTCCAACTGTGCTGTTTTCAGAACCTGCTGAACTAAATCACCACAAGTCTATTACAGTTTTGCATTAGAAATGATAAAGTTGGGAACTGGGGAGGGGTTTCTATTCGCTGCAGAATACAGTGGGCCCCAGACTCCCTTCCAGCCCACACCGACGCCTCCCTCAGCAGCTGTAGGCAGAAGTCCTGCCCACCCAAGACGAGGCTGAGCATGAGGTAGGGAGCGCACGCTCGGTGATCACAGGCTGTCTGTGCAGCTGGCCAGGAGCTGGGGACAGGAGGTTGATTCAAGGTGGTGTCCGGGGCACACGAGCAACTGACCCATACGAGAAGTGTCAGGCACGGGGATGGCCTGGGCAGCCCAGACCGAAGCGGGTCTAAACGCAATCCTTGGTTCTGTTTCAGATGCTGGGTTATAGGGCACCTCCCTCCACAGCATCGCTCAACCCTACCCCTCTTTCCCCTCCCGCTGCCATCATTCCAATCGCAGTTTCTGTGATGGCCACTTGGGTCTCCCTGTGCCTTGCGTTTCAGCCCATCAGTGTCCAGTCCGCGCGCTGCAGCTGGAGTCACCTTCCTGAGGGCTGGTGAGATCCCTCCGCGCCCAGAAGCCTGCAGTGAGCGCCTGCCTGGGGGCAGGTGAACCCCGTCATGCCAGCAGTCCGGGCTGAGGGTCCCGGAGTGAGGAAGCTGAGTGAGGCTTGAACACAATGCTTCAACTGACAGGTGCCATCCCAGGGCAGCTGGAGAGAGGGAACCGGAAGTGAGGCCAGGAGGGGACAGAAGGGACCTGAGGGATGTGGGTATAGTCCACGCTGGCTGCTGGTCTAGGCTGCCGGGTTAGGTCACCTCAAATGGGATACACGGAGACCTTGGGTCTTGAGGCCTCCACTGAGGCAGGGAGAGCTGGGCATCAGCCTCTGGACTCCTTCCTGTCTCTAGAGCAGACAGCCATCGGCTTCGGGGGGTCAGCCTTGCCACAGAGAGCCGCTCCCAGAGGTCACGCCATGTCTGGGGACGGGGAGAGTGGGATGAGCCCAGCCATGCCAGCCTACCTTGGGACACCCTCCTGGTCAGTGTCCATCCAGAGCTCCCAGAGGGGTTGGCCAAGGCCACGTGGGGCCTGCATTCAGCTCACCCTCTGCTCTACCCCATCCTCCTTCCTCCACCTCCCGTCGCAGGTGGGGATACTAACGCACCTGCGGTTGCTGTTAACACAACTCAGCCCGTCCCAAATGATGTCCCCAAAATTCAAATGTGGAAAAAGCGCTAACCCCTAGTGCATCAAAAGGTGACTGTATTTGGAGATGGGGCCTTTATAGAGGTGACGGAGATAGAGGGAGGCCACTGGGGTGGCCTTGATTCCACATGACCGGTGTCCTTATAAAAAGAGGCAGTCAGGACAGACACAGAGGGTCGGCCACCTGAGGACACGGGGAGAAGACAGCGACTACACACTGAGGAGAGGCCGAGGAGGGGCCGCCCTGCCTGTACCTTGATCTTGGATGTCCAACCTCCAGGGCTGCCCATTGTTTAAGCCTCCTGGCTTGCGGTGTTTTGTCAGGCAGCCAAATGTGGTGACACTCTGTCCTCTCCAAACCTCTGTCTCCTGCCCCACTGTGTGGCTCTGTCCACCAGCTTTGCAGGCAGCCTGCTTTCCCCCCACTGTGGTCAGTGGGTGACGTCCCCCACCCTAGCGGTTCCCTCATTTCTCCGCTGAGCATGTGTTTACGGAGCACCTGCAGAGGGCTGGGTGCTGCCCCAGGCCCTGAAGGGCAAGGATGCAGCCAGCAGCCGCTCCAGCCCCAGGCTGGTGTTGGCGGAGGGACAGGCTCATTCTACTCTCTGTGATCCTCGCTCTGGGACCGCATGGTCATGGAGGGACCCCCAAACGCTCTCTTCGATGGAAACTCTCCTCTCCACTGTTCCACAACCCAGCAAGCACCAGTGACCAGGGTTGGGAGGTTCGGGACTCCGTCCTCACCTGCCCAGGTACGGGGTTGATGCACCTCACGTGTACTTCTCGGGAAGGTGCTGCAGCTTACTACAAATTACGGAGTAAACAGAATTGCTGAGGGAATGTTTAAAACACTCAAGGACTATTTTCAAGTAATTTAGAAGCAATCTCCTCGCAGGAATTGAAATGCGAATTATAAATAATTATGCTCTATCTACGAAGATAATCAACACTGCTATACTGGTCTGAGCTAGCGTTTGTGTCTGAAACAAAAAAGCCGCAGACGTCGCCCAGTGCTGCGCTGGCCGCAGTCTGCCTGCTGACCCACAGGTGTCACTGCCTCACGCAGGGCTCCTCGGGGCTCCTCCCGCGACCTGGGCCCTCGGCCCTCTCCTCCGTCCTGGCTGAAACAAGAATTCACATGCGCCCCTGAAACGCGCTCCCGAGAGCCTCAAAAGCCTGCTTCCACCTGTCGGGGCCAGTCTCCCAGCTCTGAATCCTGGCTCTGCAACTTACAGCTGCGTGACTTTAGGCAGGCTTCTTAACCTCTCCGTGCCTCAGTTTTCTCTTTTGAATGGGGATAATAAAAGTATCTACCACTTAGGAGTGTTGCGAGGACCAAAAGAGATCATGTCCACAGGGCCGTACGGAGCGCCTGGTGTGGGGTAGCTGCCACATACAATGTGCGGGCGACGCGTGGGGTGGCGTCAATGACCTTCGCTACCTGCTCCTCTTACTCCCATTCATCATGGCGTGTCACGGGTTAGTTTTATGATTTTAATTACTGATGGGTTTCCCTGTTCAACTCTATAAGGTAGTCATTCTAAAAGGACGCACCCCAGACCAACCCCAACAGCAAGACCTGGGCATCAGGAAGCAAATTCCTGACCTGCCCCCGGGCCCACGGAATCAGAAACTCCAGGAGGGGCCCAGCGGTCTGTTTTGATAAGCCCTCCAGAGGGTTCCAGGCTCTACCTTCAAGAATAAAGATAAATTCAGCGACCTAGCTTGCAGAGTTGATGAAGAAAAGGAAACAAAAGTTTCTGTCCTCTCTCTTCCTATACTGAACATGACGGTTTCTTTATCACCTTGCTCTGACTCTGAGCCCCCAGCCATGCCCAGGGGGTGCGTCCTGTGGCTGCCATAGCCAAGTGCTACAGACTGGAGGGCTCAGACTGGAGGGCTCCCCTGTAGGTGTTAGTGAAGGATTTGTTCCAGGCCTGTCTCCCAGCTTCTGGGAGCTGCCAGCAATTCTGGGGGTTCCTTGGCTTGTAGAAGCATCACCCCAATCTCTGCCTCTGTCTTCACCTGGGCTTATCTCAGTGTGTGCCTGTGTCCAAAGGTCCCCCTTTTGTAAGGACACAGTCATTGGATTAGGGGCCACACTACTCCATCTAGTAAGACCTCTTGTTGACTAATTACATCTGCAAGAGCCTATTTCCAAATAAGGTCACATTGTGTGGTGCGGTGAGGGGGCTAGGACTTCAACATGTGAACTGCAGGAGGACACAGTTCAGGCCAAAACACCCAGGAAAAACCAGCCTTCAGACTGTCTAGACGGTGAGCTGCCCGGGGTTTCTGAGGCGGAAATGTGGACGGACATGACACAGGTGCTCAGTTTACACTTTCTGGCCTCGAGCTGAGCGGGCAGAGCATACCACCTCCCGAGAAAGGGCCACCTGCAGGGCCAGCCTGGGCCACACACGAGGGCCCTCGGCTCCGCACAGGCGCATGCCCTGGGAGTGACCTGACCTCCGTCCCCTCCTGGCTCTCCCGTAAGCCGGTGACAGCAGCCCCACAGACCCTGCAGGGAGGCTGCCTGACTCAGAAGTTACCTGCCCTGGATTCCTGCCGCAAAGCTTCGTGCACACCGTGACAGTGTGTCTCCGTGGGAGAGAGCGTCTCATTTTGTGATGGAACTCGGTATGACATGGCATTTATTTTACAAACCTTACAACACAAAGCACAGACTACCGTTAGCTAAATGCGATTACTGATATCTGTTTAATATCTGCTCTCACGAATGCCATCACTTTTAGAGTTGTTAGTGCCATTGGGAAGCCAGGGAAGGGTCCGAGTAGGGAGGCACCGCACCGTGCCGTGTATGATGCGCACTTTTTTGTCCAGATTTTTGAGGGAAATATAAGGGTGTGCATTATACATGGGTGGTGCTACCGAAGAGTTCTTGACACTCTATGATGCATAAATATCATAAATTTGTTACCAGTACATAAACTATCTTGTACCTTGTATCTGTTCTTGTGTATTGTAATTATTTGTTGCATAAAATTTCTGGTACAATAATGTGTTCAAAAGTAAATGCTAAAATCCCTTTATAATACAAAAAACAAGTACCTAAATATAAATAAATAATTGAATTTAAAAATTAAAATGAAAGATTTTTTTCCCCTGAAAGTGTGGTGCCGAAGCATGGATGCGCATTATACACAGCAAAATACAGGTGACACACACATTTTCTACGGTCGCTTCACATCCAGGTTCCAGGTTAAACTGAGTTTTTTTCTTTTTTTTAGAATTCATTTATTTTTACAGAAGGGAGGGAGAAGGAGAGAGAGAGAAACATCCATGTGTGGTTGCCTCTTGCGTGCCCCCCACTGGGGACCTAGCCCGCAACCCAGGCATGTGCCCTGACTGGGAATCGAACTGGCGACCCTTTGATTCCTAGGCCGGCACTCACTCCACTGAGCCCCACCAACCAGGGCTAAACTCTTTTCTCAAAGTGAAGAGGCCCTTGACCCACATGTGTGTATTCATGGCAGCAATGGATGTGAAGGACCTATTTCTGAAGGTAAGTTCATGTCCTCCAGGTGGCTGTTCCTGACACTGGTTGGTGGTCAGAGCAGCTCAGGTGTCCGGGGGACCCCTGTTGAAGTTGTGGCCTCGGGTCCTACCTAAGCCCCTTGGGTGGTTGAGGGTTCCACCTGGGGGACTTGTTCCAGAAGAAGGAAGCACCATCCACAGGCTCCCAGGGGAAAGGGGCTAACTCAAGGCCCTCCATTCGAAGGTGCCCCTCTGCTCGGGCGCGGTTCCTGGTAGAGACCCTTCGTCTCTGCTTCAGGTTGACTCTTCCCTCCCTTCCCCCTTGCCTGGAGAGCTAGTTTTGCCCCCAGAACCTCCTCCAGGGCCATCCTGAGGGACTGGAGCCTGGGCACCAACGGGAGAAGCCCCCGAGGGCCCTGCGCCATCTCTGCAGCCCCCAGCCGTCCTCATGGTATCTTGGGTCCAGTGGCACATTCATCTCAAGGATGAGGACAATTCCTGATGAGAGATGTGAACCAGCAAAGCTCGAGCTTTGTGCCAGGGGGCAGAGAGAGGGGCACCAGGACCCAGCCTGAGAAGACACAGGGCACGGGTTCAGTGGCTTGCTGTAGATGGGGCGCCAAGGAAACTGGAAGGAAAGATGGTGGCCCCTGGTATAGACAGAGGTGAAGCCTCAGACAAGGAGAGAGCTTTGATCTCCCCCTTCCCCTAGAGCTGATAATTGGGGCTCTAGGCTTCAAGGAGATGCAGGGACAAGTGCAGAGCCATGTCCCCAGGGTCCCAGCCTACCCAAGGCCCTAGGGTCACCGATCAGCAGGCCTCCCGGGAGCCCTGCGGTCAATGAAGGCACGCGTCACAGGGCCAGTGCTTTTGGAAATGTGTTTGTCTCTAGGTCACCAGCTTCCTGTTTCCTTAGCTGCTGCCAGTTGACTCTGCTTTGATTCAGGTAGCCTTGAGGTAAAGGGACAGGTTTACAGGATAAGCTTAATTTGGCCCTGCATCTCCAGGAACGTTAGGGGGATGGGGGTTCGGGAGATGCCAGGGAAGTCACTCCCACGAGATAAATTACCTGGGGTGGCTATAACAAAGCACCGCACGCTGGGTGGCTCACTACAGCTGACCTTGACCGTCTCACTGGTCTGGAGGCCAGAAGTCTGAGAGCAGTTTCCTGCGCTAGGACTGAGGTGTGGCAGGGCTGTGCTCCCTGGGGAGGCTCCCTCCTGCCTCCTCCAGCTTCCGGTGGCTCCAGACATCCCTGGCTGTGGCTGTATTGCCCCATCTCTGCCTCTGTTGTCATGTGGCTTCTCCCTGGGTCTGCGTCACTGCCCAGCCTCCACATGAGGACACCAGTCATTGGATCAGGGCCCACCCTGCAGACTGACCTCACCTTAACTAATTACATCTGCAGCGACACCACTGCCAAATAACGTCCCAGTGACAGGTCCGGAGGCCAGGACTTCACATCTTTTTGGGGACACAATTCAACACCTGACAAGTCATGGGCGTGGCATGATCTGGGCCCCACCCTAGGCCTGGCTGTGCTACCCAGGTGCAACCTCTGCTTGTGGGCGTCCACAAACACACGAGGGACACAGAATCCCAGGGCTATGGGCCTGAGAGACGGGGTTACCCATCGGCTCCCCTGTTCCAGATTCCTGGCCCACCAGTAGAACCAAGGCTCACGAGGGAGGGGCTAGATGGGGCCCAGCTGACCAGACCCACCCACAGCTCTACCGTGACAGACACCAAGTGAGAACCCACACAGGCCAGCGGACCCTCAAGACGGAGTCTTTTTATTGAGCCTCCCTGAAAAGCGAGAATTCTACACCCGGCCCCGGCCGCCTCCTCTCTGATCCATCTGGCCTCCCTCTACCCAGACCAGGTGCTGGCACCATCCCCCTGGGGGTGAGAGGGCTTCCTGTCCCCCTCCCCTGACCCTGTGACTGGACAGCCCTGTCACCTGTGTCCAGCACTCTCAGAGGCCATCCACACCCCTCGAGTCTCTGACTCCAGCCCCCGGGACCCTGCCTGTGAGCTCACGCCCCACCCCCACCCCCCACTAGACTCCAACCCCCTGAGCTTGCGGCATGCGCAGTCATCCTCAGATACAGGTTATGTGAGCAGAGCGCACCAGCAGGCCACCCTCTGTGACACAGGACTCCAGGGTCCTGCCCCCAGCAGGGACCCAGCACAAGGTTGGACAGGGACAGTCGTTCCTCAGGAACAGAGAGGTCCTATAAATTCAACCATGAATTTAACTGTATCACCTTGTTCCTGCAGCTTGTTTTGACCGAACGTTTCCTTTACAGTCAAGGAGAGCTACTGGATTGAGGCAGGATTCTGGCCCTCGGAGAGCAAACCCCACAAGAATGCACACACAGCAACAGGCAAAACAGAAACTCCTGCCGGATCACATTGCCCCCCATCCACCAGCCCAGAGACCATCCATATATGTTAACAGAGATGGAGGGCAGCCAGGAGGGGGTTCCTGACTCTGAATGAACTCTGCTGGCATCACTTCAAACATCACTTGTTACCTGACATATCAAAAGATTTCCAAGGCACGGAGTTTATAAAAAGCCAGCATACAAATGACATGTGTGCACGATGCCATTTATGGAAAAACAAAAAACAAAAGCAAGCCCCACCTGCATAGCACACACACGCCCTGGCTCCATCTTTCTCCGCAGCAACGCCTCCGGGAGACCTGGAAAGATGCACCCCGAGCCTCCCAGGTCGGAGGAAAAGGGACAGGGACTGGGGCAGCCCGGCTCTGTCATCCTGGGTCACCTGTCCCACTCCATCACAAGGGATACAAATGAACCACCAGAGGGGAGGCCCCCATGAGGTCCCGCGGAGCCCTGGTGGGGGGTCTCTGCTCCTGTGGAGTTGGGGTGCTGCCCCCACATGTGGATGCACTCGCCAACCCAGGAGCCCGATCTGTAACTGTTTCACTGCTAAACTTTTACAAGGAGAATAAGTTTCTGTGCCACTTGGGTAATTGAGAGTTATTTTTAAAAGTGAAAGCAAACCAACTCCAAAACCAAAATGAAACGGTGGGAAAGAAACCTATAAAGAGCGTGTTTCTATCACAGGAAGGCCGGGAACCCGAGCTGAGGCGGCCCGGCGTGAACCCGGCTGCGGTCCGCCGGCAGCTGAGGCAGGAGCGCCGGCAGCCGCACAGGTTTGGGTCTTCACTAACAGAAGGGAAAACACATTTGTCTAAAGAGAAAAAAAATGTTTCTCTCCTGGAACGAAATTGGCAGGAACGTGAGTCCCTGGAGGAAAGATAGAGATGACACTGGGGGGTTAATCCTGTCTGTAAGATGAGGGGCGGCGCCGAACCGAGGACCCCTCCTCACTAGTGGCTGGGACCAGTTTTGCCCCTGGGTTCCGCCGGTGCTCTGTGACAGTAGGGGGCTTGGGGACACCAAGGCTGGGAGGAGGCAGAGGTGCCTCTCAGGCCCCAGGCCTCTCCCGTGGGAGGACGGGGCTGGGCACCCAGATCCACGGGCAGGGAGCTCAGGCTGCGAGGCATGGCCGTGAGCACACGCCTCTCACACAAACTCTGTGAGTAGATCTTATTTCTTACATTATTACTGTCCTACTCCTGTTTTACAAATGAGGAAACTGAGCCTCAGAAGTTGACATACCTTGTCAAACAAAGTCTCACAACAAGGACTGACGAGAGCAGGACCTTTGGAGCCCAGGCCGTGTGACCAGGAATACACTTTCCGTTAACACACATGCGCATCGTTTTCTCCTCCGCACTTTGGGCTTGGTGATCATGGAGCGGTTGGGGAAATGCTCCTCGGGGGTGCCTCCCCCTCCAGGGCACCCTGCCAGGCCGCAGGTTCGGAAAGGCAGGACCCACCTTGCCCTCGGCCAGTGTGCCTACGCCAGGGCCAGCTCATGACAGATGCCCAAGCCATGTTCATGGATTCAAATCCACAGCAGCTGCCTACATCCTGCGCGGAAAGGAAGTCTCTCACCCAGGTGGAAGGCAAAGCCCAGGTCTGCTCTGCAGTGTCCCAGCTGTAACCAGGATGGTCCTGAAGGAGCAGATCCACCCCCACAGGGAATGAGAAGGTGGCGGTTTGGGCAGCTCTGACATCTGAGAGGGGCTGGGTGGGGGGGCTCTTCCTCCCCAGGAGGTACAGCCACATCTGTCACCCTTGGTGGTCCTGGTGAGAGTGGAGCAGCCTGTCCCTTCCCCCCCTCACCAACAGTAGGCACCCCTGCCCCTGCCACCCCTACCCCTGCCCACTGCCGCAGTGGGGTGGGGAGAGCAGCAGAACCTTGTAAAGTAAACAAGTCAGCGCACTGAAAGCCTTCACAGCGTTGTGTGGCCATGGTCACTATCTGCTTCCAGAGCATTCTCATTAAGCAGCCACCCCTCTCCTGATCCCCAGTGCTTGGCAACCGCCCACCTGCTCCCTCTCTTTGAGGGTTTGCCTATCTGGGCATTTCCTAGAAGGGCAATCATCCAGGATTTGTCCTTCTGTGTCTGGCTTCTTTCACACAGCACCATGTGTTCGACGTTTAACAAATGAAAACACGGGACACCTAGTTCAATCGGAATTCCAGGTAAACCACAAATAAATTTTTAGTACAAGCATGTCTCAGATAGTGCATGGGACGAACTTCTACTACGAAGTTACTTGTGGTTTGTCTGAAGTTCTCCCTGCATAGGAAGCCCTGCATTTCATCCCTTGACACCCCTGTCAGGTTTCTGTCCCCCGCAAACCACACCGAGGGCCCTGTGTGAGCCCCTGAGCGTCCCCCTGCCCGTGGTCAGACAACGTGCAGCTCAACAACACCTGGTACGAAATGTCATCTGAAGCAATTCCTGGGCCTCCAGCCCAGCCTCCAGCTCAGCCTCCAGCTGCAGATAAAACTTCTTCCTCCCCACGCCCAGCTCCCATGCCCGGGACCCGAGGCCACGCCGTGTGAACGAGCAGCAGCCCCTGTCTCATTGGCCTTGAGGGTCCCGGGGCCAGAGAGCAGAGCAGGAAGCTGCAACCCCAGCCAAGCCCACATGCGGAAGACACCTGGGGGGCACGCAGGGGAAGGGGGAGGGTCTTACATACATTGAGCACCTGCTGCATGAACCTAGTGAGTCACCTCTAAACAATCTCTTCAAAGCAATCCCAAAAGAGAAGCATTATTATTTTCAAGTATTATCTTCACTGTACTGACAAAAAAATCAGGTCAGATTGAATGAAAGAGCTGGAAGACCCCTTACTACCTAAACCAGATGACCACTCTGACCCTCAGTTTCCTCCTCTCCAGGGCAGGAATGATGACAAGCCCCGTGACCCCGGGGAGCTGCCAGGGAGCTGCCAGGGAACACGCACGCCGCCTGACAACAGCACAGAGATATGACACGCGGCTATTCTCACTACTTCCACATTCCAACAGTCTGTTTTAGAAAACCCTCTGGGACACAACTAAACACCCTTAATATATAAGGGCAAAGGGCACTGAACATAAAAGAATCTGTCTTTGATCACTCAGGAAGCATGTTGGGCCCTGGCCAGGTGGCTCGGTTGGTTGGAGTGCTGTCCCGCACACTAAAAGGTTGCGGGTTCAATCCCTGTATAAAAGGCAACCGATCGATGTTTCCCTCTCACATTTATGTTTCTCTCTTTCTCTCCTTACCTCTCTAAAATCAATAAAAATAAGTATATATCCTTGGGTGAGGAAGAAAGAAAGAAAGAAGGAAGGAGAGAGAGAAAAAAGCAAAGAAAGAACGCCGGCCTTCAGGGACCGCATTGCAGTCAGCCCTCCTTGAACTTGGGATGGACTGACGGAGAGACCGCCCGGTTGAGAAGGCGGCACCGGCTGACCCAGGTCTGTTCCACGCCGTGCACAGCTGAGCTGGCTGGAAACAAGCCCTTTGGTGGGGGCCCTTGGGAGGGAGAGGCTGGCTGGGCTGTGGGTCATCCTCAGCTCTGAATGCCAATACTCCTAGAAACGGCTATTTTGAGTTTCTTTGGAAAGAGGTTTCTAAAGAGGGGTCTGACTAGCCTGTCACAGACATGGACGGAGAAGGAAAGACACTAAGGGCCTGACGTGCAGGAGAGGGTGAGAATGAGACCCGGGTCTTCCTTCCACATCCTCAGGGCAGTGGGGACAGCCAGGTGCCCATCAGAGCAGGTGGGTCCCCATCAGGACTCGGGCTGGGTCAGAGGCCCCCTGCTCAGCCACTTCAGGCAGGTCAGTGTAGTCTCTGTCTCGTGATGGAACTGGGAGAGGATCCTGAGAGGGGCAGGACCCTGACAGGAAAGGCCTGCCCTCTGTTTGAGGGTCTGCACAGCCCTCTCAGCAGACCCCAGTGTGTTTTCCAAGGTCACCTGGGGACAGACAGAGTCAGGAGAAGAGTGGACCCACTAGGCCGTCATGCGTGGGAGACCCAGCCTGGAATCCTGGGGGAACAATTGACCCTACAGCCCAGAAGAAGGGGGGGCTGATCATGCCTGATGACTGAGGGCTCCAGGTCACATCAACACCTCTGTCCGGATTACTTTCTCCGTTTGCACGAAGGAAGCAGAAATAGGAGCTTTCGAGGACTCTAGAAGCCTAGTGAGGGCCTGCCTGAGACCTGGGTACTGGGGCCGGCCCTGGGCTTCTGTTTGGGTCCTAACCGCTTAACCCCCCTGTAATTAGAAAAGCTCATTCCACCCCAAACAACCTAAAAATGAAACGGCCACGGAAGGGGCTACCAGGAAGGTTCTCCTTCCATAGCGTGAAGGTGGGGAGGCTGTTTCTGGAGAATTTGTTCTCAAGCCCATGCATGACAGCTCAGTGACAACACAGCTTAGCGTGGGTGGCCCGCTGCCCACCAGATCTGGAGCCGGCAGGCCCGAGTCTAGAGGGCAGACCTGGGGCCATGAGTTAGGCGCGGACTTCGGCACCCATGAGACTGGTCTTCACCCCTCACCTGACCATGTCAACAGGAGGGTCTAGAAGCCCGTCTTCTCAGAGTGGGGACCGCCACTCTGCCAACGATGGCCTTTTCCTTTTGTTACCGCTGTGCTCTCGTCCCTGGAGTTCACTGAAGACGCCTGCCCAGTGGGGACCAGGGGTGCTCTGATGGCCAGAAGACTGGGGCCACAGCAACTCGGCACCGCTGGAGCTGGGGCCCTCGTCCACGGGGGCCCTGCCATCACTGGGAGCCTGTGCTGGGAAAATGGGGACACTCGCATGCTTCCTGCTGGTGTGTTGGGCTCCCCTAATTCCTGCAGGCATTGCCTGCCCCATCCAGCTGGGTTCCCGGAGCCCCGCCCCCTTCCTCCTCTTACCCCATGGCCTTTTTCCCGCCCTCCGCCCAGCAGCCACCTGCCTGTGCCAAGGGGTCTACACCCTGCACCAGGCCGGCTTGATGCTCTGACCACAGTGCACAAGAGGACGGTTAAAGCAAAAATGAAAAAGTCTGTTAAAAAAACAGTGGCTACTCCTGAGAACAGGTAAGGCTTTTTTTTTTTTTCCCAATGCGCATGAAGTATGGGTTAATAAGAGAAACTGAAAAATGAAAACCCCTCATGCCTCCCACCGACATTATTTGAAATGAAATGAAATGTCTGGACTAAAAACAAATCAAAACTGTAGCCACAGACGGCTTATTTCCAGACCACTCGCGCCGGGGCCCAAGCCCCCCACACCCCAGAAGGGTCATGGCCTAAACAGGTGAAGGCCGACGGACCCCCACTTTATTCCAGCCTCCTCCTTCTTAAGAGCTGTGACAACTTGGGCTAAATACAAATTATTGCCAAAGTATGTGTTTGGTCAGAGGGCTTCGGTGAGTCCTACTATCCTTCACCCTAAGACAATGGCCACAGAGATTTGATCCCAGTTAGAAACGAGGACCAGACCAGGGAGGGAGGTCTCTGAGTGGCTGCTGCAGGTCTCCATCCGCCTGACCCCAGGTGGCAGGCTCAGGCCCCACCCTCCAACAAACACACTGCACTCCTCTGTGGGCCAACATGGGCTGCAACCAGGATTGCAGGGAAAAGGGCGGGTGAGGGGACAGATTAGCCCAGCCCCCACCCTCATAGAGCATTCTTATGAGGGGACAAACAAGCCGTAGTTACAAAGAGTTGTTAGTGCCATGAACAAAACCAACTGGGACTAAGAAAAACAGATCAGGCAGGGAGCCTCCTTCGGTGGGCTACCTGTCCAACATCAATTCTCCCCTTTCCCTAGTAACACAATCTCAGCATGGGTGATGCAGCCATGAGCACAGCTTTGAAAATGTTTCTCAGTTTCCCTTACAATGGGCTTTGCTAATGAGATATAAATAATGACCAGAGACTCTAGAAAAGTTCCTTAAGGAAGACTGCCTCGGCTGAGAAATGTGTTCTTCCCCCATTCATTCTCCTTCTTCCTGACTGGGATATGGCTATTATGGCTGGAGCTCCGGTAGCCATTTTGCGACATGAAATGACCTTCCCCAACAGTGGGTGGGAAGTCCAGTTTAGATACCAGGTAAATTCTAAAGCTAAGATTTGGACTTTTGATTCTAAAACTTGTATTTCTCACCCTCTCCAAACTCTTCCCTCTACACACACACACACACACACACACACACACACACACAGAGCTGAGATGGAAAACAAGGGGAACCTTTTCGTGTCTGGAGGGCTT
Source organism: Mormoops blainvillei (assembly GCA_004026545.1). Classification (NCBI taxonomy): domain Eukaryota; kingdom Metazoa; phylum Chordata; class Mammalia; order Chiroptera; family Mormoopidae; genus Mormoops; species Mormoops blainvillei. The sequence continues at coordinate 201,415 of PVJD01002339.1, forward strand.
CTCGAGGGATGGAAGGCCCCTGTGAATGCAGGGCAGTTTCTTGCCCATGTGCACTTGGCCCCAAGCAGAGGGAGAAGACACACCAGATGACAGTAACTCTTGTTCTACTGATGGTTCTAAAATCAGACCCTCAATTCTTCTTTGTGACTGCAACCAGATAAAATTACACAGTGCCAGCAACTTATAAATAGAAAAAAAAATAAACGGGGAGAAATGAGCAGATTAAGCTGTAAATCACCAGGAGAAACCAGAGGGTGGAATTTGCTTTGCTGGGGTTTTTTTGTTTGTTTGTTTGCCAGCTCTGTGGCTGGAAATCTCTGTGGCTGCATCTGCTGTGTGGTCCCTGGTGAGTCTCTGGCTCCATCCCTCTCACGTCAGCTAAACCCAAGGTGCAAACGTAACTGAATGCAGGCCTGGCTGGCTGCCGCTACAAAAGCCAATACCCGAGAGGCAGGTGCTGATGTAAAGGAAAGTGGTTTATTTGCAGATGCCGGCCACCTGGGAGATGGGGGACTCATGTCTCAAAGCCCATCTCCCCCTCTCATTGGAGGCAGAGGTTTTTATAAGGAGGGAGAGGGGAACAGAGGAAAGAGATCGAGGGAGGGGCTTGAAAGGTTCTCTACGTGCAGACGAGCACAGTCCATTCTGATACAGCAAGTGATGGTCTGGTGTGTGTCATCCCAGCTTCATGTCACCCTGACTCCACATCATCCTGGCTCCATGGTCAAAGGTCAGCACATCCCCTGGAGCTCGGATGCCTGAAGGTCAGAATCTGTATCTTTTGAAGTAAGTTCCTAAGATTCTTATACAAACATGCTGTTTATCTACAAGCTACATATTAGTCAGAGTCAGCACTTACACACACAATGTCAAGAGAATGGTGGGGTGGGTTATGACTTCCCCACTGTTAGAAAAATGCAGAGCTCTGAAATCTCGCCTGCACTGTGACGTCTGCTTGGGACGCCGAGTCCATGCAGCTGGACACAAATCAGGGGACACACGGCCATTTTAATGGTCTGCACTTGTCGGACACCACATTCCAGCAGAGAGGACACAGGCAGGGCCCCACAGAGAGAGGGCCACAGGAAGCCCTGGCCTGATTAAGGGTGCAGCGGAGCGCCAGGTCCATGGCCAGTGCCAGTGAAGGGAAGTGCAGACCTTCCTGCATTGCTCTCTGTCTCCCTTCCGCCCAAGAGTCGAGAGTCGGATGCTTGTTCTCCTTTGCAGACACAGTCGACGTGAAAGGCCAGCAAACTGAAGCCCAGATCAAAAACTAAAGGGCCGGCGTGTGGTCTCTGGGGTTGCCAGGCTTCTCAAAGGCGCAAAAGAGACACAGCTGTGACTCATTCCTGATGGTGCTGTTCCGCCACACAGAAGACGGCGGCACTGAAATCCACCAAGAGGAATGGCAGATGACACAGTGAGAGCCAGGAAAAGCAAGGCGGTGTCACGTGCATGGGCTCACCTTCCCGGTGACATCCCCTATTCTCTGGCCAAGAGACATCTGGTGGGGGCATGTCTCAAGCAGGCGGGCCATGTCCCTGGTCTGCAAATTTCTGGGCAGTACAAACAGCCAGGAGGAACAGAGGTCACCTGGCACATGCCTGGATCTGCCCCAGCCTGGCTACCTCTCTTTGCTTCACTATTAAACTTTTTATCTTGAGAGCAGCTTCACAAACAGCTGCAAAAAAAATATCCCAGAGGGACGCTTCACCTGGTTCCCCCAGCAGTAACGTCTTGCGGAACAGCGGACAGCACCATCAGCTGGGTGCTGATCTCAACAGGGACGAGACACGGAATACCCCATTCCCACAGGGTCCCCGAGCTGCCCCCCACGTCCATATTCACTCCTCTCTGTTGCGCCCCCCAACACCCACCAACACCATCTGTCCTCTGGTTCCATAATTTGTCACTTTCAGGGTGCTTTCTACAAGGAACGACACACACGTAACCTTGGGGGATTAGCCTTTTCACTCAGCAAAATTTTCTGGAGATCTGTCCAGCTGGCTCTGTGCATCGAATCTGTCTCTTTTTGTCGCCAGTGTCTTTTGAAAGGCCTGTCTGCACTTGGGGAACTGCCCAGGTCATCAGAGCCGCCCGGGAAGGAGCCACAGTCACAGTCTCCAGCCCCTGCCACCAGGTGCAGGCCCAGGCCCCAGCCCTGGTTGGGGTGGGGGCCTAGAGGACCAGGCTCAGCCAGAGCCCTTCGTGTTTGCGGGTGCAGGCAGGCTCAGCCTGCTTGTACGGGCACAGTGTCCAGGGTCGGGGAGGGTGCAAGGCAGTCAGGAACGTTCCTGGTTCAGTGCACGGCAGCAGAGGATCCTGGTGGGCCAAGTCTCAGCAAGGTTGAGGTGTTACTTCTGGAAGCTTCTCTGGTCTTCCCATTGGCCCTGCACTCCCTTCACTCTGAACTAGTGAGCTTCTACTACTGTCAACTGAGGACCCCGACTGGTGCACACACTTCTTCAGAGATCAGCCCGGGTGCCCGGCCCTTCCAGTCCTGAGCGCACCCGCACAAGCGCCCAGCATGGTGGGTGAGGCTGAGAGGAGAGGGCGCTGGGCAAGGAGGCCACCGGCTGTGGAAGGGGACACACCCCCACCTCGCACATCTCCTGGGCTGAGTAACACAACACATGTCACACCACAACCCACGCCCATCTTTGCGCCTTTCTGTTCAGTGGAACCTGGGATTTGGCTGCTAGACTGTAACTAGATGGAGGGACGTTCCTCAGGGAGACAGCGTCTCCCTGTGGGTTCTCTTTCCCTCCCTAACACACACTCACACTCACACTTGCTCACACACACTCACATGCTCTTATGCACACATGCTCACTCACACTTATTCATACACTCACACTCAAATATGCTCACACATGCTCACTCATTCACACTCGCAGGCACTTACTTGCTCACACTCACATGCTCACTCGCACTCAAGTGCGTGCACACATGCTCACACTCGCCCACTCATACTCAGGGGCTGAGCTCACATGCTAACCCTTTATGCTCCTTGGCTTGGATACTCAAAGATGAGCTCGAGGCAGGAAAAAACGGAAAGAAAATAAAATCTGTCCTCCACCTGCTGTTTAACTGCCTAATCTTTGCTGCTTCTGCTTGTCACATGACAAGGCATTCATCCAGTCCTTGTTTTATTTCTACTTCTTAGGAAATAGAACTGATTAGTACAGCACTGAAGCCAAAGGCCAGCATCTGGGGACAGCAGGAGTCTTTGCCCTTCACCACAGGATGGGGGTGACCGCAGGGTCCTCTCTTCTTGCCCCTCCCATCGCACTAAGCCCAAGGGTGTAGCCAGGTCACAAACTGTATGTATAAAGGACTAAAACTCCCGCGCCAGGGAGGGAGGGCTGGCTGGCTGGGCTGGGGTCCTGCAAGGCCAGGTGTGGGCAAGCTGTGTCTGGGCCAGACAGCCTTGCTCATTTGGGCAAAAAACTTAAGAGGCATTAAAAACTCAGCAATTGAGAGAAACAATACTTGAACACAATATTTTAACAAATCAAAATTGATGCCAAAAAATCAACAGTAAACAGCCGTGGCTGGTGTTGATCAATTGGTTGGAGCATGGTCCCATGGACCAAAGGGTCACAGGTTCGATTCCTGGTCAGGGCACATATCCAAGTTGTGGGTTTGATCTCTGGTTGGGGCGCATATGGGCAGCAACCAATTGATGCTTCTCTCTCTTTCCACCCCCACCCTCAGTCCTCTCTCTCAAAAGCAGTGAAATAATGTCCTCAGGTGAGGATTTTTTCAAAAAATCACAATAAACAAAATATCGAAATTTTAAATACACAAAAAATCTGGCCCTGACCTTGCCAACTCACCTCAGCCACCTACCCCTGACCCTTGCCCTGCCTATGGGCAGCTTGACCCCCAAAACAGAAGAAAAAGGAGGGGTGAGGATTCCCCAGGGGAGGTCAGGATTCTCTGTGGTCAGCCGTCTGCCTCAGTTTCCCAACAGATCCTGCTGAGGAGGCCCTGGGTACACCAGGACACTCCAGCCACCACCTTGTCAAGAGAGGGGTATCCCTTTGCTGTGCGATCTGTCCCTGGGAAGCCCACGCTTTGGGGTGGACTATGGTCTGGTACAGGGCTCGGTCACCTGGATCTCCAGGGCCCTGGGTCGGGGGCAGGTGGGCTCCAGGACCAGAACTGCACCCCCACTATCCCCAGGGCAGGGATGACCTGGACAGCAAAGGTGGCTCCTTGGAATCGTGCATGCTGGGCCGGCCACTGCGGCCGCCTGGCTGATGGTGCCCGACTCCTGCCGGGGCTGGAGCAGCAGGGACCAACACGGCCTTGTGCCCCCTCTCCCTCTGGCGGCAATCCGCCACCTCTCCCTCAGTGCACTCTACGGGCTACTTGCTGTTCCAAGCACCTTTCCTCATTCCTTGCTGCTTCCAGCTCAGGGTGTCTCGTTTATAGTTAACTGTTTAAGAGACGCGAATCACTACTATAACACAACCTTTATATTTCAAGAGGGCGCTCGAGGAGACAGGTCTGAAATGTGTGCCAACGGGCCTCGTGTCTCTGGCAGGTTAAGCGGCAAAACTGCCTCTTCTGTCTTAAGTGATGAGTGTACTTTTATGTTGCAAGAGGCCTCTCCAAAAATATAACTTCCTTGAAATAAACCGCTAATTGCATTCCCCTGAGGCTGGGGTTGACGCTCACCAGTCCTCCTCACCCGTCACCATCATCGGGGAGGGAAAGTCAGCCTCTCCACGCCCAGGCTTAGAAAGCACCCCCGGCTTCCCCACTTGGCTCCAGAGTCTCTGAGTCCACGCCCGTCCCCCGCCCCACGGATGTCCTCCTAAAGCTTGGGGGCCTTTGTGCAGCACAAGCAGAGGGAAAAACATGATAAAAAAATCAGATTGCCGACGCCTGCCCACAGCTGCTCTGTCGCGGCCCGCTCCCAAATACTTGACACACGCCAATTTACTCAACAGTCAAACCACCTCTGAGGTAGGGGCTATTGCCAATCCCTGTGTGACAGATGGGGAAACCGAGGCACAGCTTTCTGGCTACCTTCCACAGCCTGGTGCCCTACGGGCCTGTACTGGGCCAGCAGCTCCCCGGCTCCGGCCTGGGGAGAAATATGCCAAAGCCTGAGCTCTGCGGCTTCTTCAAGTAACTTATCAGAAAGTAACGGAGTCTCTGGGCCACCTAATGGGTAGATAAGCTCTGTGGTTTGTCTTCTGAAGTTCAAGGCCCCAGCCCCAGGAGGAGCTTCTGAAGATCCGTGATAGGAGAGGGCCAGATGGCAGCAGTTGGCTTCAGACCTAGGAGTTGGAGGCTGGCACAGTTTTGAATCGGGTTGAGCTGGGGGGTTTTCCAATGTGCCTAGCTGGGACCTTCGGCAGGGGTGGGTAGGAGGCTAACCCGGGAGCAGAAACAGCAGGAAGCAGCCAGCAAGCAAACCTGGGGGTCTTGCCCAGGCCCCAGCCTGGTAGGTACAGAGCTGAGGTGCACAGGGGACACCCAGGTCCTAGCTACCCACGTGGGATGATACGCAGTGGGAGGGCACCCAGCGGAAGGGTTGGGGTGAACCGTGGCCCTTGAGGCCATGACCATGGTGCTGATACTGAATGTGGGTTGCCAACAGTGAGGGAGAAAGGCGGCAGGAAGAGGGAATTTAAATGATTAAATGCCAAAAACGTTGATATTTCTCTCCAGTCGGGTCTGGGGAGGAAGGAAGCTGCCTGCCAGGGCACGGGCGCCCACAGGCTCCTTCTCAAAGGTCCCCTGTCCCCAGAGGAGCCCTGCAGCCCCCTCTCCAGGGCAGCCCCAGGTGTGTACGGTGCACTCACAACCCAGCCAGAGGACGGCCAATGGAAGATGTGTACGTTGCATCTAGATTTAAATTTTGTATAAACCAGAACAGGATAACTTACAGCAAAGCTATTTACATTTCACAACATACTTTAGTCTTTGTTCTCATATAAATGCTGGGCTTTTTAAACACATAACATTTCTAAATCCCTAAAAGATAACAATAAAATGGAAATCATGAAGACAATATTTTAAAAGATTTCTTTTGTTTTCTTTTACTTTTTATAGAAAAGTATGTTTTATCTCAAATGCAGATAAAAGGAGAAAGAATTGCATAATACACCCTGGTCACCATCGCCAACCCCACCATGTGTGTCCTTCAAATAAGGACACTGTCCTACCTCCCCACACCATGGCCTCTCAGGTAGGGGACATTAATGCACTGTCACCATCCAACCCTCATACACAGTGCCAGTGACGTCCTGGGGAGCCAACTGTCCAGCTCAGACACGGATATCCGATCTCCCCATTATAAGCAGCAGCCACCTCACACCCCCAAGTCAGCAGTGACTCCTCAACACCATCACACACCCCAAGACTGTCACACCCCCGCGCTGTTCCAGCAACGCTTTTGTTTTTACTCTAATGACACACATGCCCACGGACTGAGGCTCGCTGGTGTCTCGGCTCTCTGCCCTTATACATTTCCTGCTGAAGAACCGGGCTGCCTGTTGTCCTGTGGAATCTCCCTGACCTGAGGGACGCTGTCTGAATCCCTGCTCTGTCATTTAACTTGTTCCTCTGTCCCCGCCTTTCCATAAATAGGTTATCAGTTCCACATGTGTGGTCCAATTCAGGTTCCTTGAGCTTCCCACCCCCACCCCGCACCTTCCTCAGGGGCAGTGCCCCCACCAGGCGGCACTTT
>PVJD01002340.1:0-182320 GCA_004026545.1 Mormoops blainvillei
ACCCTTCCATGGCTGTGGCAGCTGAGCTGTCACCACAGCAGCAGGTGGAACCAGGGCACAAGGACTTGCCCTCCAAGGTTTTTCTGGCCGCGCAGACCCAGCTGGGGTAATGGCATTGGGAGCTGGGGGTGAGGGAGTGGGGAGTATAAACAGCTAATACTTTGAACACTAGCTCTCTTAGGCTGTACCCTATAAAACACGCACTGCATACTTTTCTTTGATGTATGACTTGTGTTCTCATTTTATTGAGACACATTCTCTGTACAGAAAATGGGACCAACTCGAAATTCCACGCCTACAATTTAATCTTGCGATAAATCAGAAACCCAGGCATGTGGCCCTTGCCTCTGGCACCTGCTCTAGAACCTGGGCAGTGTCCTTGCCTCTCTGGAACTTCCTCTCCAGGCTTCCAGCTTAGCCAGCCTGGGCTTTGGAGTATGAACGTGGGAGCGGAGCAGGCTGCCCATCGCCCTCCTTAACTGTAGACAGCAGAGGTGATACCTCAACAGGTCACCCCACTCCTGGTCCTTGATTATTTGACCTTCAGGCAAATTTGGGTCTCTTTTCTCTCCTGGGTGTCATGCTTAGCCCTGCAGAGCTGGTCTTGGGGGATGGTAAGACTGTAGAACATGACCCCAGGCGGCCAAGAAAGGCCATCAGAAAGGACCCCGCTTTGCTTCCCTGAGTCCCTCCATGCTTCCTTGAAGCCGAAGGCAATGACATCACAACAAAACAAAGTTGCCAAGACATACTCTACAAAAATGTCCTCACATGGTTACATTTTCTGCAAATTACAGCGTTTGGAGTATAAATCAGAGTAATTGTTTAAATCAGAGTGACTGTTGAAACAGATTTCCAATGATCAAATCAAAAACGCAATCATTCTTGTGGTTCCTCCGGTGCTCGGAGCCCCACATACTTCTGAAACTGTCGGTTGTCAGTTACCCGGAGTGTTTACATTACCATGCTGCCCTAACAGAGAAAATATATATTTTAAGAAGAAAATGTGAATCCAGGGTTACAAGAATGTTTCTGAAACAGCTAAGTCATCTTGTTTCAAGTAAAACCAGATGTTTGCATCAAGAGAAAGCCAATCATTTCTTTTAATTATGCTCAATGGTCAGGCCACCAAGAATACCCACATGTGCACACACGCGCCGGTGGAAATCAAAGGCTTTGTGACAGAGACAGCAATCAGCAAGTCCCAGACCACCAAATGGCGTCCCCAGCACCAGCGCTGGGCACTTTTCGAGTTTCTTCCCTGAGAGAGCCAGGGTCTCAAGCAAGGCCCGGTCCAGGAGTGGATTCTCTAGTCAAAACTGAAGCTCCACTCCAAAGCCCCCGCGTCAGCTAAGCTGTCCTGTCCTCTTAAGCACACTCCCAGGAATCTCGCTGATCGCCAAGACTCGGGAGGGTGAGTCAAGGCTGAGCCCGTGGCCCTTGCTTTGTCCTGAAGGAGGTGCAGTGGGGGCTCACGTGCCAGTTTGCTGCCCCAGGTGACAGAGGACACTGAGTCCGTAGAAGACATACCTGTTAGCTTTTCCTCCGCTCCGATCCACTGTGAGGTGTGAGGGCCCTGGCGGAAGGTTCTCTGGGGGCAAGGTAATGACGTCCCCATTCATTCGTCCATGCAAACTTTTGCTGAACACTTATTAAGCACCCATTGGGGATGCAATGATCCCCAATATTTGCTTTGGGGGTTTGAAGATGCATTACTCCTGTAGACAACTGATCTTTTTCAATTCACAGACAATGCTGTGAACATTCAGTCTTCTTTTAACTGAGTAGAGATAAACCTCAGAACAAAGCAACAGGCTGTTGAAGAAATTTTTTCAAAAGTCACTTTTCTTGCAAGAGGTTGAATCAAAGACTGAAGGGAGTTTAATTAGAGCCCTAACTGGAGATACAGACAGGTGCCAGTAACATTGAAAAGGGAAGAGGTTGAGGGAAGTGGAGAGACAGATTAAGCCCCACCTGATCTCATTATCGGCACCTTCAAAAAACACTGCTTAGACCCCGAGGATGCATCCAGGGGTCTGGCGTTCAGCCAAGTGTCCCAAAGCAGGTGGCCCTCATCATACCATCTGCTATGAGGTGGGTCCCCTGAGAGGAAACCTCGGCCGGCGGTCCCGATCAGCATTTCTGATGTGTGGCAACGACACCTCGAGGGAAGGAGGCCACTGAGGGCAAAGGTCAGGGAGAAACATCGCCATCTTGGGACTCGGGCTTTGCAGCTGCCATTCCACAGGTTTTGACCTTCACCTTGGCATGCCAGGCAGGGTTCCCACAATTAACTCCCACACTGTAGAAAGCCAGTAGCTGACGGGCTGGAGAGGATTGCCACCTCAATCCTGTGGCCTGGAGCCTCCTTTAACTGAATTTCACACACTTTGAAAGGGTTACTCAATATTCATTGACAAATGGGTCTTTGAGTGAAAGGCCTATGCTGTACGTGCAGTTTGACATGAGAGTATTGCTTTAGGCAGGATATTTGAAGCGGGAGTCTCTGCAGAGACCTCACAACACACACATGGGGTGCTATACACTCCCCCTGCGGTGAGGCTCACCTTGCCCCTTCTCACAAGGAAACCCAGAATCCGAACAGCCACGCACCCATCAACAAACCTAAACCGGAAGTAAAAGTTTCAGAGCTCACCACCAGAGGGCAGCAATGCACGCAGACACAATGGAACCTCCCCATTTGAGAGAGGAGAAAACTGAGGTCGCGCAAGGGGTTAGCAATGCACCCATGACTCACAGTTTGTACTCCACAGATCCAGGCTCAGAACTCTGGCCTCCCAACTCCCAGCCGGTGCTCCTCCACTTGCCCCCAAGGACTTAGAAAAAGGAGATTTGGGATGCATCTTTATTTATGGTTAATGATGTGCCTGATCACAGCTGCAGCCTCTCCTCCCTGAGAGCATAGGACCCCCTCCTCACCTGGCGATTCCTGGGAAGCGCTGACCTTGTTTACCTCGACTCCAGGTAAGAAGGCATTGCACATTGCAACCCACGTTCAATACACTATATGGTCATGCATGAAAGTGAAACACATTGTCACAAAGTAACACCCTTAATCCTGCTGTACGCTTTCATATATTTCCATTGTACCTGATTCTGTATCTTTTGTTAATGCTGGGCGGGTCTCCATCCGCTGAACAGATTTCACTAATTGGTTGCCAGACCTGGTTTGAAGGGCGGCCTGGAGAAAGGTCCCCGAAGGAATGGAGGGTGATTGTCTAGTCTAATGTGTTACTGTCCCTGCACTTCCTGGGTCCCGCAAGAGCTCAGGTGGGGCTGAGGACGCTGAGCGTCTCCCCCTCTTCGTTCACGATTCAGCTTCACCCTGGGTCATTCTTTCATTCTTTCCCTCTGCAAACGTTAAGTCACCCCTAAGAGCGCAGCCCTCTCCTTAGCTTGCCCCATTAGGAGGTGATTTCTGGCTTCAGATATCCCTGTGATCTGCCTTCCCCTGCAGCCTGTGGGTCCTAGAACCCTTGGAGGGTCCCCATTCTGAAACTCTTTGTGAAGGTAGGCTTGGAGGAGAACCATCTGGGGCAAAAGGGCAGAAGATGGTCGCAGCCCAGGGGCCTTACCAGGTCAAGCTGCAAGGGACAGTGCGTGACCAGAAGCCAGGGTCTCAGAGCCAGGGCCCAGAGGCAGAGACTCCAGGATGCTCCCTCCTGAAGCCACCCCCACAGCCCCCAGACTTAGGCAGCGCCCCCTCCCCCTGGGGCAAAACCAATAGATCTACCCCAAAGTCCTTCCCGACACTCTGCTCAGTATTTCACTTGCTCAGTTTCACCCTTTCGCTTCCAGCACGTTATTTCATGAAGATATTTAAAGGAGGAGATATCTAACACTGATCAACCCCCAAGGGCCCCCAAAGTCCCGCTTGAACCCAAGGTCAGTTCTCAAATCCAGTTTCCTGATGTCTGGAGTGGTGGCGGGGAGGGGGGGGAGGCCTCCTGGTGACACTCCACAAGTGGACAAAGAACTTCCAGCTTCAGCCCTGATACTCAAATCACCTCTGATGGAGAAAATGAACCACAATAAAGCAAACCTTCCAAACCCAGAGCTGGGGCTCAGCCCCTGACCCTACCACATCGCAGCTCAGCAGCCATCACCTCAGAGAGAAAAATGACTTCGAAAGAATTGAATCAGTTCTCTGTAAGTGATATTTATTGGGTGTCTATGTGGTGCCAAACAATGAACTTAGCTTGGAGGGAAGGAAGAGGATAAGTTAGACCCAGAGTTCACCTTCCCAGCTTCCGCAGGCCGGTGGCAGAGTTCGGCCAAGCGCTGGTGTGGGAGGAGACCCCTGGCCCACTCCCTCCCGGCTCTCACCCTGAACACTGTTTCACTTACCAGGTAAGGTTTCATTTGTTGCCTCACCTGTCCTTTACTCAAACAGAAAGTCCTTGCGGGCAGGTCAGAGGGAAGCTACCCTTTTGGCTTTGAAATTAGAGGAAGGTCTCATGAGAGCACAGGGAACACTGGTAGCCTCAGGGGGTAGAAGAGGCAGGAGAAGACGTTCCGCCCTAGAGACTCAGAACAGAGCCCAGCCCTGACCAGACCTTCACTTTCGGCCAGTGTCACACTTCTACAGGCAATAAGATCATAAATTGGGTTGTTTTCGGCCACCGAGTTGTGGCGATTTGTTACAGCAGCAACAGGAAGCTGATACCGATTTTGGTCATTGACACTGAAGCCTGTACTCTGTTAACATCTCTTCTGTGCTTCAGAGCAAGTGGAGACAGTGTCAGGTGACACCCAACACGACCTTCTCTTGAAAGTCAAGCCCACGAGGAGAATTGTGCAGTTTTGTCTCAGCAGGGAAGGAATTAGGAGCTGGCAGAGGGAAGTGGCCTGCCAATAGGGAGGAGTTAAATTCTAGGCCCGGAGGGTGGACGGGACCCTGACACCACACAGAGCCCAGGGGCACGGACCCTGCTGGGGGTGCCCATGGAGATAAGGACAGGGTGTATTGGCCTGAGCCTGCCCCCAGCAGCTCATGGCAGAGCAGGCCCGCAGGTGACAGAGGAGCTGGTCCTGGGCCTGGTCCTGGGCACGGGGCCATCACGGAGGCAACTACTCACACCAGATGTTCCCAGCTTTCCCATGATCCTCCTGGACTACAGAGCCGAGAGGTTCTGATACAACACAAGGGAGGGAGAGGAACCATGAAAAACGACAGACGGGGTACCTCAGCTACGAACAGGGTGTCCTGCTGGACTTAACTGTGCTGTAGGAAAATAAAGCAGTGTGACCTTTGTTGTATACCAGACACACAGTTGCCACTGACCTTTGCCCCATGTGAGGCCCGGGACCAAGCAGAGACCAGGGAAGACAGTGAGCATATGGGTGGCATGCTGCTGCTGAGTCCAGGACTGGGAGTGGCCCTGCTCACACCTCCCAACCCCTTTCTCCAAGCCGGGGCACACGGCACAGCACCACACCTTCCAAAGGACTCAGCCAGAGTGGTGCGGAGAAGGGAGAGCGGCTGAGTGTGGGTTCCGAGCCACACTCGCCTTCAGCCATGGTAGGGCCATGAAGTCTCCCGGGGCGGGCGTAAGGAGCCTTGGACGCCACAGCCCTGGCCCGCTTTGCCCGGACACCCATCACACTGGCCCGCGCTGCTGCTCAGGGGACATGGCTGGCACTCAGGGACACTCATGCCCAGATCCCTGCCTCCCGAGAGCCCCTCGCTGCCAGCCCTTCTGTGTGCCGACTCCCTCATTAGGATGCTGTTGGGGGGCGGGAGGGGGCGATGTGAGCCTCCACTGCTCTTCCCAGACCCTACAGCTTCCTCCTGCCCCATCCCGTCTCCAGAAATCTCCTTCTGGACTTGGGGAGATAAAGGGAAGCCCCTCTTTTTTTAAAGTTTCCTCCAGAATATCTCTGCCTCTTTCTGTCTCTCGCTTTCTCTGTCTCCGTCTCCTTCCCTACCTTTCCCCCTTCCCTCCTCCGCTGTCCCCCTCTCCTCTCTATCTCAATCTGGATCTCTCTCAGCCTTGCTTTGTCCCTCCCTCTCTGCCTCCCTCCTTGTCCCTCTCTCATCAAGCCTTCCAGGCACTAATCTTTTCAATGGTTTTAAACTTTCTGGAAACAAAATCCAGGAAGGAGTGCACTTGCAGACAACTTCTGCTTTCAGCCACAAATCTTCCCTGAGGCAAGGAAGCCCACAGCCTGGTAACTGCTTCAAAAGGGGATAGAAAACTGAGGACACCACACAAATCAAGATGTTAATTGATGGAGAGAAAAACATAACTTAATATGTTAAAAAAAAAAAAAAGTTACCCCGACACGGTGAAAATAATAGCCGTCATTTTTGCATCCACTTATTTAATGCAGACTCGAGTGGCCGCTCTGTGCCAGCCAGGCAGGCCGGGCGCTGGACCCCTGCTCTCACGGGCTTTCCCTCTAGGAGGAGCCAGAGAGCCAACTCTGCACAAAGAGCCAAGGAAACATCGCCCTCTGCAGAGAAAGAGCAACCAACCAGAGCTGTGATGGCAGTAGATGGGAGGGGGACAGGGTCACAGACGGCCCCTCTGACCTCAGTGACAAGAAGGACGCAGATAGACCAGGGTTCCCCTTTTCAGTGCCGAGAACCTCCCACACACTGCTTCATTTAATTCTCAGAGCCCGCCTACAGAATCTGCAGGATGGCTGTCTCTGTGTCATAGATGAGGAAACTGAGGTTCGCAGAGATTAAGTTGCTCGACTAAGATCACACGGCGGACTGCAAAGAACCGGGAGCAGACAGACGTGTGCTGTGTCTGGCTGTAAAGCCACAATCCCTTCCACTCCGCTCGTAGGGGTTCCAGTTGCATCCCTCTTGGAATTTTCCCAAATGTTCCAGACAGAAATTTCTTTCCCACTAGGTGTTGACATTTCAATCTTTCCTCCTTGGTCTCCTGGCAAGGGCAAGCTGTGAGGAGGTTTCCATCCCCGCAGCCATCCCTCAAGGGGAAGGATAAAGTTGTCCAAACACCACCCAAACTGGCCCCGCTCGCTCTGTCTGCCCGCTCGCCTCCTTCCCAACACCTTCCCCTCCAGCTCCGGCCCAGGGACCCATTGCCCGCTCTGTGCGGCCCTGACTTGCGGGCCGGTGGGTGGGAGAGAAGGAGGCCAGATGGGCTGAGCGGAGGCCAGAGTGACTGGCTGGTGGTATTCAAGCCTATTTTTATTCACAAAAATCTGTTCTGTATTTTATTCAGCTTTGGGGCAAGGAGAGGTCAACTTTCTTCACCTCTGCTGTAAGATGAGAATACTACAGGAAATGAAATGACAGGGAAGCCAGCCCGGGGGCGGGAGAAAGGGCAAATTACAGGGAAATTAAAAACCTGTGTTCAGATCAGAGTGGAGGGTGTCAACGCTCCCCTTCCATGGGGCCCTGCTCCCCAGGGCCATGGAGTGTGTGGATGGGCGCCCGTGCCGCCATGCTTGACAAGCCCCACGTGAAGGCCAATGAGACGGGCACGGGTGGTCTGGCATACATGCCGACCCATCCCAGGTGTCCCGAGGGAGGTCCTGGCCTAGGCCTGCTGCACAGTCGCCTGTGCCTGCCAGCGCCCCTGGGGTCACCGGGGGGGAAGCTCCCCAAGGAGCAGGGCTCACCGCTCATGCGTGGCCAGTCTGCATCCTCCTCATGGTTACCGAGTAGCCTCTGAGTGCAAATCACAGGGGTCCTGTGCATTCAAGTCAAACACTCGTGAAATTGTTTGGAACGTCAGATGCAGTGGCTCTCTGCTCCCTGCCCTCGCAGAGGCATGACTTCAGCTCTAACACGTCCTTCAAGGCCCACTTCAAAGACTCCCTCCTCCAAACCACCCTCTCTGAACAGAGGAAGAGACAGCGAGCGGTTTTGGTCTCAGCATCTCAGGAGATGGGAACCCCCAGACAGAGAGCAAGCACTCACACCTCCTCCCAACCTGTGGGTACAGAGACATCATTTTAACTCCATCCAAAAAAATAGTCATTCAGCACCTGTTATGTGCCGGGCACAGTGCTAAGGACTGGGACAAAGGAGAAGTTTCTGCCCCCAGAGATTCAACAATGCGGTGGGAAGAATAAGTGTGTCAGTCTCAGTGAGGGCAAAACTGACGTTTTGACCGGTGGGGGGAGTGCAAAGCGAGAGCAATTCATTCTGGCTGGATGATTGAGGTGAACTTCTTTGAGGGAAACCATAAAAGAGAGGCAGGATTTTATTTTATTTTGGTTTTGGGGTTGTTTGTTTGTTTGTTGGCTAAAAGGAAAGGCAGTGGCAGAGACCTGAAGGGTAGCAGACATGCATCTCAGGAGGGAGGAAAGGAGGGTGCGCACATGATGGAATGGAACGTTGAAGTCCTGGGCACCTTTGGGGAGAAGGGAACAGCCCGGCGAATTAGTCTGCCTGGGCTGCCATAACCCAATACCACAGATGGGGGCGCTGAAATGACAGACATTTATCATCTCACAGTTCTGGAGGCTGGAAGTCTGAGATCAAGGTGGGGGCAGGTTTGGTTTCTTTTGAGGCCTCGCTCCTTGGCTCGCAGATGGCCGCCTTCTTGCCACGTCCTCACATGGTCTTCCCTCCGTGTGTGTGTGTGTGTGTGTCTGGCCGGCCTCTCTCTGTGTATCCTAATATGAGAACATAAGGACACCAGTCATATTAGATTTAGAGCCCACGCTAATGGCCTCATTCTAACTTAATTACCTCTTCAAAGGTATTTAAATACTCCAAATACAGTCTCATTCTGAGGTACCAGACGTTGGGACTTCAACATATGGCTTTTAGGGTGACATCATCCGGCCCATCGCAGACAGCATGCCCTAGGAAGGGGGTGCGTGGGGCGTAGAGAGGAGCAGTGTGGTGGGGGGACAGGGGGAACCTGAGGCTGAGGCCCGGTTTCATAATCTCTCCGGTGCAGGACTAATTCATTCGGCTTTTCTGCGAGTCGCTAATGTTACTAAATTGTGCGCCGTACTCTGCGGTGCGACAATAGAGATTAGGCAAACAGAAGACGGGATGCCAGGGTTCTGTGGCTGAGCTTGGGGCGCCAGTTTCCCCCCTGCAGGTCTTCCCAGGGCCCTTGAGTATGCCAGAGCATGTCGTGAACTCCCAAGAGGGAAAAGGGAGGCCAAGTTTCAATAATGTCACATGGGACGAATTCTCTATGAAACACTGCTGAAGGCACTGGGGAGCCAGCGAAGATTCCGGAATAGAAGGGCATTATGATCAAATCTTACAGTGAGGCTATGGCACTGGAGTTGAAAGGTCTTGAGGCTGGTGGACTGTCAGAGAGGATTAAACCCTAGCAGCTGGGCAAGCGTATGTTCTAGAAGGCTGGGCCTCTACGGGCAGAATAGCCTGTGACAGACCACGGCACCCTAGAATCCAGAAAGCGTCTCTCCTTCCTCACCAACCCTTCCCCCATTCAACAAGCATGAATTAGGCCCTTACTGTATACAGGCACTCTGGTCTGCCTACTAGGCCCCCAACCTAGAGGCCTTGGCCCAGGGCACACCTCCCCCCTCATCGTCTGTGTCTCTGGGCAGGTTTTTCTCTTCCATGGGCATGAAGGAGCACCAAGAAGCTGGAAGGTACCAGCCTTCACGGGCCCGAGGCCCTGGCTCCTCCACCGTCTCTGTAAACATGTGCTGAGACCAAGGCAAAGACCTAGGACACACATTAGAGTGACTGGGACAGTCCTGGGGCCTCAAAGCTGAGATGAAGTCCTGCTGCTCCGGCCCGACAAGGCAACGACAGGCCACTCAGACGCACCCCATCTGGAACAAAGGGCCCTATTTCCCAGCTCACGGGGGTCCCGTGGGGTATAGACACACCCCTGGAGGCTGTCGTTCTCAAGAATTCTTGAGGCTCATTTTCAGTGGAAGTTCAGGACTGATTGTGAGTGCCGATTTCAGGGAAAGGGGATGCAAGTGTCAGACCTGGGTAGAGGAGGCGTGTGGCCCGACAGCCACGGAGACAGGGCAGCCCACACCTGGGGCCCTTAGGGATGCAAGTGGACCTGTCCATCAAAGTCTTCTTCCTCGCTGCCATACCAAAGTTGAAGCATCACTTGCGTGCCCACCAAGAAGCAGAATGGAGCTTGGGAAAGGGGCAAGGCTGAATGGGAGCTTGGGGGGGAGTGGGCTGCAGAGGTCTGCGAGGAGGGCGTGTGAGGTGGGGGTCGAGAACGCTGGAGCACCTGGCCGGTAGTAACCGGCCAAGTAAGTAGAGCCATTGGGCTACAGCCCCTCAACCATATTCTCCCAGGTTTTCTGGGAGCTCAAGGCCTGGAGAAAGATATTTAGAGGCAACAGTTTGGTATCGGGGACTTTTTGATGCAGCCTGGATTTTTTCTTTCTGGTTGTGTTTTTGCCACATGTGACCAACACCCTTGCCTGTTACCGAACCTCTGAACCCCAGGGATTCATGACCCCGCACACGGAGAAATACATTTACCCACGTGGCTTACATAACTCAGTCATTAAAATAAAAAAGCAAAGCTGAGCATTTCACAGGGTACCTTTTATGCCACTACAACATGTCCCTATCAAAATGTGTTACAAATGTGTCAGATGTTCTCATCAAACTGTGAGGTGCCCTCCGGGGCCAAGGGCAGTGCTCTAGCCCTGCACGCTGCCTGCCCCCAAGGCACATGTTCTTGGACCTGAGGTTGATGCTCAGGGGGGCTATCTGGGCCTGAGGTTGAAGAGAGTCCCTCCCTGTGCCCCTCACTGGGCTTTCCTGGCCATTCCCCAGTGACTTTGCATCTAAGGGACAGCCTGCCCCCACCAGGTATGCGTTCCTTGCCCTGCTGGTCACCGGCATTTCTGGGGTTCATCTGCAAAGACTCAAGTGGCAGAGATTTATGGAGCCTTTCCTTCCTCAGGGACCCACCTTCACCCTGGTCCTAGGGAAAAAAAGAAATTAAGTATCCTGCTCACTGCCACAAGCTGCTCCGTGCCGGGGTCGAGCCAGTGACTTTGGGTGGTAGAGGCACACACCAGGCACACATCAGCCCCGCACAGCCTGTGACCAATCGCCTGTAACATCAAACGGAAGGCGGCCCTTCCACGAGGTCATGTTCCCGCCGTCTGGAAGTGTGGCAAGAGCCTGGGGCCTCCCAGTCCTCGCCTGGCATCGCGGCTCCAGACAAGGTGCCTCCCCCCCAGTCTCCAAAGTCTATAATCCTGTTCACCTAAGGTGAAGGATACGGAACCTTTGCTTGGGGGAAAAGGCACTTTTTTTTTTTTTTTTAGGTCTTCAAAACTGTAACTTCAGACCGATAGTCATTTTGGACGGTGTCACATTAATTCCAGGCAAAGTGAGTAGCTAGACTGTTGCGGCAGCAGGCGTTTTGCAGAGAAAAGAGAACGGTTTGGGAAATGTCCTGGTCCCCTCACAGGTGTGTTTTGAGCAGGCTTTCCTTCTCTACTTTAGATCTAAAATGGAATTTCGGACTTTCTTTTCAAACCAAGGGGGCAGGTCAGGGGAACGCCCTCCTAGCCCCGCTCAGAGTACAGATGCCCACAGGTCCCAGCAACTTGGTGGGGGGCAAGCCGCGGGTCCAAAAGGAAGCGAGTGGTGGGTCTGCTGACAGAGAGACCTGACTTCCAGCCAGCGCCCTCACTCGGCCTGACCCTGCGCTTCTCTTGACGGCAATGGCGCCCAGGCTTCTGCGGAACCTTCGAGCCCTGGGGACTCCTGACATGCAAGTTTCACAGAGCCGTTTGGGGCCAAGTGGCGGAAATTGGCCTTTGCACCCACTGGGCATCACCTCAGTCCCATCAGCTTTAAGACCAGAGAGATGCCAGGGGCGGCCTGAGGCCGTACCAGCAAATGTGAGCTAAATTACAGTCCTTTATGTGGCAAACAGTTAATATAAAAGAGAGTCTTGGATTCACGTGGCCCATAAATGTCAGACGTTGCTACCTCACTATCTACTCGGATGTTTAGGGTTTAATGTTAAGAAAATGCCTCGACAGGCAAGGAAGGGAGTGGGCACTTGAGTGGACTCAGTCCCTTAAGTGCAGCAGGTGGCACTGCCCAAGACCTTCGGAGTTTTACCCTCAACCCTAATCACAGGCTGTACAAGAAGGTTGGCTGGGACCCAGCAGGGCTGAAGCACCGAATGTTCCAGACCCACTAAGGCAACCTTCACTGGTATGTGGACACCAGTGCCAATGAGCTATTTCCAGGGCTTTTCTGATGTGGGGCCAGGCAATCATGCAGGGTCCCCTTTGTTTCCCTCTGCAACTAGATGACACGTTAAGTCCCAGGAACAAACCTAAACTCAAATTGTGAACTTCTAGGTCACAAGAGGACACGGATTAATAAGAATATTTACAAAATTCTGTCAACACATGCCAGAGGGAGCAGGCCAGCCCATGCCAGTGACATTTTGCGGACTTCTTGCAGCATGTTTTGTCCATCCTTTCCTTGCTAAACACTCAGATCCTCTCAAACAGGATCCTGCCATCTGCTCACCCACGGAGCACCGGTAATCCAAGACATATGCCTGGAGCCACCCTGGGCTGGATGTGCCCAGGGCCCCGTCCTACCACATCATACACAGCACACAGACACACACACACCAGACCCAGCACACACACCAGGCAGGCCTCGCGCAGATGTTACATCTGCAGAGCCAGAAGCCTCCCCTGAGCCGCAGCCCCAGAAATCTTAAACTGTCCCTACCAAGCAGACCCACCGCGACTCTCAACACAAAATGCCTGCTTCTAACAAAGAGCTTCCTCTCATTAGCATGGCAGGTGACACCCCATGTTTTGTTTGGAGAAACTGAGGCCCAGATGGAAGAAGCAGCTGGTCCAAGTCACAGCATTCTGTTCAGTAGTCAGCTAAGGTTCAGGGCGAAAGTCAAGACAGGTTTCTCTCCTATCCACAGAAGAAGGGGGCTCTTCCTAGCCTGTCGGTTCTGGCCTCAGCTCTGTGACCCAGTTCAGGGACAAACCACTGCCCGCCAACGCCCCCCTTTCACTCCACCCCACCCAAGCATGGCAGCCCGTAACCTTGTCTGTCAAAGCCACACTCCGATGGCGTCCTTCATGTCAGGAGGCTCAGCTGTTTTGTTCTAGGACTTAGCAGTATTATGGTGAAGTTGGTCCACCTGGCTCCTGACAGCCAATTGTAAATATTCAGGAATCTTGCTAATCAGGTGTTCAAAGGATGACATTTTAAAACTGACCTTGGAGGGAGTATATACACCATGGAACTCACAAATGCCAGAAATCAGGGATACTTTCTTCCCCTAGAGAGATGGCTTATTAGCTCACAACTTCTTGCCAGGGAAAATCACGCAGGCCCTGCTGAGCCGAAGGGCTCCCTCTCAGGGCTCACAGTTGCAAACCCCAGAGGCCGACTCCTCCAGGAAGCAGAAATGGGATTTTTAGGAAGGACGTCAGAGAGCTTGCAGAACCCACAGGAAACCTGGGGAAACGGGACCGGGAAACAGGCAGGAATTGAGGACAGTAAGGCAGAGGGTGCCAAGCAGGCCACGGGAGGCTCCCACCAGCGGCTGGACACTCATTTCAGTCCCTGCGGCCACTGGCCATAGGACCTAGACCCTGGGTGCTCCCCACTCCTGCCAGAAAGAATTCTAAATGGCACCTGCTCCTGGGTGCCTCTTGCTCCAGTTCTAAGCGGATGTATTTAATCAATTGGCTTTAAGTCAGTCAACAGCAACCCCCGGCAGTGGGGGCCACGGAGGACAATTCTCTGGCCCCTCCTGCTGCCGTCGCAGAAGGCGAGAAGCTGACAGGTTGGCGGATTTCCCCAACAAACGAAGTACTAAAATTGCCCACTACAGAGAGTCTCTACTCAGCCTATAGGCTGCTGAATCGATTGGTCCCAGGGCGACAGAGGAGAATCTTCTTCCACCCTGACAACAGTCCTTCCCTCCTGTGCCCACCTAGTTGTGATTTGACAACTGACATCTTCCTTTGAGTCAATAAAATCCCTCTCTAAAATGAACTAGCCCTCCCCAATTTCTCTGGGGCTCGAGCAGCGTATCGGTTTCTCCCACCTCACTGTGGATCAGTTTGCTCTGACATTTTCCTCTAACCCCTTTGATTCAGCTGAACCACGAGAGTGGGAAAAATTCTTAGCTGCATGCATTAATGGAAGAGTTAAGCACAGGTAATCCAAAACAGCAGGGAACCCAAGAAATATTTCCAAGTGGCTCTGGGATACAGCATAGAAGTCATTAATTATGCAAAGGAGTTCAAATTGCCTATGTAAATTGTGCCTTCACGATAGATGGAGCCCACAAGTCCAGGTGTGTCTTTCAGCTTATGGACTAGAAAATGAATTGTGCCCAGCAGGCAGGGAAGACAGCTAGGAGGCGACATCAACCACAGATCGCATGGAATTAGCCACATCACCGGGGCAAGTGATAGTGCGAGATTTAATACATAAAATGTAAATATACAGCACACAAACGCCTAAGGTAAGGCATCCTCACATTCGTCCAGACTTACCCTAATTCATCTAAAAAGGGTCAGAGAAGAACCAAAGAACGTCTCAGTGTTCAATTATCCTCACGAAAAACAAAAAGTTAGGGAATTTTTTTTCCTCAGGGATGGGCTGGTGGGAAAGGGGAGGGACAGCTGTTCAGCAGGTGCAAGGACATCGAACTGCTCATCACCTGTTCTTCAGGTTGTTGAGTCACGTGGGGCTGAGGGGAGGGGCACAGCTCCCCCGAAGGCGTGTTCCTTTATAACACGCGAAAGGAGCTCAAGAGAGTAACAAGTACCCGAGGCAGGAAGACTTCGGTCTCCAAGCGATTGCGCATCTGCAGCCTGTGGTTGATTTACTCAGAAGGGAGGAGGCACACCACCGCTTTCCCCGCAGAGGCCATGGCAGTAGCCCTGCCTGGGTTCTGTGGTCATCCCTTCCAGCCGGTGTCCAGGCAGCATCTGAGCTCAGCCAGGCCCAGACCTAGCAGCAGACCTCTGGGACGTGCAGCGGGTGCTCAGCGACACTGGGCCTGTCAGCCTCAGACCTGGGCCTGTTGTCCCCTGAGCAATCTGGTTCAACAGGAACCAAGCTGGGCTTGCACCCGAGTCCAGAAAACCAGCCCTTGCACTTAGGGGGTCCAGGTTCCAATCCCGCCACCACCCAAATCACAGAGTCCACTGAGAAAGCCCCTGCCCTCTCTGGGCTCAGAGGGGGGACTCCCACTCTTCCTCCTCCCACTGGGGCCACTGACATGCACAGGCAACTCAAGATACTGACGTCTGACACACACCGCTGCACACACCATATGGCACTGACCCAAGTGCAGACATGGGGACCTGTGTTCCCTTGTCCCTCCATCTTTTGCCACCCTCGTGCCAACATCCCCTTGCCTCGGGGTCCATCCAGACTCCCAGTAGCCAAGCCATGCCAGGTAAGGAACTCACGAAGACTGAACATGAAAAATGTACCTGAAGAAAACTCAGGAAAACATATTTTATCCTCCAACATGAGGAAAACCATTTTTCAACGTGACACAAAACCTCAATACCCATAAAATATGAGATTGATCAATTGGACTAGATTTCCACATGAAGAAGAAAAACACCAAACAACAGCTGAAAACCCAGAAAAAATATTCAGAACTCAATTTATAGATAAACGATTAGTTTCCTTAATACTTACGAGGCTCCTTTGGAGTTTGAGGGATCTAATCAATAACACATCTCTTTTCCTGCCAAAATTCCAAGCCAACTTGTAATAGACACAGAAATATGCAAACGAGGACCCCAAAATCAGCTTTATTACAGACGGGGACTTTGGGGAACGCACCTCAAGTGTACAAGCACTGGGCCTCTGAATGCCGGACCCCAGGGTGGAGCAGGCCTTGCGGGCCATCAGGGCGGTGGGGCCTGCGCAGCCAGAGGCCAAAATAAACACACAGGAGAGAGAAGAGCAAAAGAGGGATCAGAGGTGAAGACAAATCTCTCCCACTGAAAGGCTGGGCCTGGGAAATTCCTATACAGTAGAGACAGATATGTCTGAGGCCAAGGAAATGCATGCCCGCTGCTTAGAGCACCGTTTAGAGGTGGGAAGGAAGACAAAGGGTTGTTGAGCCCACAGCCTCCACTTCCCAGCTACTGTGACAGGTGTTGAAATGACCCTTCCATCCCGCTAGAATCTGGAGAAGATCGTCCTGTGAGGTAACCACAGCAAAGAGAAATTGTTCACTGTGGGCCATTTATCAGTGGGAGGCCTCCATCCCAGAGCTCCACTCCTAGAGCCGACAACTGCCCCCAGACGGTGACGGTCACAGTGCATGACCCCTCTCGGGAGCAGAAACACCCAACACAGCCAAGGAGCCAGTGTGCTCTGCTCACAGTGACAGGCTAGGACAGCTCCCAACTGGGGGCACACCTGCGAGGGAATGTGTGATGGTTGTTATATGCCACCTTGGCTGGGCCAGGAGGTCCCTGACATCTGGCCAAACATTACCCTGGGAGTGTCTGTGAGGGTGATCCTGGATGATATTAACATTTGAACCAGCAGACTGAGTAGAGCAGATTGCCCTCCTCGATGTGGGTGGGCTTTGCCTAATCGGCGGAAAGCCTTATGAGTAGAACAGGAAGGCTGATGCTTTCTTCAGTAAGAGGGAGCTCCTTCTGCCACACCGCATGAGCTGGGACATTGGTCTTTTCCAGGCTTCAGGCTAGGACTGAAATATTGGTGTCAATTGTGAGTGTCTATTTGTGGGTAGTCACTGTCGTAAACTCTTCCGGCTTTCTTCACTTCCACCGTGGGCATGGGTACAGCAGCAGGAGGAGAGGGCAGATTGTGGCTTTACCACTGCCATGGTGCGCCCAAGCATGGCTTCACGGACTTCAGACATCACCTCCCATACAGAGATTCTTGCACCCGTGACTGCTCTGTCCTAATCTGTCCATTTTACCTTCCTAATAGACCATAAGTTACAAATCTCAGGGCCTACAGGGCCCTGACTGGTAACATAAATGTAGGGACTGCAAGTGGTGGAGTCTGCAGGCAAGCTGCAGACTGTCATTCAAATTCAAATGACTACGAAGCACCATGCTATCAAAAGAAAACACCCCACTGAGGAACCTCCGTAGGCTATAAGCTTCCCAAGCCTGGCTACAATGAAAACTAAAGTTCAGATAAAAATAATGACAACAGCACTGCAATTAATAACCAGAAACTTTTCTAAGATAGAAAAAGAGAGAGTGAAAATGCAAATTCTGACAACAATTCCATGAGGGAGGTGCTACAACCATTCATTTTACCGTAGAGAAAACTGAGACACGGAGAGGTGAAGTGGCTTGCCTGAGGTCGCACAGCCCAGTAGTATCACAGCGCTCGAACTTGAGTAGGTCTGTCTGCAGAGTCACTGAAATTAGGCTTCTTGCGAATTCAAGAGTTGCAAGGGAACTGGGCTCTGTTAAATGGGGAGGTGATTATTTATGTCTCTGTCTCATCCCCACAACGTGGCCTAGAATCCTGAGCACGTGTCAGAGATTTCCAATCACTATCTAGAACCAATCTCTGCCAAGAAATTCCCTCTTTCTCAAAAAGGTTTGCTCGGTGGATTCACTGGGTAAAGGTTTGCTCGGTGGATTCATTGTCCCTGCTCTCTACTTTCCTCAGTGTAGATGGATAGTCGCCATTAAAAGCCAATGCCTTTCTGATTTGAAAGCCAAGGCCTTGCCGTGGCAGACCACCCATGTTGTGGAAGGAGTTCGCCACACAGCTGTGTGACCCTGGGCAAGTCCCCAGGCTGCAAGTGTCTTCACTTGTAAAGGGATCAGGCTGGGGGAGATAACTTCTTAGGTTCATCCAGGCCCACAAGACAAAGTTAAAAATAAGGTCTTAGGGCTTGTCTTAGTCAGCTCAGGCTGCAATAACCAAATACCATAAACTGGGTGGCTTAAACAGCAAACATTTATTTCTCACAGTCCTGGAAGCTGGTGAGTTCAAGATTGAGGTTCTGGCAGAGTTGATGTCTGAACAGATTTAGGGGCAAGCCCCCTTTCCGGTTTACAGAAGGTCACCCTCTTGCTTTGTCCTTGCATGGAAGAGAGAGGACTCTGGTCTTCTTCTTACAAGGGCACTAACACATCATGGTGACTCCACCCACATGGCCTCGCATAAGCCTAATTATCCCCCATCTACAAATACCATCACTTTGGGGACTAGGGCTTCCGATGATGCATTTTGAAGGGACACATTCAGTCCACAGCAGGGCTGGTAGATGAGTACAGATGCTGAGAATGTATCTTGAAAGAGTATTTACCCCACACCCTCATTACAGCCCTCCCCTCCTTCCTTTCTCTCTGACCACCTGCTTGCTAGCTAATGGCGTGCGTTGTAATTCTGGGGAACCTCTGTCCTCTCTTCCAAGTCTCCATTCCCAGACCATTGTGTAGCCGGAGCCCTCACACCCATTCTTCAGGGAATGTGAGGACTTTGAGCATACGCCAGAGGGTAACTGGAAACCCCTTTACTCTTGCGGTTCCCACATTCACCCCCTGAGGATCTGCATATTTGAGTTTGTTATTGTACTCATTTGGTAAAAGCCAAATAAAGAACTTGCACCTGAAAAACACTGAACCTTATACGGTACTTGGATTTCCAGGGTGTAAAACTGGAGGTTAATCTTATACTTCTGCACAGGAGAGAGAGCTGAGGAACCAGAGAAGTAGCTTTCCAAAGCGCACAGCTGGCCCTGGATATCTTCCCAGGTCTGCCGGAGATGGAAGGGTGGGTCGCTCCCCACGGGCCAGACAGCCAATGCCTCTCCCGGCGAGGGGTCCAGCCAGAGGAATCCCCGTAGCGCAAGGTCCCTGGCAGTCCTGAGGCCCGGCACGCAGGTCGGGTAGGAAGCTGCCGCCACCTAGAACCACCGCCCACCTCCAGCTGGTGGTAGCACTTTGAGCCTCTCCGAGGGGCATAGCTTATGGCTGTTATGACCATACAAACAGCCAAAAGCGATGTTTAAGTGATCAGTGATCTAGGTGTCCAGTACTGCTCAACAAGTCACCCCAGCCCAACGGCGTTAAGCTGATCAGCTGTTGTTGTTATTGTTGTTGTTATCATTATTTCTCAGGATCCCAGGGGTTGACTGGACTCAGCTAGTCGGTTCTCATCGGGGGCCCTTGTGCGGTCGTGGCCAGACAGTGACTTGGACATGAGCAGGTCCTGAGTCCTCCTCCCTCACGTGTCTAGCAGTGGAGGAAACTGGGACCTCAGCTGAACACCTCCGCATGGTCTCTACATGGGGCCTGGGCTCCCTCACTTCAGCCTTTACTGGAGTTCTGCCCCGTGATGGGCAATATGGGGGAACAAGGAGGTTAAGGTCCTGGTATCCACTTTCCTCAAATTCAGTCTCACTTGGGAGATGCCAAAAAAAAAAAAAGTCAAGAAAAACTAAAGAAACACAGGAAGTAGCTTGAGGCAGGCAGGATGGGCAAAAAGGAGGAGCTGAGTTGACTGCGGCCTAGAAGAGGGGTGACCCACCAAAACCACACCTTGGGAGTGGCATTCGCTTCACACCATTGGCTCTATCTGCAGTGCTGCTGTTCTTCCCACTGCTGCTAGCAAGTGCTTTTGTTTGTGTTTATTTAGTTCTGTTTAGCTGTCAAACTGGGGTGAGTACAGCAGGGGGTGAAAGTATTTTCTGGCCCCCAGAGCAAGAAGGGAAAGATCTAAGATGATCTTATTCCCCACCCACCTTTATCACTTATTCTTTTTTTTTTTCAATCACAGTTTACATTCAGTATTACTCCGTATTAGTTTCAGATGGATAGCATAGTGGTTAGACATGGTACTTTACAGAGTGGTCCCACTGATATTTTAAGTACCTACCTGGCCCCATGCCAATCATTTTTGCTTGAAGTTGACCCACCTGAGGGAGGTGGAGCAACCCAGAGCTGGTGTTTGGGATGCAGGGACTAGAGCCAGCCCAGGAGGTCCTGTCTAAGGCATCGGGCTGAAACGGCCCGAGGGGGGCCCAAGTCAAATACCTAGACAGTATTGAGCATCCCCCCGTTTGGAAAACTGAGTTCATAGAATGATCCCAAAGCCTATGGGCTGGTCTGACAGTGAAAAGCAGCCAAGAGCTAGAGATGGGCTGAAGCTGGATTTAAACAAGGGCTTCATCATGAGCAAGGGGTGCAGGGCACGCAGTGCCAGGTTTTGCCCTTACTGGACTGTGTGCCTTGTGGTGTCTGGGTGAGTCTGACAGTCTGCCAAGCAGCCCGATCTCTGCTCAGATAACAGCAATGATAGTAAAGGGTCATCAGGTGCCAACTGTGGGACAGGGACTCTGCTAAGCGCTTCTGTGCACATTTCATTCAATCCTCTTAGCAACCCTGTCAGGGGTTGTTGTCCCCACTGCATAGACAAGCAAACTGAGGCTCAGGGAAGGGAAAGTATTTATTCATGATCAACAGCTAACTCTGACCCTTGGCCGTCAGACTCTGCCCAAACAGGTGATGACCACAATGCCCCTGTAATGGGTGGTTTTTTCCTTTTTTTCCCAATGAGAAAATGAAACATAAGTGGCTTTCCTGAGGTCCAACTAAGCTGGTAAGTGGCAGAGTAGGGATTTGAACCCACTTTAATTCCTCAATCTAAGTTCTTTCCACTGCTTCAAGTGTTCTTATTTGGGGGGTGTCCTGCAGCCCAGAGTGGCCTGGCACAAAATAAGGAGGAAGAAATGCAAAACAGAGCTCCACGTAACCCCAGCCCGGGAAAGAAGGCAGATCGCGAACAGAGAGGAAGGCCTGGGCAGGGAGCAGTGCTAACCAAACACCATCTCCCATTTTCCACTTACCAAAAAAGAAAACCACCTTGTCAGTTTTTAAATTCCCTGTCCTACCCGGGGAGAGAAGTGGGTACCCCGAAGAGCTGGACGGACACCTGTTCTCCTCACTGTCTGCTTCCAATCTTTTATCTGGCCTTGCACATGTCTCTTGTTCCCGGGATGTTTTAAGGGGCCTTCCTAGCTGGGTCCAAAGAAAATATTCATTTTGATTACAGAAAAGAGGCGCATCTGCTGGCCTGGATTTGTGGGAGAGCCCATAATCCCTGCATTTTACCTCGTATTAGCCTTCTCCTCCAGGAAAGAAATGTCCTGCTCTTTAAAGGCAAGGCCATAAACCTGTGACAGCTCGCTTGCAAACAGAGCTGATTCGGGAACATGAAACAGCCCTTCAGATAAAATATACAACTCAGGTGTGGGAGTGAGAGGTCCAGGGTCTTAAAACCGAATCGATTGTTAGTTCCATTTTGTTTTATGGATGTAACTGGGCAGTTCCCTACTGTAGAGCATCGCCAGTTCCAACATTTCGGACATATTTCCCATTAGCCCTTTATTTGAAATTTTATGTTTCCCCTCATAAAAACCTTTAGCAGATTAATGTGCTTGGGATGTTTATTTATAAGTACAGCTGGTCTTCCTTCGAGTCGCTTTTATTGTTGGGTTGCCTGAGCGTGCCCTTTGTGCGGCAGCAAGCGTGTGGGACTGCAGCCCAGCCACCAGCACTATCTCCGAGATGAGGACACGCTTGGCGGGGGAGGGGTGGTCGTCTTTGAGCGTGCCCTACAAGGAAGCATTTGGGGACTTTCTTTGGCCTGGCTGCCATCATGTGCCTTGGGAATGGGCTGTGTGTGGATGGCAGATTTGGAAGGAACCTGAGCCAGCCACCCTCATGTCCCGCCTTTTCTGTGGACCCTTCGCTTGAACACATCAGGACTGGCTGGACTCTGTCCACTCAGGAGCTACCCTCCTTCGAGCTGAAGAAGAGAATCAAGTGCTGACCAAGGTCGCCGATATCACTCTAATCTCGGATGAGCAATCACTTCTTTTACTAGGTACAGGATAATCAAATGGCTTATAAATTTCTAAATGTGTACCATTCTTTCCTCTGTCCTCCTGCTTTTTTTACTTTTGCACCAACAATGAGCAATTTCATTGGTTTGCAAAGGGTATGTCTTTAAATCATCGGGTTCTCTGGGAGGGGGTGGTTTCATTAAGGACCACCAGGTAGCAAGTGCTCACTCCACAGCTGGATACTTAGGCCTCATGCATCACAGGAGCCCTCCTTAGCAACATCACTGAGGAGCATCCCCCACCCTCTGCTATCTTTCCCTGGGAATGGAGGCAGCGCTGGCCTTTGATGATTAGAAAGTTCTGCCTCTTGCTGGTCTCAGATTTGCCTCTCTGCAAGCCTCCTTATCTTGTAGGTTCTACCTCTGCCCTTTGGGGCCACACAGCCTCTTTTCTCTCTTTTTTCCCTTTGAGTAATTTGAGGACTGGGACTAGTCCCCCAAAACCATTCTTCCCCCAGGTCACAGGTCCTGGAGCCCCCCATGCTCAGAGTGGGGATTCACATCAGTGATGGCTACCTTCTTCTCCATCTTCCTTGGACTGGGGGGTTCTTCTGTCAGCCAGACTGCTAAGGTTTTGCCACGCTTTATGCAGTGATGTACTCTTGGCAAAGGCCAGCGTTGGACACGTGCTTCCGGACTCTGGGGTAAAATATCCTTTATTTATCAGTCAGATGTCTCTTTGATTACCCAGACATTATCAGAGGCAGCAGACACTGAAACCAAAGAAAGAAGAAAAAACTTTCTACCAAATGTCAAGAGAATGATATGCTCTTGCTCTCTTGTTTGCAGAAATGTTTGGTGGTATCAGTAGAACAAGAAAATGCAATCTCAGTAGCAAAAATTAACAATCATTCATGTGGTCTCTCTGGAGAAATAGATGCCACATTCCCCCAAAACTCCCTGTGAGCCCTTTACCTCCTTGATTTGGAATTGGTGTCCAAAGGCCCCTAGGTGCCGGAAAAGTCTTTCCGGCCCCCAAAATCTCAGAGACCAAAGGAAGGCAGACGGTAAAAGCAGCTGTGGTCATGGCCTCAGGTCATTTAAGGGAACAGATGAATAGTCATTGGTATAAATAATCTCTTTAAAATAGTAATGATTTTAACAAAGATGTAACCGTGGGACCTAAAACTTTCCATTATACTCATGGCAAGACAGAAGGCCCAGGGAAGCTGGGAAGCACAGAGATTCATCCACCATGCTTCGGGGTTCTGGATCACACCACACCATGGGCACCCAGTGGGCACGCTCAGTGGGCACACTTCTGCTAAGGTGTCCTGACTGTACAAGGCCTCACTTTCATTGGCCTCACCTACTTGGTTAAGGTCCTAGATATAAGTCCTTTTATTCCTTAAACCTGGTCAACCTCACAGATTCCTTGGAAGAGAGGAGGTATTCTGTAGGAAAAGTCTGGAAGCAAAGCTGACCCATCTTCCATGCTGGCCATCAACTGGCCAGGTACTCCCAGCAAAGACCCACGATGCTCCGGACTGTCAGAGGGTGAGGGTTCTGACCTGGGGGGGACAGGGAAGACTGCCTAAAGAAGAGGCCTGGGAAGGAGGGAGGCTGAAGGGGCAGGGCCAGGGAATGGGAATGCGGGACTCTGCATTCTGGAAGAATGGAAATGGGAGGGAGTCAGCAGCCTCTGTGCAGAGGGAGGAACGGACAAGTTGATTGTGCACAACTGTCTGACGGGCGAAACAGTTTGGGGACTTGTGAACATCGATGCTTGGCACAGGCCGATCGCTGTGGTGCGGAACTCCAGTGCCCGAGAAACATTCGTGCCCCCTCCGAAAGGTCGGAGCCTGTTTAGCTCTCTCCACCATGCACCAGGACTCATACCTGGTCCTGCCAGCACAGAGCAGCACCTTCAGGGTGCTTGCCTCTGACTTCAAGGGAAATGATTCCTTTTCCCAGCTGATACAACCTAAGAACTGGGGTCTTTCCGTATAAGACATAACGAAACTGTAGTCCTGTCTCTTGGACTCCGGAAACTGCAGCGCTGGTGCTTTGACGCTCTGACTAACATGGCTTCCACCAAAGTCAGATGGTTCACCCAACTCTTGGGAAGATGGAGAGGCATGCAGGGAAGAGTTGCCCCAGAACTCACCAACCACTCACCTCACAGAGACAGAACTTCCTTCCAGAATTGCTCTGACAGGGGGTATAGACCTGAGCCACTTAGGACAGTGTTTATTTTCCTGATTGTTGATTTTGTAGACAACTCGGGTGTGAGGAACTTTGATTGCTCTCTTTTAGACATTTACAGAGCATCAAATTCTTCCCCTGCCACTC
The DNA here is from genome assembly GCA_004026545.1 of Mormoops blainvillei. NCBI lineage: Eukaryota > Metazoa > Chordata > Mammalia > Chiroptera > Mormoopidae > Mormoops > Mormoops blainvillei. Next base: position 24,161 of record PVJD01002340.1, read on the forward strand.
ACAGAACAAGAGCTGGCTTCGGGGAAATGTCCCAAGTTCCCACTCCCTCCCAGGTCTCAAACCCCATCTCATCTCAGTTGAAATGTCTGATCTGCTCGTTCCATGCACATGCCCTCCGTGAAGGTGGAGAGGACCAACAAAGTTCTCATGGGGAGGTCACACACACGCACACTCACAGGTGCATGCACACACAGGCATACACGCACACGTATGTACACACGTACCCAGCCGAGTGTGTCCTGATAGCATTGCTACTCCCTCGCTCCAGGGGAATTAATTCGCTTCCTGAGTAAGACTATTTGAAGTGTCTGACCTGTGAGGAAGATGTTAAGTGAAATAGACCCAATCACCCTCCTACAAGAGATTCCGTAGCCAATACTGAGTATCCTGGCATGTTGAATAATACAACATGTGTATGTATGGGGATGTGTGAGCATGTGTGGGGGCCGGGGGCAACAGAGTATGCAGTCCTAAGGGAAGCAGACTCCAAATCTTGAGGTTGCATATGTCATGCATAACACACCCAAGCCAAATTTGAGGGCTCCTACAATCTCCACCAGGGTGTGGCCAACAGGCTAGTGGCACAACGCCAGCAGGGAGAGGAGGACCATATCTCCTTGGGGCCTGGCAAGAGAGGCTGCAGACCCTAGAAGTGGCCCAAGGAGGTCAATCCTGGTCATCTTGCTGTCTCTCTCCTCCGGGGTGGGGCAGCTAGCAGCTCCAGGCTCTGTGACCCATGCAATGCAGCCCCCTGTGGCATTACCATCCATAGACGCCTTCTCGCCTCTGGTTCAAACTTCCCCCAGTTCTGTCCTCCTGACCTTTCCTTTACCGAGGCCATTCCTGTTTGGATTTTGTGTAGACGACTTTTAAAAGAGAAGTTGTTGCACAGTTAACAAGGCCAGAGGTGGGTTTTTAAGTTTATTTGCTGTTATCAAAAAAAGCAACCAGAATCCACTGTATCGTCCCTTTAACCTCTGCGGGCCATTAGATTTATCATTCCATCCTATCGAGTCAAATTTTTTAAGATGTCTAAACTATACATAACAAGTAATGCATGTGGGAAAGTGGTGTCAGCCTCCTAGGACAGTGGGAAAGAGTACTGAGGTCGAGAATGAGAAGAGCTTCGAAAATGACTGAGTATTGGGTGTGCAGAAACAGATGACAGGATTATTCCCGCCAGAACCCTGCTCCCTGAGACCTGGACGGCCACGGGCACTCTTTCCTGCCATGAGGGGTTCCTGACTAGACCCCAAACCCTGGCCTCTACAGGTGGACCAGAGAACATAGCACCTGGTCCTTTGAGGCCTTGGGTGCACCTCACTGAGGCTGATTCCCACGTGCTCAGTGAAGGGATGCCAGGGGTGTCAGAAAACAAGAAAATTCTGAGTTCCCTCCGAGCCTTCTGTTCTACCAACCATCAGCCCTCCTTTGTCCCTCGGCTCCCTAGGGAGGACGAGGGCTCCTGAAGGTGTTCGGGTACAGCAGACCAGACCTGTCACATGAGTGTGACCAGATCTACCTGGGGCATATGAAATTCACACAAGTGAACACAGTCACCTCCTTTGCAGATTCTAGGCTGCAAAAGGTGAAGGGAACCCCATGAATTCTCTAGTTCATGTTTCACTTTAGATTAGAAGAAAAACCACAGAAAAATAAACCGTGTCCCTCAGCCCTGCTGTGTAAACAAGTGCTCGATAACCCATGAGACAGTTTGCATTTCTTTATGGAGTGGCCAGCAACAAAGATCCAAAACCAAACCTTCTCTTTTACGGTTATTTGGAAAAACAACAAGGAAAGCATTTGTTTTACCTCTGGGAGCTGCTACAACCAGCCCCTCCCTCCCAGAGCAGCCTTTCTGAGCAACAAGCCTGTGGTTCTTCCGCCTGGACCAGCCCCGGAGTCTACCGGCAGCCTGCAGTGGGCCAGGGCGAGGCCCATGCATGAGCCCAGGCTCCCCCGAGCTCCCTCCCTCAGAGGCATGACTGGGATCTTCCCCTCAGGGCCTTGCTAGCCCATAAGGCACCTTTGTGCAAATTAGAAAAAGACAGCCCCAGTCTTTCGATGCAACTCTAGCTTGGCAGGCAGACAGAGCCTTCTGCAAATTAGAAAAAGGTGCCTCACCTCTAGATCAGTGGTCTGCAAAAACTTTCTTCATCCAGAGCCAGATAATAAATATCTTAGGCTTTGCGAATCATAAGTTCTCTGTCACAGCTTCTCAACTCTGCCATTGTCACACGAAAGCTGCCATAGGTGACACATCAACAAATGGGCGTGACTATGTTCCAAAATATTCTTATTTATAAAATCAGGCAGCGGACCTGACTCGACTCACGGACTCTCCATCCTCCAGATGGATGCAGCCCAACATCAAAACTTGGCAAATGGAACATAAGTTAAAAACGTACCTACTGCTCACCCTGTGTGCCCTTGTGCCAAACCTGCACAACCCTGTGTGCTGACCCTGCCCTCTGTATCCCCGAGATGCTGGGGACCTAAGGGCGCAGACTTCTTGGACCGGAATGGACCGCCCCAGTGAGTCTCAGCATCCTTCCTCCCCCACCAACACTTCCTGCTCCAACAGCCTCTGGCTTTTGGGTCACAACAATCAAGAGCGCCAACTGCTAGAGATGCAAAGCCCCTTCCTCATTCCATCAAGTGGCCCCCAAGCCAATGAACTGCACTGAGTATGGCTTTGAAACCAGGCTTCTTCTGTTACTTGAAGAGACAGAGACAAGGTCTGCAGAGACAGGAAGTCCAGCAGAGCCAGATCAAAGGGATTCTCAGGTGAGCAATGCTGCCGGTCTCCTGAGACCTCTTTTAACTGGCAAGAAGCCAGTTAACCAGTGACTAATTGGTCGGAGTGGAAGATTATGACAGTTGGCAAAAATAAGTTATTTCTGGATATTTTCCAGTTTTTCCTCAAACCAGTGTTCCACTTACAATTAAAATATGGCAGTGGCTTCGTGCCAACCATGGACAGTCCGCAACCTTGCAACAGAAGCAAAGTCGACAGAAAACCCATTTCCTACAGCACCAAAGAGCAGCCGTGGCAACAATTTCCGGGAGCACTGGTCTGACTTTAAGTGGACTACTCTGTTATATTACTCACCCTTCACTTGACCTTCATAAATATCAAAACATTACCATCCCGCATCCTGACATTTAATTCTTTCCTGTCGTCTAATGAGGCTACATTTGGTTAGAAGGTCACTTGTCACTTACAGCGCGGAGAGAGACATATCATTTTAATGAAGCTCCTAATTCAGAGCGAGTCGTGAAACTGTGGACAAGATTACAACATGTGCTGGCCTGGAGACCGTGGAGGCCCTGGGACTTAGCCGGGCCTTGGTGGGATCGCGCCGAAGGGATGAAAAACAGCCCACGGAGACTGGCGTTCCTGCAGGAGCGGCAGAGTCACTCTAAATTCAATTATCCAGAAGAAAGTGTGGGTTCATGTTCGATATATTTTACAAGGCCCTATAATTTATCATCCTTTGTTTTTCTTTATGAATAACAGATTTTTTTTCCTTGGTTAAAAAGCACATCGGGGTTGGGTTGGATGGGGGCAGGACCAAGAGCCACTGGTTTTTCCCTCGGTGGAATGGAAGGTCGTACAGATTCTTCTCCCTGAGGTGGCTTGGCAAAGTTTCGACAGAGAGAAGTGCTAGGAAGAAGCACATGGCACAGACACGGATCGCAGATGTACCCACACTTCCCAGTGGGGAAGGAAGCCAGGCGAATAGAACACTCAGTAATGGCAGCTGAGGGTGACTGCAAGTACAGCCTTTCTGAGCAGCAGGAGGAATTATCCAGGCCCAGAGCCCAGCTCAGGTAGACAGGAGCCTGCATGCAGCCATAACGGCTTGAGTTCAAGGATGTGGGGCTTGGACTTGGCCAGGGTAGGCCAAGCCCTTTCAGATGGCTCATTCATCACACAACATTGTGTCTCTGGCAGGGGCCAAAGTCTGCCCAGAGACCTCTGACAGTGATGCTTCCTGCCACGGCACAGTCCTTGCTCGACAACCCACACCTGAGGAAGAAGATTTCACACCGGTCACTTGCATGCCTCTGAGGTCAATAACAATCTCTGATTTGGCCAGTAATGTCGTAGCTGATGCAAATACTTGCAGAGGGCTTTAGTGTGAGAGTGTGAAGAAGAGCTGTCAACTCTCATCTCTGATGGAGATGTGAGAACAGAGGAGGGGAGCTCTAGAGAGGGGAGGGGCTTCTCCCAGGTAGCTAGTGGAGACCCACCTGGGAGGGAGAAAGGGCTCTAAAAGGAAGGGCAGGAGGGCATCGGACAGACTCAGAGCCAGCCTGGTGAGCTGTTCCTGCAGTGACTGGGACAGACTATATTTTCCAAAGATGAACGCAACCATCTCTCTCTTCCTACCCACATGCTTTTCTGCAAGGGGATCTAGGCACTCTCCCACCTCCTTGAATCCAGGAGGACCCTCAATGGCTTCGACAAGTAGACTGTGCTGGAGATGGCACTAGATAGGTTCTGCTTCATGCCTTGGATGTCCTGGCTCTGGGAAATCCGCTGCTCTGCTGTGAGAAGCCCAAGCCCCTTGGAGAAGCCAAATGCAGGTACTCCCTTGAGTGACAGCACCATGGAGCTCCCATTGGCAGGCCAGTACCCACTGCCTGTCACAGAAATGAGCCATGTTAGATGTCCAGCCCAGCTGAGCCCTCAGATAACGTCAGCCCCAACCACCACCTGGTTGCAGTCATAGGAGAGACTCCAAGGGGGAATCATGCAACCAAGCCCACAGAAATTCAACAGATCATAAGACACTGTTGTTTTAAGCCTCTAAGTTTCAGAGTGTTTTGTTGCATATCGATAGATAACCAAAATACGGTATGAGCACTTGATCAATCAGAACAGATGCCCACTGTGAATGGGGCTGGAGCCGACCTCGGAGGCCTCCTGATCTACCCGATGTCTGCCTTTAATATCTGGGTTGTGAAGAAGTCCAGAAATTACTGGGGAACAGGCCACAGTGGCAGAGGGACACTCAGGGAGATTGAGGCAGCCAATGTGTCAGTATCTCAACCCCAGCCATGACATGCTCTGAGCTCCACCTGGGCATCATCCCCGGTCTCCCTCATCCTGAAATTCACATGTATATCCTTGCTGGGCTCTGTCAGATGAGGGAAGGTAAACACACCCACACCGGGACAAGTAAGTAGGTGCCACTCCTGCGATCCCAGAGTCCCCCGAGGACCCTGCACTGCCTGTTTAGAACCTTTTTCTATCCACAATTGTATTTGATCTTTACAATGGCCCTAGGAGGCAGGCCTTCCTGGCCCTCACCTGACAGGTGAGAAAATCAGAGGTCCAGAGAAATTATGGAGGGACAGAGGCAATCATGGAAAATGTATTGGTTGGGATGCTTCATTTCTAGTTCCGATTCTGACACCACCTGGCCTGGGACCTTAAGCCACAGCTGCGACTTCTTAGAGCTTCCCCACGTCCTAAGTGAGGGAAATAGAAAGATGATCCCCAAGGGCATCTCTGGCATCATGCAGGAAGGGAATGGCATGATTAGGACACCATCTCAAGGCCTCTGACTCCCTCTCCAGTGCTCACGTAACTGCCCCACACTGTCTTCCTAAGACATCTCAGTGTCATTACCCAGTGGGGCAACCCAACCCTCTCCCTAGCTCCCGGACGGGAGAATGTCACAGAGGAGTTTCTCTGCCTCTGTTCCCGGGCCTTCCATCCTGACACCTACATCCCCGCCCTCATGCTTTGTTGGGCAGTATGTATGGGGATGAGGAGAGAGGACGACGGGGAGAGAGATGAGGAGGGGGCTCCCTGGACCTCAGCCAGATCTGCCCAGGCTGGCTCTGAGTAAATCCTGCAGTCCCCACACAGGAAGCTGCTGATCCGGGCAGACACTGTCTCATTCAGGGGTCCAGGGCCCCTGTCCTGACCTAGCCCTCAAGCAGCTTCAGGAGGTGATGAATCTCTCCTGAGATTGTGTGGTTTCCAGGAAAGCATTCCAGAACCTGAAACCGGCTTCAAAGGAATGTGTATCTGCTCACTCCCGCCCTGGCTGGGCACCAGCCCAGGGCGCCTTATTCTTATTAGGTTGGAGATGTCTTGGACACTAAGCTTGAAAAATGCACTGAGGGTTTCAACACAGATGGGGAATGGTGTGACTGTGCAGAAAACCCCACTGTTGGCAGCACGAGATTTTCTCTGAAAGATGTTTTGGGGCAAGTAATTCAATTCCTTTCCATCTCACATTTTCCAACTTTGAAATGGAAATGAGAGGGGTTTTTTTTCTTATAACCTTCCTATACCTGGGAGGCTGGGTGGGACGGAGTGGGAGCTGAAGCTCCCCTTACGTGCTGCTGGAAGGTGCAGTATATCAAACATCAGAATCAAATGTGAAGGAGTCTCTCCAAGTAGAGAACAAAGAGGGGTGTCCCACATGGGGTGTCAGAGGAAAGGGAGCCTGCAGTGAGAATTAGGTTGGAGAATCTAGAAGGATCAGGTTGGAATGAGCCAATGCGATCAGAGAGTGATTAGAATGGACAAATTCCTGACAAGGGCACCAACAGCTCTGTTCCTGCACACGCTGTGTGCCTGAGCGCGGTGCGCAGGGGTGAGAAGGAGGCGCCCCTGGGCCACTAAAGCAACTTGGAAGGAACAGATTATTCTTTATTTGTTATTTATTTAACCTCGCCTGGACCTGGGTGGTAGGTTACCGCTGGGCATCCCACCCTGCAGTGATTAAATTTATGTAACAACTTGAGCAAGCTACAGGACCCAGACCAGAAATTCAGTGAGACATTAGTCTAGATGTTACTGTGAAGGTATTTATTTAGGTCATATTAACATTTGAAGCAGTAGACTTTGAATAAATCAAATTACCCTCCATGACGTGGGTGGGCCTCATTCAATCAGTGGAGGGTCTTAAGAGGAAAAAGAGAGTAACGTCCCCCAAGAAAGAAGGAATTCTGATTCCAGGTTGCCTTCGGACTTAAGACTTTCACATCAACTCTTCCCGGAGTCTCCTGCCTGTTGGCCAACCCTGCAGATTTTGGTCTTGCCAACCTTCATAATCACATGAGCCAATTTATTAAAATAAATCTCTGTCTCTCTCTATATATATCTAAATCTAAACCTACATAACATAAATCTATGTATCTATAGACAATCATGCATCACTTATCAACAGGGATAGATTTTGAGAGATGTATTTTTTCAATGATTCCATCATTGTGAACATCCCTGAGTGAACCCACACAAGCAGGATGGTTTAGCTTACACAGGCCTGGGCTATATGGTGCAGCCTCTAGCTGCTACGCTACAAGTCTATACTGTACTGCACAAGCATGTTACTGTACTGAATACTGTAGGCAATTGTAACATAGTGGTAAGTATTTGTGTGTCTAAACTTATCTAAACACAGAAAAGGCACAGTAAAAATGTGGTGTCAAGGTTTTTTTTAAATGGTGCACCTGTATAGGGTACTTACCGTGAATGGAGCCCGCAGGATAGGAAGTTGCTCTGGGTGAGTCAGAGAGTCAGTGACCGAGTGGAAGAGCCTAGGACATTACCGCACACCACTGCAGACTTTATAAACACTGTCCCACAAAGCCCTCTTTGTTTTTGGTTCCACTGACCCCATCTGGCACAAAGGGCTCTCTCTCACATTGAATTGATGAAAGAAATGAGACTTATCGATGTTTTACCTCATTACAACCTGAAAATATTTCCAACGTACAAGGACAGGCTGGCTCCACACTACCACAGAAAGCTTTTACTAAAGTGGCAGTGGCACTTAATATTTATTAAGGGAGTTCCTGTGAACCTGTTTCTCTGTACAAGGTCTTAGGCTCTCAACAAAGAATGTACAGCAGCGTTCTCTGAAGACCGTCAACCTAGATCTGGGAGCGATGTAGCTGTCGGGGGACAGGCTCCTCCCCTGTGCTGAATCATGTCAGAGGTTGATGGGGATGTAATCTGCGCACTCAAAATTGAGGTGCTGTGAGTGAGGGGGAGTCTATAGCTAAGCCCTCCAGATACTGCTCCCATCAGAGAAAAAAGAATTTCTCCTGAACCACAAATCCTCCCATTTATTACAGGAAATTCAGCTCCATTATAATCTTATGGGACCACTGTCGTGTGTGGGACCAAAATGTCATTCTGTGGCACATGACTGCATATGCATCAGAGGAGGGGGAAGGAGCCGATTGGAATGATGTCAGGTTGGTGACGAAGTGGTCCTCGAACAGATGCCGAGAGCCCTGTAGCAGACTCACTGAGCAACCCCTCTTCTTTAGCACAGCCAGAAAATGTAGACACCCCGCAGAGGTTCTGAAGTCATGCCTCCTCTCCTCTCACCCTACACATTGTCCTTGACTAATTTAATCTTATCCCACCTCTTAACCCATGTCCCCTTCTTGGATGACCCCCAAACCTGTATCGCTGGCCCTGACTTCCCTGCTGAGCTCCAGAACAATGTGCCCAACTCCTTCTGGACAACCCATCTGGAAGTACTGCTAGTGCCTCACGTGCAGCATATATAAGCCAAATTTACCATACTCTCAAAAAAGAAAAAAAAAACCCTGCTATTTCTCCTGGTGAATGGCATTACCAGTCACTCAGTTTCTGAAGCCATTAATTTGAGAGTCAAGGATAATTTCTCTCCTCTCCCCTGCTACATCCAATAATCACCAAGTCCTCTTGATGTTGCCTCTTAGGATTCTCCCTGTGATAACGTTATTACCCCAATTCAGAACTCATCTCTGGCCCAATTACTCAAATAGTCACACCTATGGTCAATCAAGAGAATGCCCCAGTTTGCCCTATCATGTTAGACTCTTGCTAAAAGTAGCATTTTTCTACTTCTCAGAGTTTATAAGAATATACTGGTGTGAACAAATATGGTTCAAGGGTAGCTAATTCCAGAGTATTTCCTGAGCCAGGCTCCTCCAAGTACCTTAAAGATGTATCACTGTTACATTCTCAGGTCTGCTCAGAGCCGCTGTTCAATCTTCCCACACTAATCGGAAGACCCTAAGCTCCATCTTCTCCCGTTCAAGGGTATCAGAGAATCTTCCTGGTCATATGAATGGAGGCAAAGAAAGGACCCCCCCACCCCCACCCCCGCAGCTGACTTAGGTGGGCACACATCTGCAGAGCAATGTGCCCTCTGGGGGAGTTGGCCTGGGACATCAGCACCTTGGAGAGCTCCAACTCTGACCTCTGTTGGGGAGCTAACTGGACCACAGTCCTGGATTCTTTGGAGGGGTGGGGGCGAGGAGAGAAAAGGGCTGCTGCTGACCACCTCCATTAGCCAGATACACAGCTCAGCAGTTTCAGGGCTCTCAAAAATACAGATGGCCCCGAAGTAGGCTCAGATTTGGGTGTCTGGGGGCCACAGAGGCTCTGCTCAGGTGGTTCACAGAGGTTAGTGCTTATGATCCTGGGTCATGGCCAAGCCAGCTGAACACTGAAGACTAATGCTTCCCGGGATGCACTGAATTCAGCAACTTTCATGATTTCATTTCAGAATAATTGTCCATGAAGAGACAAGCCACCTTCCAAGGTTGCCCCATTTTTCTGGTCTACCACCTTTTGTGCTTCATCTGATGGAGCCCACCTCGCAGTTCTCGCTGCAGGTGTTCCAGCATCCACTGCCTCAGAACCACAGGAGCACCTGAGCAGCAAAGACTTCAGGGACGGGAGGGCTTCCCCTGACCCTTTGTTCAACGTGCAGGGCCCGACCTACTTTCCGAAGGCGGTGTTGCTTTTGGTCACATGCTCAGGGAACCCTGAGGACATTAGTACATTGGGTCTATCTCTGTAGCTTCTCTTTGTTCCCATTGGACCAGAAGACCTCTAAGTCTGGAAAACAAAGAAGTGGACCTCCCCGTGAAGACAGCATATGTCTGGAGCCACAGAAAACTGTCTCAGCTCTGGAGTCAACACAATAGCTCTTCTACTCACCTTTGCTTCCTGAGATCGAGCCCTGTGTTAATGCCACCCTCTCCAGCCTGCCCCTCTGCTGTGGCCCCACACAGCCATTGCAGCCTCCAATTCACCTACAAAGTGCTTCATACCCCCAGTGCCCCGTTCAGTTCTCACAACAGCTCAGAGGCATAGACAGGGCTTTCTCGTTGCCCCACTTACAAAGGAAGAAAACATGGGTAAAAGGTTATGAGAGGCCTGAACACCTGGGGCTCCTGGCTCCCATCAGCTGCTCTTTATAATTTCTTAAAAATGGCCCTCGAACCCCACTGTGATGTCCAGAAACACTGCAAATGCTTGTAATTCCACCAGTGAAAACACAAAATATAAGAAACCTACCTTTGGAAGATTGTACTCATCTGCCTGAGGTTTCTCAAAGTCCATCTGTTACTCTCTGCCTGCAGAACATAAACAAAAACCCAGTTTGCTGGAAGCTTGTCAACAGCTCCCTCTGAGGTTTCTGAGATTTCCTGGGGACATTTCCACCCCCTCACACATAAAGGTCAACTGAGGCTCCGAGAGAAAGAGCAATTCTTTTTTTTTTTAAAGGCTCACTGGCAAACATTTTGATCCCTGTTTATTTTGTCAGGCTTACCATTAACTCTGCATGTACAACCTCCTCTGAAAGAGGATTTGAATCCAGTAAGGGAAGAGGCATTCAGTTTTCTCTCATCTTCAAATGCCTGAGAGACCTGGCCAGACTGAGATGCTTCCAATTAGCCAAGAAAACTGGGGGCGGAGGAGGTCACTTGTCATCCACAGCTGTGACCACCAGCAGCCATAATGATGCCTGTGTTGGTCTCAAAGGGTGACATTTTTCTTTTAAGTTTGGTTAGAGTATGTCACCCCAAGTTGTATCTGTAGCCATACTGGGCCAGCTGAAACTCGAGGTCATGTGGGGAGCCTATGTTGACATTCCTCTCAGCCTCTTCCTCTTCAGGTCCCTGCATCTACAACACAAATGTGACATCATTCAGATTAGCAGGGATTCTTTATACGTAAGACACACCTCATTCTCTAACAGGGAAGCATATCCCTGTTCTTCTTCGCTTACTCTCGAGGCCCAGCTAGAATTTTGCTTGGCTTGGCAGCTGTGTTCTTGGAGGTGTGATGGTAAATCACCTTCTGAGTACGTGACTCGAATCCTGCCTCAGCTTTGCTAAGGAAGCTCAGCACAAAGCCTTTTTACAAAGAGAAGATATCTGCTGAAAGTGAAAAAATTAACGTCACCCTGATTAGTTAAGGGAGGTCTGACCCAGGTCTGTCCTTGTCCCGATGGGCAGAAAACAGCCTCAGCTCACGGTGTCCCACAGCACTGGGCTCTTTCTCTGCCTGCTTCTCCTTGGGGCAAAATAGGTCAGGAGGCCTCGTCCATCTGAGGACCTCAAACTTCCCTGTTATTTCCTCTCCTCTCTTCTTAGGGATCCTGTCCTACAACTCTGGCCTCTCAGGGACCTCGTGCTTTGTATACACTGTAGAAATGTCTGCTCTCAAGGAAGAGGCAATGCCAGCCACTTACCCCATCAAGACAATCATACCCTTAGCTCCCTCTTCTGGGACATCGGCACCCCCAACCTCAGCTCCAACGAGGGCCAGAGAGGCTCTGTCTCCTGGGAAGGGTTTCAAGCCCTCTTGGGTGAGCAGGAGGACAAAGCATGCCTGGGGATGGAGGGGTCTGATGGTGGCCATTAGTCTGTTCTTCCTTCAGATACAAACAGCCCCAAAAAGGGCCGCCTTAAGATAAGAGGAGTAACCCTTACAGTGCTGCCTGATTGGGTGCTAAGCACCTGCCAATCAGACCCGAGGTCAGGAGGGAAAAGTTGAAAAACAGACCGTAGCAGCTGTGAATGAACATCCAACACATTCCAAATCAAGGCTTTTTTTTTTTTTTTTTTGCCTTTCCCGGGTGAAGAATGGGAAAATTGGGGTGCCGCCGTGACACTCTCTCCTTCACTGTGGCTCAGTGGGGAGGTGCCGTCCGTGAGCTGGGGCTTCACAGAGGCCACAACTGCACGCAGAGGCACAACGGGAGATGGGCCCAGCCAGGGATGGCCAGAGTTGGGAAAAGGAGCTGCACAGCTCTTGATATCCAACCCGAACACTTGGAAAATGACCCATCATCTTGGCCTTAAACTTTTCCATACGCTCCACATTGTTAGAATTTCTCCTTAACTACACCAATCATCCTCAGGATCCGGGACAGCTGTACGAAAAAATGTGGTGCTCTCCACCCTTTCCCTTGAGTTCTGATAATGAAAGAGCTTAGTTAACACAAATTACCAGCTTTGCTTTTTACTTTTCTGACAGATGAACAAACATCAAATCATCATTACTATGGAGGCCCGGCTGGTCAAATCCATTCCAGTGGTCTGTCACCAGGGCAGAAGCCTCTTGGTGAGATGAGAGGATGAGGGGCCGATTTCCGGTTTGGACCAGTAATTCCAGGAAGCAGCCTGTTTCCTGCTCACTGCCGGGATCTAAGAAGTCTTCAGATATAAATCAAACTCTAGTGTTGGGGTATCTAACTTATTAAAAAACAAATAATAACATAAACGCTTTTTTACTAACACAAATTAGGAAAGAGAGACAGAGAATATCGTTGAAAGAGGCCTGGGGTGAGGTACAGGAGGCCTAAGTTTTCAGCCCAGCCCACTGCCGCCTCTCTGTGTGGCCTTGACGTGTCCTTGTCATGTCCCAGGCTGCAGTATACTCATCTGTGATATAAGGGGGTGGTCTCAGTCAGTGATTTCACATCATACATTCTGGGCCCCAGAGACCCAAGAAGTTACTGTATGGGTCTCAGAAATGTGTTCTGTTAAAATTTTATATTTAAAAAATATTTTTAGCCCTGGCAAAAGTAAGATGGATGGGCCCTGGCTGGTGTGGCTCAGTGGCTTGAGTGCTGGCCTGTGAACCAAAAGGTCACTGGTTCAATTCCCAGCCAGGACACATGCCTGGGCTGAGGACCTGGTCCTCAGTTGGGAGCATGAGAAAAATTCTCTAGGTCCTCAGTTGGGAGCGATACATGTTTCTCTCTCTTTCTCCTTCCCTTCCCTTCTCTCTAAATATAAATAAATAAAATCTCTTTTTTTAAAAGTAAGATAGATGGGAGAGCCATTGTTAACCGCGTGCAGACTGACAACTTACGTGACCAGGTTAGCTCAGATGCGTGAAGCCTTGGAGCTGAGCTCCTCTTGCAGCCTGCCTGACCGACCGAAGGGCATTGAAACAGCCAGGCAGACCTTTACAGAGCCGTAGCCCCTAGGATCTACTCATCGCTGTGAATTAAAGTTTCCTCCAGGCTGCGAAAACAAAGTAAAAGATGGAAATGTATTGGATTCTGAAAAAAGGGTCACCAAGAGGCCTGATTTTCCATTTTTGTGCAAATCAAAACAATGTCATTGAGCTTTTCTAGTTTTACAAAGTTAAGATGATAAAAATACATTTGTCAAGGTGATTGAATTAATTTATCATTAATCAATAAATATCAATATATGCATAAATAATGTTTCATCCACTTGTGTAGCTTAAGCTTCCCTATAAAATTTCACTTGAAAAAAGTGGTTCCAGTCCTTTACAAATTTTGAAAACCACTGGCCTAATCATCTCTAATTTGCAGCAAGAAGATACTTTATTCATATCCTTCTCTTGGGAGAGGAGAATTGTATGACTTCAGGAAGTTTCTGGCTTCATCAGAACATTCACAAGAAAAACAAACAAACTCAATTCCCACACCTACAAACCGCCCTGAGCGGTTTCGCCCCTTCTCTGTGATGAAGAAAGGAGGCTGAGGCAGGTCGTCAGTTACTGTGCAACCCACATGGGCACCTGAAACATAGGATCTACCCCGTGGGTCTCACAGCCCAGCTGTGGACACACCTGGAAATGGCTGATGGTGACAGAGACGGAACGCCATCAGGCAGAGGGGAGGATCCCAACCTGGTCTGAGCGGCTACTCTGCACCAGATTCTACAGCAGGCATTAAACCCACGTCATTTGATTTCTCTCATTTACTGCTACTCAAAACTCTTTGCAATATTTTTCCCTCTTACCGATGAGGAAATCGAGGTGGTTACCTTGGCAGTGCACGGTAGAAACAGCGCCCACCCCCAAACCAGCTTTCAGTGAGTAATGAACAGCAACGCCAACTCCCCAGTGTAGGATTCCAGAGGGGAGCTGGGTAATTCATGCAGATCACAGCAATCAGGGAAGGCTGCATGGAAGAGGTGGCATTTGAGCTGGATCTTCAAGGATGAGGAGAAATTCTCTAGGAAGCAAAGAGAGGAAATTTTCCCAAGTGGAGGACGTGGTGTGAAGACAAGCAAAGAGAGAAATGTTTTAGGAGAGTGGCTCTTTAGGAGACAGAGAGTATCTTATGTGGTAGGAATGAGAGGTGTGTGTGACACAGGGATGAAGCAGGCAGGGTGGTGATTAGGAAGCAGAGCGCAGCTCCCCAGTACTTAGCCTGCCGCCTCAGGCTTCCCTGTGGTCGCAGCCCACCCCCCACCCTCCAGCACAGGACCCTGGGCGCCAACGATTCAGACTGTCCTTTATGCCTTTAGGGCCCCTGCACGGTCCACCTGGTGAGCTCTTCCCTACCCCACTTCTGCCTGCGAAAGCGCCCCTCGTCCTTCCAGATCCCGCCAAATCCCACCCGCTATATGCCGCCATTTCTGAGCTCCTCAGCCAGGTGCAATCCCTCTTGACTCCAAACATCCAGCATACTTTTATTTGCTCAAAGTAGGACCTCAGTGGATGAACACACAGTGAATACAATTCTTGGCAAGAAACATTTTCTGGGAAAAATACTGAAATGAAGGCTGGGGTGTCAGCCTCTGTAACAGCTGACTGAAAGGAAATGTCGATTTCACCTTTCAACAGGGCTGACAACCGCCGCCCCTAGCCCCTGCCCTTCATGGCTTCAGACACTGGAATCCCTACTTGGGGAGCTGAGGAGTGGGCGTGGCCCTGGGTCGAAAGTGTTCTTTGACCTGGGCTTTTTCATGGCACTTCCTCTCCCTGTGGCCGAGGTCCTAGCACTGGGTGCCCCTCGGGAAGGGTTTGTTGAGCCCAACTGAGCTCTAGTCCCACCTTCCCCAGTTGCATCTCATCCCTCAGCACTATGCATCTTTCCAGGTAACTCGGAAACTCCTGACTTTGACCTTATTATAACTAGCAGAAAACAGTTATCTACAGATTAGAGGTAAAGTTAGCTTTTCTCACATTTCCCCCAGAAAAAAAAATTTTCATTGCTGCCACTGCTTCTAAGCCATTATCCAATGGCTTCAGTCTGCATTCAGGGCCAGCTCAGACCACATAGTAGGACCGCACAGCAGCATTGCACACAGAGCTATCTGCACCTGTGGCCGCGGCTTCCACGATTCCCTCCATTCTCTCCCCACTCCCAACCGCCCAGTCACTTAGCATCTATTCTTATGAGAACACACTGTAGGCCAGGGGCAGTCCTCCTAACCCGAATAGATTCAGTCTCGCTGGTCAAGGGCCTTGCAACGGAGGATGGAGGACAGAGTCCCTTCTTCTCTCTGATCTGCAGGGACTGGTAGAGAACTGGGCCCTCGGCAAGTGCTCAAGACAGACTCATCCTCCAAGCTCTCTTTCCTGTGCAGACGTGGAGCTGGGGCCCAGAACTCTCTTCCACTGGCCCTGAGTAAAGCTTTCAGACCAAGACTCCAGAACAAAGCCTGGTCTTGGTGGCCGGCCCGGCATGCACATCAAATGGCTGTACATGAAAGGGTTGAGGAGGATGCTGGAGAGGCACTTAGCCTGGAAAACCTGAAACCATTCACTTGACTGAGGGCCGCTAACCACAGCCTCAATGAATGATTAATGATTATGGCCAGAGCTTATTGCAAACAGGCATGTGACAGCAGAGCCACTACCCACACGCAGGACCTGCCGCGTGATTGATGAGCCACCGAGGGGTGCAGAGGGGCTGCAGGGGGAACGGGAGGCTCAGGCTGCAGCTGCCAGGGAGCACCCGTCCTTGCGGGGAGCTGGAGGGACGCCAGCGCCCATGTTCTGGGTGACAGGCTCACCTCACATATGCCATACAAGCCAACCTGCACTGACTATCAGCCTGGGTGATGGGGGGAGGCCTGGGATAAACTCTAATGAGGGGAGAAGAGCCTAAATGAAATGGATAAGATGTGGCCCCTGGTCCTGCAGGGGCCTCTGTTCAGTGGGGTGCGTCAGACAACATAACTATAGCTCCGGAACTACCAAGAGTGTCCAAGGAACTTTGAGAGACAACTAGGTGCTCAGTGTGGACAGAGCAGGCTGCACAAAGGAGCTACCTGACCTAAACCACCTCCTCCAGCCCTCCCTACCATCAGAGACAACTTCCCTGAACCCTGTATCACTATTCCAACAGGATCTGCAAAGGAAAGAAGAGGGGGGCTGAAATGAAGCCTCTATTCTCATCTTTTCTCTGTCCTTCACCAAAGAGGTAATGCGTCCTCACACTGCCTCTGTGTCGCAACCTGCACCCTCTGGAATGGCCAAGCCAGGGTTTCTCCGTCCCCTGCTGAAGCCTCGTTGGTGGGAGGCAGGACCTGACTCTGACACACGGATTCCGTGCAGACCAGGCGGATTCACTGAGTGCAGAGTGTAAGAGCTGGAGAAGGCACAGCTTTCCTCAGTCAAGTGAATGGTTTCAGCTTGGTCTTCCATCCGGTGCAGCCAGCACACAGAGAACAAAGCACACCCCCAGATATACCGCCAAGAGAAAGGAAGAAAAGGGAGAGCGACGTTGGCTTGAGGTGTCATTGGGGGTGGCCAGGGAACCTGAGAAGGGCCCTTGAGGCCCCTGTGAGCTGCAAGGCTTGTTCCGTAGGCAGAGCCACCATCCAGCCTGGGCCACTGAAGTCCCCAAGGCTGCCATCTCCCACCTGGGTCTCCAGAGGCACCTCTAGTGGCGGCGAGGCAGTGGTAGCAGCAAGCAAACTCGGTAGTGACCAGAGAGACCCGGTGCAGGACAGGCTCGGAGACAGCCCAGAGAGCCAGCCGGGAGCCTGGGGATGACCCTGGGGGCAGCCTGGCCGTTCTGCAGACCCTGGCTCCATTTCATCTTAATGCACTCCTGCATGTACCTGCCATCGGACCCTCGTCCTAGAGCATGCAAATCTAATAAATTCTTGGCTCCTGCAAGTTTCTTTCAAAAATATAAAAGAGGATCATATATAAAGAAGTTGATTAATATACACCCTGCTAAAACAGCCTGGAACATCTGTGTATTAAGTTCATTTATTAAATTACACCAATCTGTATTTTAATGAGTGAAAGATACAGTACTTATTCTGTCATCCATCAAAATAAACTCAGGAAATACTTAACATTATAATCATTTTTCTTGTTTGAACACGAGTTATGAAATATGAATCCCACACTAAGAATGCTGGACTTGCCATCATGATCAAATATGTTTTCACAGGTGCAGCAAATATTCAGTTTTCATTTCTCTCTCCAACTGTTGAAAATATAAACCACGTTTTCTAGTTCGGAGCTGGGTAACACTGCCTTCCCTCCACATGGCAGCCATTATTACAGACTTATTACCCCACCACCCTTCTTTACCCAAACACGCTCCTCTTAAAGTTGCTTAGTAATGAAAACACAGGCTTCTGTGGGGCCCCCTTGGCACCGGCTCTTCCTCTCCGGGGCTCTTTCGGCTCAGGCTGGGCACTGTCCCCTTTTCCTCCATCCTAAGGCACCTATAGCCTCTTGCTTAGTGTCTGAGTTCGGAAAACCATGAAAGCAAACAGAACATTTGTCAGATGCGCAAACGGTAGTCGGCCTCGGCCTCACTGGGGGCCTCCTCCTGGCCCTGGGATGTCCCTTGCCCACTCCTTGCCCCCCAGAGACCATTGCACTCAGAGGAGGGATAACTTTCATATGGGCTGAAGCCTCGAGTGCAAGTCCGGGCTTTACCTGTGCTCATCTGTCCTAAAACCAGAGTTCCCAGGACACTCGCTGCAATCCCATCAGCAATGCAGCCAGTTTCTAGGACCCCGGAAGGCCAGTCCCTCTGCCCAGCAGCCATTGGGAGCTCATGGGGACCCAGGAGTCTGGAGAAAAGTCCCAGCTGGGTAAGCAGCTGAGCAGGCCCACAGTAGAAGGCTGATGGGGCCCAACCAAGAGCTGGCCGGGTTCCAGCCTGCCTCACCCACCCAGTGGCACCGCATGCCACAGGGATGCCAAACTTGGAAGGCAAGGCCACCGTCTACCTCTTTGATCTCATCTCCGGCCAACCCTACTGAGCCCCTCAACACATAGGCAACACCCACCCTTGTCCCCCACCCTCCTGAACTACCTCCTGCCTGCCGGTGCACAGATCCTCCATGCTCCCTCCCTCCCCCAGCTTTTGCCCAAGCTGGTCCCTCTGCCTGGGATACTCTTCTCAGCTCTCCCTTCTCATCACCTGATTCATTTCTTAACTTTGATCTCAGGTCCCACCTGTTGGGGAAGCCCAGTGGGGGCCACAGTCTTTTCAACCACTGGGAGTCAGGGAGACCTCACGTGGGAATTGTTCCCTGACGGAAGAATGGAACGGCATTCAAGGCAAGAGGAACCCCACGAGCAAAGGCACAGAGGCCCAGAAACACTAGAGCTATTCTAGGGATGGAGAGAAGACAGGGAGTAGATGGGTGGGGCGGGGAAGAAGGCTGTGGGGCAGGGGATGGAGTTTGGAAGGGTCTTGTGTGCTGGGTTAAGGGATTTTATGTGATGGGCAACAGAGAGCTCCTTTTTTTAAAAAATTTCAGACTCCCATTTTATTCTTGGCAGATTTTCTAGAAACAAAAACCCAACACTGCGGACATTAAAAATTTAAAACAATGAATGCAACTATCTTAGAGAACTATGATCCAGAAGCAATTTTAGTAATATAAAGTAAGAGTTGCTTTTTTATGTTTTCTAAATGTTTATACCCAAAAGCTCATCATTCTAAACAACTAAACTATATATAAATGTCATTTTTTTTTTTTTGGTGAGAAACATTTATATTTTTATCCATCATGTAAGGTTAAAAGGACCCCAACTAATCGTGCTCCCAGGGAAATGGACAGGGGACATGCGTGAGTGGTCATGCTGGGATTCCATGCAACAGCGTGTATTTACATGTAGCAACATGTAGACTTCCCAGCACAACGCTGAGTGAACAAGGGAAGTAGGACCCAGACCAAGGACTTGAAGTCAATTTGTTGCTCGGGTCCTGATCACAGGAAGCACAGCTGGGTGACTGAGGAAGTGACATGTGGAAGGGGACAGGGAAGGGAGGGAAGAGCCAGCTGATGAGCAGGGTACCACCTGGGCAGCTGGGGCCACAGCCGCAGGGGAGCTGCCCAGTGCATGCCTGAGCTGTAAGAAATGTAGGTGTTACCACAATTGTCGCTTGAGGGCTGCTCTCAGGGGGAGGATCCGTGACTCGTGGTCACCCTGCACTCCCAGCCTGCCCCACCCAATCTTACAAAGAGAAGTCCTCAAAAATTCGTAAGAGATGCAATTATCAGTGAATGACAAAGGGATGTGGGGGGGGGGGGAGCCTGAGCACCAGTGCTACAGGAAGAAGCAGTGAGGTTTATAGCATCACACCTTATGCAAAATAAAAGCTCACCATGCATTTTAAATGGTTATACATGCGTCTGAATAAAATCCCGGAACCTGGTTTGGAAGTACGCGCATTAAACACACCAGAGTGCTGTTCCCATCGCCTGTTGTTCAGACCTTCGGCGAAGGAGGACCCCCGCCCCCGACACTGCACAGATGAGACTGATGGCAGTTATTAGTGACAGGTACTCCCAGCCTGGGGGAGGAGGACGCCACACACCACGCAGGACCACACAGCGCTGCGCTCCGGAGCACGGTGAGCCCGAGGTGCGTGGGAGGTAGCCGGTGTGCCCCTGGTTCCCATGGGAGGATGGGATGGGCTCGTTCGAATAATCCCATAGGCTGTCAGCGAGGGGAAATCACTGCTCTGTGAGGACCAGGGAACCTTCCTCCAGGAGGGGAGTCTTTCCGCCTGGGTGGGGCCTATCTGGTGGGAGCAGGGCAATGCACAGCTAGGTCTTTGGAGTCCTGTGAGCCTCAGAGATGTGAAGGCAAATCATGGCGTTTCAGGCCTTAGAATACCCTGGGCTCCTGTGGAAGGGAGAGGATGGGAGAGAGACGGGAAACACAATCAAACGAAAGACAAGCCGTGATGGTAGGGAGGCATGGACTGAGGCACACGTGTTCCTCAGTCCTGTGCACTTCGGGCCCTCAGGAATAAATAATAGTGTTTAGGAAAACAAGGAGCGGGAAAGAATGAGGTTCAGATGATTGGGGGAAGGGGTGGACTAGGCTCTCAAATCCGACCTGGCTGCAGGCCAGGGGCCTGTGCTCTCCGCAGAACAGAAAATGCTATTTGTTACAAAATGTCCCGGGAGTGATTGCCCATTGAGATAGCAAGAATAGAGGGAAATAAAACTTCAAACAGAGTTTAATGGCTGAGCTAAGCCGATTGGGTGGCGAGGTGGGCCACGCTGCACGTGACCAGAGCGGGGCAAGGAGGCAGTCCGCGGAGAGGCCACTGCAAGGCTCAAAACGTGTTTTCTCTGTCACTCAGACGTTGTCCCCAAGAAAAATGTCAGAGTTACCTTCCGGAGTCCACAGGGAACAATGTGAGGACCTGGACACCTAATAAAATATAGCCAGACAGGTTATAATCATTGAAGCTTCCAGATGGCAGGACTTTTCAGACAGAAATTTCAACAGGGACAAACTGAGACCAGCCACTACAGATGTCTCCCTGGCCCTTACCCCGGGTGTGTGGGGGCAAGGGGAACAAAAGAAACGTGGACGGTCTGTGCACCCTGCAGACAAGCTCATACTGCCTGTCTGAAACCCAGCAAGAATCCAAGGCCAACCTGCTGTACCCACAGATCTAGTGTCCCCAGGCTGAAGCCAGCTTTTCTATCAAGGGGGTCAGTCCCCCAGCCAGCGATCAGTGGCCCCTTGTGTTCAGCTGCCTCTTCCACTGAGGTAGCCAGGAGTATGCTGAGCGGGAAGGCCCCCCAAGGTTCCAGAGGAAGTCTGTTAGCGCAGACCTGAAAAGTAAGTCTTTTCTCTCTCGCTCTCTCACTCTCTCTCTCTCTCTCTGTCTCACACACACACACACACGCACACAGCCTGTAGTGGCCTAAGGATCCCTCAGAGCAGACACACCTGCCCCACCAGTGACCTGGAATCTGAGACCTGGAATCGGGAAGAAGCCTAAATTCCAGTCCCTGTGGCCTTGGGAAAGCCACTCTTAGGTTACATGACCTTGGCCAAGGCACTTCTCTCCTGAGCATCTACCTTGAGACAGATGAGAATAAGGTGTGTCTGGCCACCTCTCACAACTGGGTGACAAATCAGACGAGATAATGGATGAGGACAACTGGAAGCATGGAACCCTGTCAGGTGCAGTACATGCCGGCTGCAGCCACAGCCTCCTCTGTGTTGGCTCCTTGTGGAAACTGAGGCAAGAATAGTTCTGCTGCTGATTTCAGGGGGAAACCCGGACTTCCCCCTCCAGCCCTTAGGGAGCGCTGCCATCCTGCCCCATCTACATGGCCTGCGTTTCCTTCAGAGGACATCTCCCACTGACCCACGAGCTGCTGCTAATGTCACTGGCAAGGGGGCTGACAGACATCTGTCCTGCACTCTGCTTTGATGTGGAAGCTGTGTCAGAGTCCTTAATTGTTTCCTGAGCCACTGACCAGCTCTGTCATGCTTTCCTTCAGTGGGATGTGCGGATACGCCATAAAACAAAACTGCCTTTGAAATCAGCCTTCAAGGCTGCTCCCGGGAAGGGGCCCAGTTAATTTTCTTTTCTACAGGGTCATGGACATAATTCAGACTTAGATGTGTCCAAAATTATTTGATGTGTACGTTACTCTTGAATTATGTTCCAGATTATGTTTCTCCCACTTAGACAGCAAAATGCCAACACCAAAGACCAGAGTCTGAGTCTACTGATGTGACTTCATTCTAGCCCAGTGGTTCCCCAAGTGTGGCACTTGGAGCCCTGGAGTCCCCAGGAGCTTTCCAGACAATTTCCATCCTAATACCAAGAGAGCAGTTGCCTTGTTCTGTGTGGACGCTTGTATCGATTGTGCAGCCACAGTGCTGTGCAAAACTGCTAACAACTGAGCACGAATGCAGGCAGTGGTCAACGTGCCATCAGCCATTGTATTCTTTACCTACTCATGCTTGTTGGAGAAAAGACAGCTCCAATTAAGAACGTTCTAGAAAAGCTCTACTCCTGTGCTAATACAGTAGCCCTCTGTGGCTATCGCATACTCCTTCTAGTGAGTTGAGAAGTGCTATGACTGTAAAATACAGAGCAGGCTTCAAAGACTTAGCATAAGAAAAGAATGTAAAAGATCTCAATAATTATTTTATCTTGATTATATGTTGAAATAATATTTTGGAAATAATGGGTCCAGTGAAACGTGCTATAAAAAGAATGTTCTCGGTGAAGTAGTAAAATTATTAATTTTATTAAAGCTGAGCTTTTCTATATTCCATGTGATGAAATGGGAGGTATTCCTGTAGGAATTCCACTGTGTGCTGAAGTGCCGGAGTCAGCCCAAGGAAAAGCATTTGTTCAGTTGAGTTGCGAGCTGAATAGGCCTTTTTTTCCATAGAGCATCACTTTCACTTGGCAGAGAAACTGATGATGGTTATTCAGACTTGGGTACTGGGCAGATAATTTCTTGAAAATGAATGAAGTGAGCCTCTCATTTCAAGGAGAACTCACAGTTTTTGTTGCCAATAATGAAATTCGAGTTTCTAAATTAAAATTAGACTTTTAGAGCTCTTGTATCTGCCATTATGAACTTGAAAGCTTTCCAATACTTAAACAACTTTCTGATGAGTTGGATGATGACAATGAATGTGATTTCTGATACTGTATAATGAAATGTTTCAGTCATTATTTGGAAGACTGGCTTAACTCAGTGAACCAATGGTTTCAAAATGACCAATATAATAGTATATCACAAAATTATACACGTGGAACATTTCTTTTCAAGGGCAAGACAGAGCACTAGGAGAATATAATAGAGTACGAAAAGTTTCTTAATGTGATTTCAGATTCCATGTTGTTAGCTTTAGGAAGCCATCACTTGTTGAGTTTTGGTGTAGAATCACAAAAGAATATCCACATTTATCTGAAAAGACCATTCGAATATTCTGCTTTTCCCAACTACATGCCTGTGTGAGGCTGAATTTTCTTCATTTACTTCAACCAGAACAACATGACTCAACAGCCTGAATGTAGAAAACTGAAACAGATATGAAAACTGAACAGCCGTCCGTCAGCCATGTTCTAGAAAGGTCTGCAAAAACATAAAACAATACCACTCTTCTCACTGACTGTCTTTGGAAAATAGAATTATTTTGCACAAAAAATGTGCTATTTTTATTAACTTGACATTTTTAGGATTGGTATTTTTAGTGAATTCATCATTGTTTTTACTTCTCACTTTTATTTCTAATATGGCAGATATTAATAGATAAAATAAATAAAAGCTTTTGGGTCCTCAATAATTTTGAAGTGTGCAAGGGCCTCCTAAGGCCACAATGTTTGAGAACTGCTTCTCTAGATGACTCTTATCACATCTGTCATTGATTCATCATACAAATAATGAGCCTTTAGCACATGGTAGATTCTCAGTTCAATGTTGGAGAAACAGGCAGTTGTGATGGTTGTTCTTTGGTTTTGGGAATTTGAAAGCCACTGGCGTCTTTAGCAAGAGTGGTTTGGTGGGTTGGTAAAAGCAGAAGTGCTGTACGTTAGAAATGTGGGGGGAAAAAAGGAATGGAGGGTATCAGCAATCCTTGGAAACACTGGACTGAGGAGGGGGAAAGTAGGTTAAATGCTAATTGAAAGTCAAAATGTGAATGAGGGGCTTTAGGGCTCTTGTTTTATTTGTGTGGAGTTGCGTTTGTTTGAGATAGTAGAAACTTGGGCATGTGTACAGACTGAGAGAAAAAGGACCAACAGAGGAGGAAAGGCTGAAGAGCCATGGGGGGATACCTGAGATGGCAGGGGCGGGGGAACTTGCTCCATGCTGACACCCTAGCCTACATCTCACTCTCATCACAGGCTACCGGAGCGTGAGAAGACCCAAGCTGAGCTGACCCTCCCAGATGCATTTTCTCAAACTAGCTTTATGTTCAGTAGTGTCTGGACTCAGCCCCTCACCCCTGCCCCCCACCCCAGCAGCCCTACAGCCTTCCTAGGTTTTCTTCACCGAATGTGGGTGCACGACAAAAATACAGGAAGGAGGATGGAGAGATGGGGGTGGAGAGATGGGGCAGAGAGATGGGGGCAGCAAAACGTCAAAGGCGGGAAGAGGCTGGCATTTATGCAGCTCCTGCAGGAGGATGGAATCCCTGCTTGGTGTTGAGCTGTGCAATTCACCCGTTTGTCTATAACTTTGTTTATCTTGAGTCGCACTCCACTGGGGTGGCCAAAGTTTAATCTCAAGCACCCCCATTTTCCTCAGCATCATGTCTATATTCTGGGAAGTTTACACAGTGCTAAGGGACCGGCTGGGAGGTAGCGTTGTGCCCATGCAGGTATTACTGAAGTGCCCGTTGTCCCATCTGGTCATCAGTTTCTAGTGCACACAAGTCCTCAGAACACCCCTCATTCCAGGCATAAGGCCTGTTAGATCTGACTATTCCCTTAGCTTTCCTGTGCCACCGTTGAGGGATCAGGACTTATTTGATGCCATGTTGGGGCAGGGGAATCCTCCCAGGCAGAATTACCAACAGGCCAACCGCAGAGCTGTCAACGAGCCCTCCATCACCCAGAGAGACCCTCTCTAAAGAAGGCAGCCGTGGGAATCTGCGGTCACTCGGGGAGTCTTACATGGAATCCTCCCTACTGCCCTAACAGTATCAGTTTCTGGAAATACTTGTCAAGACAACCCTTTTTTTTTTTTTTTTTTGCTTCCTCCTTTTCCCATCCCTTGCCTGAGGCACTGAGCACAGAACAGCCTGGTGATTCAAACTGGTTGAGTGGAGGGAGAAAAAGAAGAAGAAGTTTAACTGTAGGGGGCGGGAAATAGAAGTTAATATCACAAAATATTATCATGTTATACACCATGTTTCCATAGGGTGTGGATGTTCAAGAGAATCCTTCCTGTGTGCTGAGTATTTGTGGGCAGGAATCACAAGAAAGAAGCGGAAAGCGAACAGGGGAAACAAAAAACTCAGGAGACCTTCTATCTGGGGAGAAACTCGTTGTCTCCTTGGGTGTCACTAAACAAACCCAAAGTCAACGGGAAGCTGAGGGCACCGGAAACACCAGGCATGTTGAGGGGTATGGCAGGCATATTACGTGGTGTTTCTGGGCTCAAAGGTGCCTTTTTCTGGAATTACAAAAAGATGTCCCTTCCTCTGGGTTGACACAGCCCAGGACCGGAGAGCGGGGAGGACCCCGTTCCAGTCTGACAAACCCCCATGGCCTTGACCAAGTGCTTTTATGCTTCACACAAACTGTATGAGCCTGAGGGGGACCCAACTGCCTCTCATTTACCAAACCACGTTGTAAGATAAGATTACAACGGAACCTGCAGGAGGCCATGGCTCCATATCAATAATCATGGATGGCTAAGGAACTCAAAACACACAATGCCAAGGTCATCAGACATTGGCTGCTGAAATACTTTGTTAGCGTTGCTTTTCTGTTTTTGTTAAAGGGATCTCCACCTCCCAAGTAATGAGCCAAAGCGTGAGAATGAACCATTTAAAGAAGTCAAATGCTCAAAAGCTTACTTGTTACTATAAATGGCTTTTACACGTCCATGTGTCTCTGCTCCCCGATGTCAATGCCATGGGACACTCTATGGGCAACAGAGAACTTTGGAGTTCACCTCCCAAGGTTAAAAAAATGATTAAAAAACGAGCAAAGAAAAGAAAGTTGTTAAGCCAAGCCCGTGCCCAATTTTCTGGTAACCCAGATCCTATCTGAAGCAATAGCTGCTTCTAATCAGAGGTGGTTGCATAGCTGTTATAATACTTTCCACATTGGGCAATCCAAGTAGTGCAGGGTGCACCAGGGAGGCTGTTCATAGGCAGACTGCCAGGTCGAGGAGGTGAGCTCTCTCAAAGGGAAGGCTGCGAAAGCACACAGAGAATGACAAACCTCCTAGAAACTCCTCCCGCCCCCACTCACAATGACCCGGTAAAAAACTGCTGTGCAAGTTGTCAAGTTAACCTGATTCTAAGCTGCTGTTCACACTGTGGCAGTGAACAGTTCCACCTGAGAATCTTTCTAATACCGGTTCTGAGAGGCACTGAGGACAGGGGCCCAGGACTCGAGACACTGCCAAGGACGGGCCCAGTGGGGCACAGTAGTGCGGACTCAGGTGTGAAGCTCTCTGGGTTCCATAAGTCAGAGAGACGGTTTCATTCCAGGAGAGAGGTTACGGGTACCACAGCCCACCTCACAGTCTCATCTCAGGTCAGCAGAGGGCTCCCCCATTGATCAGTCTCTCTCAAGAACCTGCCCTGGGCAGCCAACCCCTTCTCTCTCCACCCCCAGCTCACTCGGCGGCAGACCCTGAGCAGGGCCGCTGTGCGTCACCATTCTCAAGGCAGCTGTGGCAGAGAAGCAACTGTTTCTGTGTTTGCCAGATACTATCTCACTTTCCTCTTCCAGGGCACACGAGAAGATAACCTTTCCCAGCCTCTTCTGCAGTCAGGTGGAGGCATATGATCGAGTTTGTCCAGTGACCATGAGCAGAAGCGACGTGGGCCACTCCTGGGTCAAGGCGGTTAGAGCTGGCGTGCCTTCGCCCAGGTTCTCGCTTTCCATGTACGTAAGGTGGCAGCATCATGATGGAAAGGAGCCCGGATCCCTGAGTTACTGCATGGAAGGGCACAGGCAAGAGAAGCCATCAATCCACATCAGACTGTCAGTAAGAAGGGAGCTCGTACTGGGTTAAGTGGCTGCATCTGTAGGACCCTTTGTTGTGAAAGTTAGTGAAGGTTGCATGGACTAACACAATGACTTTCCAAGATCAATAGTTTTTATTGGCTCAGCCAAGGTGATTGAAGCGTCTCCCTCCAGTGCTCCTGTGGACAATAGCTGTACCAGATGAGGACATTCAATTCTAAGAACTCAAACTGCTGCTGGAACAGAACGAGCCAGTCTTACACATAACCTGGGCAGGAAAGACATCATCGGACATCTGGGAGTTGCTCTGTGACAATGGTTTATCTTGCATGTTCGTGCCCACCTCTTTCCCGGAGAGGCACAGCCTACATTAACACACCTCAGAACACCACCCCTCAGCCCCGCCTTATAGCCAAGCACAGCACAGGAAAGATGGCGAAGATCCCAGTATGCGAGGACTGAAGCCTTTTCAAGCGGAAGGGAGAGACAAGCCTCTTTAAGAAGAATATATTTAAATTAGAAATATAAGGTTAGTGTCTTTGAAGGAGCCTCTATGCAAATGAGGAACCGTGATACCTAAGCTTTGTTCCCTCCTTGGGGAGCCTTCCTCTGCCTTGTACAAAGGAGGAGTTCCATTACCATCTTTGCAGACAAACTAATGTTCGATGGCTCAGCTCTCATCCTGCCCCTGGTTACCCCACCTTCTGCTTACCTTTCTCAACTGGGTTGCCCACATGAACCAAAGAATGCAGAAAATTATTATAATGTCCCCTTTCCTATTCTCCTAAGGAATAACTACATAACTAGTACCATTCCAGATGCATACAAGGAAAATTAATTTATTGTATACAAATGAGGTTGCCAGCCCCTCAATCAAAAGATGAAAAGGCATAGATTGAGGCCCATCGTGTAGCCAGAGAAATGTTAGGGAACATGGGACATGCACAAATGTTGATATCCTAAGTGTTTACCTTCTGACTGAGAAGATTCTAGTTTTGCACACATTAACCAATAAAGGAGAGCTAACTCAGCTTCTGGAAAAAATGGCTCCTGGATGGCGGGGCTATTTGATAGGCTACCACCAAGAAAGAGGCTTCTATGGTAAGGACGATGACTCTGGAGGTCAGCTCTGCTGTCATCCTGCCTCAAATTATTCCAGGATAGAAGAAAAGAGAGGTGAACGCTGTGTGCAAAAGTTATGTAGAAGGAACAGCAGTCAAATCCCTCTGAAAGGCATGACTAAGAAATTTTGGGAAATGTGAGGGTGGGTTAGATGTCAATGAAGGATTAAGATAATCTTTCACAGAGGACCCAGGGCCTGCCATGCCTCTGAGGGAAAATGTAATCAGTGCCCGGCTGTGGATTGTTTCCATGTGTTTATTTGTCAACAGTCTAATGAAATAAGGCAAAAGCGGTGAGAATGTTCCGGCCCTGGATCTTCCAACTCAGGGTGCTAAGCAGCCCACCAGGCTTGAGGGAGCCGGGGGCCATTTCCTTCCCTTGCTCCGGGCCAGCCCGCCAGCCTCAGAGCCAGGGTGACGGGGCGTTACTGCCATGAGGACTTGCCCTTTCCCCACATCGATCTTTTCCTCATTCTGCCCTAGCCTGCACAGAACTTGCGTGGCTTCTCCCCTTTGCTAGGCCTCTTTCTTTCACGTAGAAAATCTAACTTTCCTGTCATCGTAGGGTTAGAAAAGGGGCTTTTTAAAAGCATAAAAACCACTGGAAAGACCCTTTGGGTCAATGCAGGAGGTGTTACATTGGCAATCCCGGGTCTGTCTCAGATCAAGTAATGGCTTGACCCAGAATAAGTGGACCAACATTGGTCGTCGTTATTGACAAAGACCTGCAATTATGTTTAAATGTTTTTAATGAATTCATTAGGTTATAAAGCTGACTTTATCAGAGACACTCCCCATAAGTTGATCAGTCTCTTTGGGAGAAAAAAAACTATGCAGAACAACACAGAACAAAGCACACACAAGTCTGCCTGTCTAGCTTAGTGCTTATGTATATATTGGAAACAGGTCTTCACTCGGTAAGTGCCAGTGTTTTATGTCATCCTGACGCTTCACGCGAACATTTGGTGAAATAATGCCTGCTTGTTCTCAGGCGCCCTGGTTACACAATCACAGTGTCTCTCTCGCTTGGTAAGCTCCCGATGCTCCTTAGTCATCTAAGGCTTCACATACACCCAAAAACATGTGTCCGTCATTAAGGCACAATTTCCAGTCTGGCTCTTGAAAACCAGTCACCTCGAATCTTTACTCATTTATTTATCCGAACTTCCCTGAGGACTTTCTATATGCTAGAAACGACGGTAAGAATGAGAAACAGACGTCCTGCCCTCAGGGAGTATGCAGTCCAATGGATGAGACACAGAGTTTAGCAGAGGATTATGACACAGGTCAAAAAAATCATATGGCAGAGGGGCGTACAAAGGAAACACAGAGGAGGGGCAGTGAAATTCACGGTCAGGGACGGGAAGACCTCACAGAGTCAGAGGACACGTAAACTAAGTCCTGAAAGATAACCAGGAATTGTCCTGAGAGAGAAAGGGAAGGGTGTTCCTTACACGGAATCATCAACCATTCCCAGGGGTTTCAATTTTCCGGGTCCCCGTTGGGGCATCTTAGGGAGAGATTTTTGAGGGTTTAACATATTTATGATTGTAAACTGTTGTATTATCAGTTTACAATCATAAATATGTTAAACCCTCAAAAATCCCTCTCTAGGATGCCAACAGTTGCTGCCAGGGCTGGCTAAGTGTAGCCACAGTGTTTGGACACTGGGCAGCTATTTCTGGTTCTGCAATCACCGGGCGCTGAGTCAGTCAGCCCCAAGGGAAAACTCTCCCCGGCTCCCCTCACTCTCCAGAGACCTCCTGTGTGTGACAGGGCCTATGTACTCCTGGTCATTGCATGGCAGGATTAATATCAGTTATTCTTAAATTTAGGAAAGAAGCGAGTGGGTCCCGGTGGGCTTCCCACCAGCTCGTGCACTCTTGCCCATGCCTATATCCCTAGTCCTCTTTTCTCTCCCCTCTGGGGTGTTGAAAGCCTTCACTTTCCCACTCTGCTCCCTGAACACAGCGACTCCCTCCTCCTGTCTTCTAAAATACTGGATCACAAGGCTGGCAGCTGAGGAACGCAGCCCTCCTTACAGGAATCAGGGAGGGTCCCGAGGATGGTGCAAAGATGGGAGGTCAGTATGTTTTCCCACATCTGCAGGCCATCTGTTTCGCCTGCAGTTAGTTGGGGATTTCTTCTTCGCCTCATACGAACTACAAAATTAACTTCTGTACTGTCAGTCACCAAATCTGCCAACCTGTCCAGTCCCTCTACCAACCAGACACCGTTCAGCTACCTGCGGCCACTGGGTTATGGATAGAGGAGCAGCCCATGTGAGGTGGGGGGCAGGGGTTGCAGAATATTCTCTGGAGCATCTCTCTGCTGAAAAAGGCCTTGGGTTTAGACATTCGGCCTCTGTCCGGGGGTGTCCCATTATGTCCTTCAGTGTAGGGGCCCGGCCAAAGCACCCAGAGAGCCACGAGCGCATTCCCAAGGAGCTGCGGCATCTAAGGCAAAGGAAGCAGACCACTGATGGGGAGTGGGTGCAGCCAGGTGGGTGGAGAGACTGAGAGGCATGGGCGGTCACAGGGCCAGGCAGCAGTCATTCCAAAAGGAAGCGACGCCTCCAACAGTGGCACGTGCCTCAGGAGATCCGTTAGACACGACCTCAGGAGGCTGCAACTGCAGTGCGGCGGTGCAGGTGACAGCCAAAATACGGCAACTCAGAGAGGGGCTGATGGGGGAGACGGTTGCACCATGGGAGTTTACTTAACGCCACTGAGCTGCACACTTAAAATGATAAAGTTTGTGTTACATATATTCTACCACAGAAAAAGGATAGAACAGCCCAAAATGGGGCAGCTGGAATGTACATGGGAGGTAAGGAAAGAAGAGAGGATGGAGATGGGAGAGGCATGATGTCATGAATTTGTGTTTTAAGACAAGAGTGACTCAAGCATGTTCATTGACCAAGCGGTTGGAGCTGCTAAAAATACACAAGAGGCAAAATGTGGGGAATGAAGCCAAGGCAAAGTGGAGTGACTGGCCTTGGCAAGGAAGAGGACCCACCATGTCCTCTGAAACCAGAGCTGGAGAGAGGAAGATACAGAGGGGAGGCGACAGCTCAAAGAGGTGAGGGAGGTGAGCCGGACGTCCAGGGGCAGCCGATGTGGCAGGCGAGCTCTGGACAGCCACCGTGGGACCAGGGAAGGCACTCACCTACCGACATGAGAAGGCCCTGTAGTTTTGCACCGAGTTTGTCAAGTAACAAAAGGGAATGAGAAAATGCTTTGTCCGGTGCATCTTCTGTCTGCCCTCAGTCACTTGCTCTCAGCTGTGAATGGGTCCTCCTGACTCCGGCTGCTGAAGTCTCCTCAGGAGGAAACCTAGACCAATGCTCCGCAGCCCTCCAGGTAAGTGTGTCCAGCAACCTCAGGCCAACTTTGCTGGGGAGAAGTCCACAGAATGTCAGCTGGACTCCCAGGCTCAGCTTTGGGCCACCAGACACGGGCCTGAGGACCAGCCGGAAGAAGCGCTGGCAGCGCCTCCAGCAGATCCGCTGGGAAGAAGAGGCCTTGCCCTCCCTGGGCGCCATCACTTGGGCTTCCTGTTGAATCAGCAGAACAATACACAGGCGCGAGACAAGTATCAGGATTCTCCGTTGGATTCCTGCTTTTTCTCTTCTGCCATCACGCGGTGGTTATGATTGTGAGATTACTGTTATCATCATCATTATGGTAGTTGAATTCGACCCAGTGGGACTTGGAGTCCAACATAGAACACTTATGCAACCCAAAAGCATTTTTATCTTGCCTGCCTCATATGTTAAGTTTCAGTTTTATAGGATTAAAACCAGCTGAGGTCTGGAGTCCTCCTCGGGCCCACTTGACTACCTTCAGGCGTCCTGCTGTGGTTTGCCACCCACAGCGGCAAGGACCCTTCTGGGATGCAGACGGTAAAGCCCTGGAGAGGCTGGCGGGCGGGTGGTCTGAAGAAGCCTCTAATTAAAGCTCTTCAGACCTGCAGCCATGGACTCCTAATCTCTGCTTCCCAGTATCTGAACACAGCTCCAACCCCAGACCTCGGGTTAGACTCCAAGGGCTAGAAAACTCAAGAAAGAAGAGTGAGGGGCTAAGGGATCTGCCCCGAGGGAGGACGTGGGGGCTAGTTTTGAGGGGTAGGCTGGGCCTGGCTCATGGACACCCCAGTTCTTCAGGATGCAGGCATCTGTGATAGCCCAAGAGAGGAGCAAAGGGAAAAGAAACGCTAGGCAGCAAGAGCCATCATCAGGGCCTGGGTCCAACCCGCAGGAGTAAGCTCCTGAGCAAAGGGACCTACGTGCCCCCAGGGTGTCTCCTGGGGGAACGATGCTGCATCCCTAGGGCTCCTTGGAAGATCCAACGTGACCTGTGGCTGGAGCGCCAGGGTTGAGACTTGGACACTCCTGCCTGTCCTTATTTCCCAACAGGCTCTCAGAAGCCCCCACAAGGCCCCTACACTAGAAGTCCCTCTTTGTGGAACAATGCCCTATAAGAACCATTCATTCATTCAATATACATTGAATTCTCACATTTGCCTGCTTAAAACACAAGACCCCTATTGTGATGAACTCTGAGCTCTCCTCAGAGATGGTTTTCACATGGGGAATGAGTTTCATGTCTCTGTCTGATAGGCAGAAAACCAAGGGTGTGCAGTTGTGGAGTGGAGGGATGGGGGCTCAGAACTGAATTGGGCCTTGTCTACCAAGTTCAAAGACTTGATGAACTTCTCAAAGGCAAAATCCCTTTGACCTCATAGCAGACTCCAGAGGACAGGTTGAGACCACTTTCCACTTTGGCTTTCCGGAGGCCATGGTGAGTGTCCCTGGAGCCAGGACTCCAACTCAGGATGCCGTGGTTCCAAAGCATGTGATCTTCTGGACTTCCTTCTCTCTTACCTGTCCCTACAGGATGACACCTAGGACAACTGGCATTCCCTGGTTATTTTGGGAGATATGTGTACCTACCCACTGGATAGGCTTAAGAGGGGAACTGGAATTAATTAGGTCTGCAGAAATGAAGAAGGCGGAAATCAAGTCAGATAGATCTTTGCCTTTCAGGTTTTTTGCTCTTTTTCCCTAGAGGAAGGATCCAGTAGAATCCAGGTGCCAGAGGTCACTATTTTCAGAGAAGCCACTGGCCTCCTGGGTACTCTTTGCTGATATTGTGAGAAAGGGAGCGGACAAAGCTCAGGCAGTTGGAGAAAAAGAATAGCCTCACCTTTGGAATAGCTGAATGTTACTGAAACATCCTAGAAAGGAATAGAAATTGGTTACTCACAGGAAAAAAAAAAGACTTAGTAATAAAATGAATAGCTTTTATATGGAAGGCATAGAAGTATAGGATCAGGAGGAAGGAATGGAAAAAAGAAAATATAAGCAAAATATTAAAAATGAAGGGAAATTATACAAAGATCTTAAATATGAAGAAATGACTAATGCATAAGAGATACATCTTTGTAGAACATCTAGCCTCTAATTATGATTGACTCCAGCTCTTCTGAGATCTAAGACTTTGTGATAGGCCATAATGGAGGAGGATCGGCCAGGCTTCCTTGAGCACGTGCCTTTCGGGAAGCTTGTGATAGTGAGAAATGTTGGGGTCAAGTCTAAGTTGACTCTATCACATCAGGCCAGGCATTTTCATCCACTCGCTTAATAAATGCATGTGAGTTCATGTCATATTTCTGCCACTTATAGCCTTGTGACTTTGGGCAAGTTTATTTAAACTTTCTGGATCTTAATTTCTTCATCAGTTAAATGGATCTAATGTCTAACTCATATAATCATTGTAGCAGTCACGTTAAATAAGATAATGTTATAAATACCTAGTAATATACCTGGTATAGAGTAAACCCTTAATAAATGTAATCATTCTACTTATCCATCTGGATTTCTTGCATTTAAATATGTTTCCTGAAGCAAAATGTCAGCGACAGCTTAAAAATTAGAGTAAACTTGAAAACCAGGCAAAGGCCAGTCAGCACCCGCCAACATTCAGCCGTGCTTCCTCACAGTGGTTTGACCAGCCTTCAAATGGTCTGAAAAATAGATCCCACTGTCCCCATCCCCCACCACCATTAAATAATGTTTCGGCTATTGTTTTAGCACATGCCACCTTGACACGGGACTCTCAGCTTGTGAATGCGATGCTGCAGGCAAGATATTATTGAACAC
This sequence comes from Mormoops blainvillei, assembly GCA_004026545.1. Lineage (NCBI taxonomy): Eukaryota > Metazoa > Chordata > Mammalia > Chiroptera > Mormoopidae > Mormoops > Mormoops blainvillei. The sequence continues at coordinate 58,390 of PVJD01002340.1, forward strand.
TGGCTTGTCTCTCAGTTGGGTGTGGTGAATGACTGGGACGTGCCATGTTTCCCTCGGTGCCCCAGCATCACTAGCACTGAATTATCTCAGTGGTATAGTGTGCAGTGTGGGTTTTGGTTGAAGCTGCAAAGGACTTAAGATAAGCTCTCCATTCCATAGGGCTTACGGGAGTGAAGACAAAGTGTTCCATAGCATAGACATTAGAATCGATTCTTTACTGTTCTTTATATTTTTACTGGGGCAAATGGTTTTTCTGATGTGATTGCTCCTCTAAAATGCTCATGGAAATTAGGAGGGAAATATACATTTTTACTTTGCATTTAAATATACATGCAAAATGCATTATGCATATATACATAATGTGCTTTGTGTCTACAAATTATGATATACGTTATGTGTTGCAAAGCTACATAAAACATTACACATGTATAAAATATTGCAAAGATCTCATTTAACTGTGGCAGAGGCACTAATGCTCACCATGTGGTCCATTTGCTTCCCTAGCCTACTTCTGATCAATGGATTCTAGTCAAAAGTGATTCTTGTCCCTTTCAGACCTAATCCTAGAACAGCAGATGTGATTTTTCTGGGCTTCTCTCTTCCTCTGCATTGGTGAATGAGGGGTGTTCCAACTGGGTGTAGCTACATGATGGTGGAGCACCCATTAGCTGGATCCCAAGAGCAGAGTCCCTCCCTCACCTCACCCCTTTGCTGACTCACAATGGACAGATAGCTCCCAATTAATTTGTTATCACGGTAAATCCTATCCTATCCTGGCTGATACAGTAACTCTTCCTTGGAATTCTCTAAACCAAGCTTCACCTGGAGCTTTAAACTCAGAGTCAAGAGTAGCAAGCTTTAGGAGCAACAGTTGCATTCCATTATTCTTTCCTCAGATTGATGTCGAAATCCAGTAATAACTCAGTTTTATTTAAAATATTTAAATATTTTCCTCTTCAATCTGAACAATTTTGTTTAAAATTCCAAACTCTTTCACCTAGGTGAGGTTTAAATGCTTCCAAGTCTCCAAAGCCTCTCTAATTTCTCGACTGTCTTTCAAGCAGAGGGACTGTCTGTAACAACTAAGGGCCCTTGCAAGTCTAGTTGTCCAGTATTGGAAAGCGGAGGCCTGGGGGCTGCGTTTCACTTGTACTACAGGAGGCACCCACTGGATATTTTTATGACATTAGGATAGTTGAGCCAATGTTTATAATGTAAAAAATAAATGGGAGAATAAGAACAGAGCAGCGCTCTGCCAACTACATGGATTATGTGAGAGAAAATGACATGGTGAAGCGAACGTTTTCCACCATCCATCCACCTTGTCTGGGTCCAAGCAATACAGGAGGAAGCAAACACGCTTCAGTGGCTCGGGTTCAAGACTATGAACGTGAGAATAATGGACGGCTTGCTGACTTCCTTACTTCCCAGGGGTTTTATGAGGGTGAAACAACTTTGAAGATGACAAATGCGTAAGTGCTAAGCATTATTATCTGAAATTATTACTACATCAATTGCTTGTGTAATCAAGTATTATTATTGGAAGCTCTGCAAGAAAAGCTAACCTTTGGAGATTTTTGGCACTCTTTGCAGAACAAAGAGGCATGGGTATCATTTATCCTAAATACTTCAGGCATGTAGATCAAGAGTATCTAGACAGTGAGTGAGTATTTCTTGTTTGCCCATATTTCAATAATAAGAACTTTGTGTTTATTGGCCTCACCCGAAAAGCAATATGGTACTTTGGCAAGGAAAAAAAATATAGGATTTAGATTCTAGAATAAGGTGAAACTAACATGGAACCTACCCAAACATTTTCAGCTGAGATTAAACCCCTCCTGGCTATTTGAATAAATTGCTCTTTAAGTAATTAAAACTGTAGCCTATGGTCTTTCGTAAATTCTAGTAATTTCTCTGTAGTCACTTTCAAGTATGTTCTGGCTGGCTTCTTTCCAAAGAGTACACCTGTGTGTTAGTTGAACAATGTCTTACTGAAAGATGAAATTAACTAATTTTGTTTGATTTGGATCTTGGTTGAAAGTCTGAAGTTCGATATTTATACGCAGAGCCACATAAAGAATACTAGCTTAAATTATTCCACCAGGGACTATAATAAGATTTCCATTTAGCTAATACAACATTGGAATATGCTTAGCTAATGAAAACGATTCATCTCTGTTTTTCTATCAAACACAAGAGTTGGAGGAGGGGCAAAGAAGTATTATTTTAAGTACAGAACTTCTAGTATTTTAACTTTCTTCCCTTCCATGCTACATCCTCTTCCTAAATTTATTCACTTTTGTTTCTGAACTTTGAAAAGACTGTGATCTATTTTAACTCACGAAAACCCAGTAAAAAATTGCTCTGACATAAAGTAATGGGTCTTTAATGCCTTTGATCCCCCTTTTCCATGTGAAAGAAAAGCCTAATGATCCCTATTAAATGAGAGGAATAAAGTTTATTTCAATTACCATTTTCATTTTATGAGGGCAATTGAAGTTTTCACTTTTGCCCATTAATTATATGGGATGTCACAAATGTAAGATGGGATTTGTTTATGTTTCCAATTTTTATCTCAATTACAGTTTTTGCTTTATACAGAATTAACACATAACTGAATAAGCAGTGCCACCATCCACCCTTCCACCACCTCAAGGGTCGCGGGTGCAGACCGTGAGAATCTGGTGCCATTCGCGACCATGCTAATTACTCTATACTCATACTTTCCAGTGAGACTGCGCCAGAACGGCCTCTGTACGGCCTCTGAGGAGCCCCCACCTTACTGTCAAAACATGCAAATTCTCCTGGCAGTTCAACACGCAGGCTTTACCAGGCCTTGACCAGAAGGAACGCTGCTGATTTCCCGAGCCAGGTCATCTAGGTCCCAACACCAGAGACCTGGTCAAGACTGGGCGACAAAGCTTAGTTTAAGAAAGAAGGCTTTTCATTGTACCTCGTGTGCTTCCTCTATCGCATCCAAATGTTTTGCAAACTGCCTTGGGGAAAGAAAGGAATGGTTGTAATTTTTTAAAAATATTCAAGTGTACAGTAAAAAATAGAGAGACAAATAAATAAAAAAAGATAGGCAAAACTAAGTTTAGAAATAGGTATCATGTGAGAAACATTAGGCAAAAAAGAAGTAGGACATACATATGCTAAACAGATTGGAATGGATACAAGAACAAGTAGGCACTCAATATTCATGAGGCATGCAATACATCAAATTTTCATGAGGCCCAAAATATTCATGAGATCTTTAGTCACTTGTTGGTGATGCCCACTTAAGCTCTATTTGTTCTCAACACACCACTTAGTTGGGCTGCCTGTTATGTAGCGGTAGTATTCATGGGACTCCAGTGCCCCACCGAACTGATGCCCGAAGAGTAGAAGTAATAGCTGCATCTTTGAAGGTGATATGTCTCTAAAACTTTAAACACACACACACACACACACACACACACACACACACACACAAAAGGCCTAATTGTATAAAGAGCTCTTGCACATCAATAAGAAAACATAAACACAATAAAAAATGGCAAATGTAATTCACATGCAAAATCACAGTAGAAAAAATATATGTTAAGGCACATTTTAGAAGTGTATAAGATCAAAGCGAGAAAGGGAAAGAAGGCATAGTCTGGCGTACAGATACTCCCACAGCTGCCCTCTTCTTCTCCTCCAGTGTTGGGGCGGGAAGAGGGAGACGGCAGAAGGGTGCTGCCCCCCTGTCCCCTGTGGGTTGTTGGGCGGGCGAGCCAATGCTGGCTCTCCCGAGCAGCACACACGCTTCTCTAACTCTTACCAGATTCATCCCCCCAAAAATGTAATAAGTATTCCCAGGAATGTCTTATGTATGCTCATTAATACAGTCAGAGGTTATGTGGCTTCTTGGGTCCCAGCCCTTTCCATGGGACACTGGTGTCTCTGCTGTGAGGGCTTTACTATCCTAAAGTCATGGTGTCTCCCTCCACAAAATGGGGAGAATGGACCCCTCCAACACCCAGTGTCACTCTTTGTCACCCAGGTTTAAGAGAAGATAATGGCTACAATTCTCACAAGAGAAAATTAAGGAGGGGCGTCCCCTGGGAGTGGTCCCATGGCATGAGCCACAGGAAGAGTATTGGGGTTATGACCCTCCATCCCTGCCTCCATTTCTGTCTTCATTCTTTTTCTACCTTACCTTCAACTTATAACCTGGCTACTCAAAGAGGGTCCAGTGGATGACATCCCCTGGGGATTTGTTAGAAATGCAGAACCTCAGCCCCACCCCAGACCAACTTCATCAGAATTTGCATTTTAACAAGACCCTCAGGTTATTCTGAAACATATTAAAGTTGGAGAGGTACCAATTTATAAAATTTCTGGTTTCCACCATTCCAGTCATTCGCATCCATGCTCATTTTTAGCTGCATGACTCTCGGGAAAAGAAAGAAAAAGCCCTATTCCTCCTTTATTCTACTTCTTCGGGCTCCATCTGCACAGAGCAGCCCTGGCAGCCTTTCGGATCCGGACCCATTCTTTCCCGTTTTCTTTTACCCTTTCTCTGCCCTTCTCTTCCTGTTGATAGATGTCTGCACAGGCTCTTTGGACCCATTTATCCCCCTTCCAGCGAAGCTGGAAAAGCACCCCGGGATCAGCTGTGGACGGCCTGACAGGCCCCACCCTGCCTCTTCTTGTGCCAGATGTAATCATTCCCAGAGTTCAGAGGTTTATGACTTGTTTCTTGTAGTTCCAAATGTGCGGTCAAGATGCCCTGGTGTTGAGTTGGCAGGACTAATGGCTTATTTAAATATTTTCCAATGCTGCTCTTCCAGACCACTTCTTCCACGTTGATATCACTTGCATGGGAATATGAGTGTAGTGAAATCACATGGCTCATGTCAAGTTTGTCTTTAAACTGTTGTACCAATTAAGTCGCTATGCCGGCAGTTTCCACAGACTAAGTCTACTATGAAAGATCGAGTATCTGGAATTTGCCCCAGAATCTTTCCATAGGTTCTTGGATGCACTTTGTGTCAATTTCTTGCTTCCTAAACATGGCAAGAGATTATGTGTGAAGCTCAGAAAGGGCAAAGACAACTTTCTATGTTTCTCGGGTATTTGGGGAATCTACCCCCATTCATAGAGTCAAATGCTTTTATCTGAATGTGCACACACCCACATATACACATACATCCACATCATTGCCCAAGCTTATGGTCCCCTTCAGAGGCAGGCGATGGGGAAGCAAAGGTTATCTCTAGGAAGAAAAATAAACTGTAAACCTGGTAATATTATGTATCTTCTAGGCATTAGAATATTGAGGACAATTCAGCTGAAAAGATGTCACAGTTTATACAACTCATATGATATCCTCTTGATGATACAGAAAATAACAGGTGTAATTGAATGACAAGGTACCTAGAAAATTAACCTTAACTGGTGAAAAGTAAGATAGAAGCTGGTATTGTTTATTGTCACTGTGCACGAGTATCTCTGAGAAGATAAAAAGTACAGGATAAGAGCGAGTCTTGAAAGAGACTTAAAACAGGCTACAGATCATTTTCCCCCATAATTGAGTCAGCCACTTAGATAACCTGAGGCCATTTGGGACTCATGGAAAGAAAAATGGTCCCAAAGAGTGTTCTTTGATGAGACAAAGGTAACATCTGGACTCTCCAGGCTCCTCTGCCATCCAGAGTGAACATCTGGGCTGCGGGTCCATAAACATCTCCATAAACAAGTTTATTTCCAGTCTGCTCTAGTCATGATCAAAGTTCTGAATGTTCGGCAAAACCCACCCTGCTTACCTAACATCAATAAATAATCTCTCTAAAAAACCAAAACCAATACTCACACAGGCCACAAAAGGAAAAAATAGATAAACTGGACTTAATTGAAATGAAAAACTTTTGTGCAGAAAAGAATACTGTCAACAGAATGAAAAGACAACCCACAGAATGGGAGAAAATATTTGCAAATCATGTATCTAATAAGAGCTTAATATCCAGACTACATTAAAAAACTCCTACAACTCAACAACAAAAGGACAAATGCTGATTAAAAATGGGCACAAGACTTAAATAGATACATCTCCAAAGAAAATATAAAATGGCCAATGCAGACATGAAAAGATATTCAACATCACTGGTCATTAGGGAAACGCAAATCCAAACCACAATGAGATACCTACCAGGACTGATGTAAATTAAAAACTAATAAAACAGAATATAGCAGGTGTCTGTGAAGATGTGGGGAAACTGAAACCCTTGTGCATTGTTTGTGGGAATGTAAAATGGTGCACAGCCACTCTGGAAAAGTTTGTTGGTACTTCTGAGAAACTAAACATAGAATTATATTTGACCCAACAATTTCACTCCTAAGTATATGCCCCCAAAGAATTGAAAAGAGACATATGCCAACCATACTTATATGCCAATGTTCATAGCAGCATTGTTCACAATAGCCAAAAGGTGAAAATACCCCAAGTGTCCATCAATAGATAGACAAAGAGATAAACAAAATGTGGTATATACACACAACAAAATATTGTTCAGTCATAGGAAAAAAAAATGAAGTTCTGATACATGCAACAGTGTGGATGGACCTTGCAAATATTGTGCCAAATGAAGTTATCCAGACAGAAAAGAAAAAGTACTGTTTGACTACACCGATATGAAATATCCAGGACAGGCAAATTCACAGAGGCAGAAAGTAGATGAAGATTTACCAGGGGCTGGAGGAGGAAGCGATCAGTAGTTATTATTTCATAGGTAGATCACCCAGATTCAAAGGGGGAGCTATAGACTCCTCCCTTCGTGAAAGGAGTGTCAAAGAATTGGGGGCCATGTTTTAAAACCACCACGCCCTGTTATAGGTTGGATTGGGTTTCCCAATTCATGCCCTAACCCCCTGACACTGTGAGCTTTTTTGAAATTAGGGTCTTTGCAGACCTGATTAAGGTAAGGATCTCAATATATTATCCTGGATTTAGGGTGGGTCCTAAATCCAATAACTGATGTCCTTACCAAAGAAAGGAGAGGAAAAATGGAGACAGGCAGACCTAGAGACTCAAGGAAGAAAGACAAGTGAGGATGAAGAAGGAGACTAGAACTATGGCAAGCCAAGGAATGTGAGGACCACCAGAAGCTGCAAGAAGCAAGGAAGGATTGCTGCCTGGGGACTTTGGAGGGAATGAGGCCCTGCTCATTCCCTCTAAGAGGGAACGACACCTTGATTTTGAACTTCTGGCCTCCTGAACTCTGATAGAATAAATTTCTAGTACGTCGCCAAATTTGTGAAAATTTTTTATGGAAGCTCTAGGAAACTAATGTACCTCTGAAGGAGTAAACAGTTGTAGATGTACGTTTTTAGCTTTTACTTCTTCTCAACCATTAGAGATTGAGAGATATTGCTGTCATTACAGCATCTCTCTCCTCCACCCTATAACACGGCAGGGTCTCTGTGATATGGCCCTGTCATCTCCAACTGTCCTTGGTGTCAAATCTAGTTCAAGGGTGTTTTTGCCATCCCTCTGCTTGTGACGTTCCCATTGTTCCAAGTAAGGGATGGTTGACTTTGTCCCTTGGGTCAGGCCATTCACTGCAGAGAACTGTGCTTGGCAAGGTTTCCCTGAGACGTCTGGACACAAGAACCATGTGTTGGTTTTTCCTGTGGCCTTGTTTGATCTCCACTACATTCCCTAATAGACTGCGGTTCAAAGCTATAGATGTCTCCTTTTTTGTTGAAGGTGGAGTTTGTACGTCCGATGTTCTGTTCTCTTTGTTGCTGTGAGGTGGCTTCCGAGACAAAAAGGTATCATCATCTTAACTTGACCCTGCCATTTAAAAACCGAGAGTCTGCACCATGCCATCTACAATTTTGGTATTCTATAGCCAGAGTCAGCAAACTTTTCCTGTTGAGGGCCTAATAATAAACATTTTAGGGTTTGTATACAACCTCTCAACTCTGCCACCGAGATGCGAAGGAAGCCATAGGCAGCCTGGAAACAAGTGAGCATGGCCATGTCCCCATTGAACAGAACACAGCGACATGGCTTTCGGGGCTGAGTTACAAAATGCACGCAACTTCTGCTCGGTGTTCGGACGCTGAGCCACTGTGTAAGCAAGGACTCTGACTCCCTGGGCAGTCATCAGAGTCCCTGATGAGCTATTACACAGACACACGAGGAAGCGCCTGCTAACCGCCGCCAGCACCTGCTAACCGCCGCCAGCACGGGGTGTTTCTCTAGCACCGTGCTGTCCATTGCCACAGCCACCGCCACCTGTGGTCGTGGGGCACTTCACACGTGGCTGGAGCAGCTGAGAAACTGAATTTTAAATTTTTGTTTATTTTACTTAATTTAACCTTTACTAATTTTTATACTGATTGCATGTGAAAATGATAATATTTTGGACATTTGAGGTTAAATATAACATACAATTAATTAATTTCATCTGTTTCTTTTTCCTTTTTTAAAAAACGTGACTACTAGAAAGTTCTTAATTAATTATGGCTCACATTATATTTCAATGGGAAAGATAGTTTAGCATCATGTCTAAAAGGTCCGGGAGCCCAGAGCTGGTGGCTTTGGGCAGCCATCTCCCACCTCGGCCAGGTCTGTCACTTGAGCCATGTGATCTCACATAGGCATTCTGGGGCTCCAGTCTGCATCTAAGTATGGAACAGACCCAAAACGCACAAGGGCTCCTTGTGGAGGCTGAAGGACATTTTAGAACAGAAAGAAAGAAAAACCTTCCTTTGCCTGACGCTCACTGGTCCTCTGGTGCAGTATGGCATTTTGGAAAGATGTTAGTTAAATAATCTCGCTTCAAGCACCAGCTAGGATAATTACTCACTATATGATCTTTGGAATGTTTCTGAACCTCTCTGAACATCAAATTCTTCATGCTAAAAGAAAAAAAAAAAGATTGCGAATCTGTTTAATCCACCCTATTAGACCTGTGAGTTTCCTAAAGATGTGATACAGTCCCTGCCTGGCAGAGCTGTTGTGAGGGTCAGGGACCAGGGTGCCAGTGGCCCAGCGTCTAATGCTAAATAAACCAATAAATGACACTTGGCACGCAAGAGTTCTGAAGGGGTAGGAAGGACAAGCCCTGCAGAAGGTAATAGTGACTAGAGAGTTTACATGCATGTGTGCACGTGTATGATTGTGTGTGTGTACGTGCTGTGGGCAGGGGGGAGCAGGAGACAGACATTAAGCAAATAAGCAAATAAATACAGAACTCAGGAGGGCTTGACTGCTGTGAGAAAAGCAGTCAGGCAAGGAGCCGTGCTTGCAGGGCGGAGAGGCTGGTCGTGGACTTTCCTGACTAAGGGGCTCCGCTGAGGGTCATATCTTGGCTGTGTCTCCACTTCAGCAAGTGCCAGGTCTACAAGGAACCTTTGGGCAGAAACCTATCCTTTAACACTGTCTCACTTTATTTTTTTTTCTATACCCGTCTACATTTTTTTGTTCTTTTTAGTCCAAAAACTGACCTTCTAGCCCCAGAATCACCAGAGCAGTGCAGTTTTCTAAGAAAGCAGTTTAACTAAAGGCAGTTGCTCTACAATCCATCCCTCTAAAGTCAACTTGCACACGGCCAGCCCACTCAGGAGTCTCTTTACCATATGTTATTTCCCCTACCTTATTTTTCTAATGTTTAAATTTTAGAGCACTTTCTATGAAGCTAATTTAGCCTCTTGCACAGTTTTGTATTGTTCTGTTTTGCTGTTTTTGCCACGTGCTAAAGATATTTATTTTCATGTTTCTAATGAGCACGTATGCAATTATTTATCAAATCAATCCCTTTTGAGATATTTTTACCTCTGCCTCTGCTTTACTGTTTCTTTGTTTTTCTGTACTTATGTGAGGGGTTTACTAACACAAATTAATCCCACCTGTGTTTGATGCCATTACCATTTAGACCAGGGGTGTCCAGACTTTTGGCATCTCGGGGTCACACTGGAAGAAGAAGAGTTGTCTTAGGCCACACATTAAATACACTGCAACATGCAATGACAAAAAAAATCTCATAAGGTTTTAAGTAAACTTACGGTTTTGTGTTGGGCCACATTCATAGCCATCCTGGGCCACATCCTGGGTCTAAATTTTAGGCCAAGACAAACCATTCTACAGAAAGCTTCCTGGGGGGAAGTTTTTGTTATGTGCTTTTAGGTTCATAAAAGTGGAAAAATAAAACGAGAGCCCTGGCTGGTGTGGTTCAGTGGATTGAGTGCCGACCTGTGAACCAAAGGGTCGCCTGTTTGATTCCCAGTCAGGGCACATGCCTGGGTTGAGGGCCGGGTCCCCAGTGGGGAGTGAGCAAAAGACAACCACACATTGATGTTTCTCTCCCTCGCTTTCTCGCCCCTTTCCCCTCTATAAAAATAAATTTTTAAAAATCTTTAAAAAAATAAAATTTTTAAGAAATGACAACACCTCTGTAGCTGTGCTGCTCAGGGCCGCATTAAACCCATTCAGAATTAAGGCTTTAGGGGGGTCGAGTTGCCATAGCCACAGACATGAGCAGAGGCTGGACTACAGGTTTGCCAACTTCAAACTCAGTGTTTCAATTAAGAACTCTCTACTGCTTCCATTAATAATTGTGCGAATGTGCTAAGTATGCTGCCAATTAGCTACATAACACACGGTTGATCTGACATTTGCTCACTGTCTCATTTGACCTTATAAAATGTCGTTTCTTGCTACCATCACCCTTTAATGAGAAGGAAACTTGGATGAATGAATAAACAAATGAATTAATTATGCAAAGCAGGTTTTATAAACTGAGTTGAGTGATGAAAGAAAGAAAAATTGAGATAAGGAAAGAGTTGAACAAAGTAACAAAGAAACAGCCACATTTAGAACATTGAAGCTGGTGGTTCTCAGTTGGGGGAGGTTTTATACCTCCACTGCACATCTAGAAATGTCTGGAAACATTTTCTTATAGTCACACTGGGCAGAGGATGCTACTGACAGCTAATGGATAGAGGCCAGGGATGCTACTAATCACCCTTCAGTGTACAGGACAGCCCCTCAAAATAAAGAACTATCTGGCCCAAAATGTCAACAGTTGCTGAGTTGACAAACACTGTTTTCAGGCCGTTTGTTTCAGGAGGGGCCACCAGGGTGCAATGAAGATGAACACTGATCTTAAAAGGAATAGTCTTCTCTATACAGTAATCTGTTTCCCCATCATGACCGTCACACCATTTCTGTGCAAGTTCCCATGAAAGAAATCCACTTTCCTATGTTCATTTCCTCAGCCTGATGTCTTGGGTGAGGCTCTGTTTTACTTGTCTGTTGTCTCTGGCACGGTCCCCTCTCCACCAGCTCACTGTATGAGCTTGACTCTTGCTCTCAGTGGAGACCGTTGTGTTCAGTGGCCTCAAGTGTCATCCCTGCTCCCAGCCCCATTGCCTGGGAAGGGCTCCCAGGTCAGGCAGAGAGCCGGGGTCTCTGGCTCAGTCGAACCCTTTCAGGCCGAGGCCAGGCCAGGCCAGGAACCCAGGCCAGCAGGGGGTGGATCTCCTGCTCCTTTTCCCCTGGCTTTCCAACACCACGCTCTCCGATGTCCCCAGTCTTCCTTTTCTGCCTTCTCTGACTAGTCCTTCAAACAGTGAACTCCATCCCCCTGGCTGCCTGACAAGCTGGCCCCATCAGGAATCCAGACCTCAGGACTCATTTCTTTCCAACTCCCCTTTAAACCCCATTCTCAGATAGGGTCACTCAAGAAAGAGTCAAAAAGTTCATAACTGATCATGAATGTCTGACTGCTTCCAGGCAAAGCTGCCTGTTAACAAAGGTTTTATAGCTCAAAGGAGTGAAGGACTAATGGTGGGGTGACAGAAATACAAATATAAAGTGCTTAAGGGTTTTCCCTCCCTTTGCCCCATTGGCTTAAATCTCACCCCTCAGACTAAGAAAGCAAGGGACTCCTTTTGCGCGGTAGGACGACGGGAGCCTGTCTCAGGCTCAGGGTTCCAGGTGACCCAGTTGCCTGCTTGTGGTGCCTGCATGAAACACAAGGCTACGGACACCAAGCCGGGACTCTTCAGCAGAGGTTCTGGTTTGGCAGGGGTCTGGGGCAGGAGTGGAACCCTTAGAGTTCATCTCAGGCTCTTCCTTATCTGTGTGCCCCTCTTCTGCTGACACAGGTGGACAGCTCAGCAGCCCAGGAGGGGAATCCTGTTCTCCACTTTGGGGAAGGCATTACCCTCTCTGCCCTCCAGTCTCCTGGGCCTCGGCGCTATATGGTTTGATGCAATTTCGAGTCCTGGACAGCTCTCTCCACTCCTCCCCTTTTCTTCCCACCTCCTCCCCTCCCCTCTCCTCTCTCTCAACCCTGACTTATAATCATGCAGTCAGCATTTCTTCCTCAGATTAGCCTCAGCAGGCCCGGGTCCCTTCAGGAAGGACAGACAAGCTTTCTCTTGTCTGACTCTACATTTCCTCTCATCCCTTTCTGGCCCGGGAGGACTCCAGTCGAACCAGCTCCCACTCATCCTCCTGGTTCTCACTCTGCCCTCTGGCCTAAGGAGAGGTAACTATAAAAAAACAGAACAAAACTGAGAATTTCACTGTCAGGCAAAATGCAAAAATGTTTAAGGAATGCCTGAGAATCCCTAAGGAGCCCTTGTCTAGAGAGGAAGTAAATGAACAAAAAACACTTAAATATAGTCTGAAAAGTGCTATAACTGATGCACCCTTCCCGAGGGAGGGACAGAGGGTGCCTGGGCAGGGTGCCCGTTTCGATGGCACCATCAGTTTAGTGAATGGTTTTATCTCTCATCATGTAAATGACTTCAAATATCAGTATGACCTAATAGGCAGCATTGCTTTACTAGAAAATCAAAGCTTTGAAGTGATTTTCCATATAATTCAAAAGGTCAAATATAATTGAGAAAATATAAAGCTTTTGCTGTTGTTGTTGATGTTCTTTTGGTCCAGATTTTCCTCTACTCTCTTTGCTTTTTCACTCAGTTGAACTTTACCCTGGATTAACCTTACTCTGAGCGCAGATATAGCTCAGCCACCACCCATGACCACGATCACCTCCATGTCGTTGCGTGTTTGCACAGAAATCTTGGCCAAGTTATTTCATTTCGCACCAACTGTGGCCTAGTAGAACGATTACTTAATGCAGCCCAAGGATGTGACAACTGTTTAGGGACCTGCCTTGATGCTATCACTGCTGTAATCATCTCATTATTACTCTCTCCTGCTAAACCCCCTTATCCTAGTTAGCCGCTGGAGTCCTGACCTTTCCTTCTAAACTCCCAGGACGACATTACCATACTTAGCGCAAGGTTTTGCTTTGTTTTGTTTTCACAGGACAGTTATGCATTCCAAATAACTTTTTTCTTTTTAGCTACATCAAGCAGCAAAGTTCCTCAACGTGCATTGGTCTGGGGTGCTCTCCACCCACAGATTCTGGGCATGATAATCCAAGATCATGGGATTATGATCAATGATGGGTTGCCCTATTTCAAGTTAGTAGTGGAACCAGACAGGCTCTAGATAGAGCCTGTCCCCTCTGGTGTGTCACGCTAAGCTTTCCTGGGGTGGCTGTGACCATCACAATCCAAAGCAAGCACTCTGGAAGTATAGGAGAGGCAGATGACCACAGCCTAAGAAAACACCGAAGACTGGAAAGGCAGCATGGAGCTGAACCTTTTAGGCTGGGTTGGATTTCAAAAAGTTCAGAACAAGAGAAAGGCCCTCCAAGGAAATGGACACCTTGAGCAAGACACCATGGTAGAGAAAGGCGTATTAAAAAAAAATAAGTCAATGTTGGTGGAGATTGAGTTTCTCGGGCGGGGCATAGAAGCAGCGGAAGCTAAGAAAGCCGGTCAGAGCCAGATCTGTAGGGCCTGGGCTGGTAAGCCGGGTGTGGACCTTATTCTGGGCGGGTTCCAAAGATAAGAGTGAGAGGCTTTAAAAGCTTAGTAATTAGGACCTCAGCTATGGAGAGAAAGAGGAGGGGGAAAACAAACTTTGTAGCAATCAGACTGACCAAACTGAAGTCAGGTTGGATACGGGGAAGCAGGGGGAAGGGCTGATATGAAGAAGAAAAAGCCAAAGATTCAACAATCGGTATCAAAATATCCTCCCAGTGCAAGGCGCAAGGGGGACAGTCAGCACATACTCACTGAAGTTGATGGTTCCAGGACTTGGAGTATAAGTGGCTGGCGATGACGTTTGCTAGGATCAGGGAAAGAAAACTGGGCATTTGGAGGAAGGTCACGGGCGTGTTCTATTTGATGTGCTTTGGAGACACCCAGGTAGAGATGACTTAATTGGCATTGGATGTACAATGCTGGAGCTTAGGAGAAGAGATGCTCCCCTCCATCCCCACCCCTGCCACACGAGTATCTCTACTTAAGAGACCAGGATTAGTGTCTGGTCATCAGTTTTTGGAGCATAGGTGAAACCACAAAAAAATTAATGCTACCTTCCGAGGAGAATGTACAGAAGGGAGCAAAGGCCAGTGTGGATCCTGGAGGAATAGCATTTGCTGCTAGTCTGCACGCTTTGTGAAGTCAACTCCTTGTGCCCACCACGATTCCGTCGCATCTCCAGAGCCCAGCACAGCCCCGACGAAAGAGCTGACAGTAAATGTGAATTGAGTAATGGGTTGGCAGTTTGGGAGCAGGCAGACAGCATTTCATCAGAGGAACGGACAGAAATGGAAACTTACCTTTGTTGAGCATCAACCGTTTGCCAGATATGTGCTGGTTTTACTTGTGGTTTCTCCTTTAAGAGAATAAAATGACATCACCCAAAGCTCCACAAAACTTAGGAGTCCAGCTTCACAGTGACCTCAGCGTTTACAGTATCTGCAACTCCCATACCTTCCCATAGACCCTCCCCAACTCGGAACATTTTCTGTTTAATCGCCACTTTGGGAGTCAAGGCAAAATGAAAACCCTTGGCACCTGGGGTGCTCTTGACATATTCTTCCATCGAGAGAACTCTCAAGACAACCGGAAGCTTCATGGCGCTTCTGAGACTGTTGCGTTCGTTCATCTAACTGATTGGTTCATCATTTTCTAAGAGCCAGCACTGTACAGCACAGGGGGGAAAGATGGCTCAACCCGCAAGAAGCCCAACATACAGTGAAATCGTGCATGTCTGCGTGCACATCAGTGAATATTTAGCTATAACATAATCTGGGCAGACTCAGAAGAGCGAGACTAGTTCTGCCTGAGAAGTAGAGGTATAAGTGGAAGATCATGGACGTCTTCACAAAAAATACAAAAGCAGAGCCTTGAAAGCTAAGCAGGTTTTGAGGGGTGTCTTTTTGTTTGTTTGTTTTGTTTTTTGGGGCTGTGTTTTGTTTTACTTCTAAACAGAAGGGGCCACATAAGCAAAGATGATGAGACACAAGGGTACCTGAGTGTAGACTCTTTGAAAAGGTGGGAGATGAAGCTGGAGCAGTACCCCAGAACAGTTTTAAATGAGGGCGACATGACTGGATTAATGCTTGAAGATGACCCTTCTGCCAGCTGGTGTGGACGTTGGATGAGAGCTTGGAAAGATGCCTGAACAGAGGTTTATGGCAAAGTTCCTTCCTTTCCCTCCTCTTGTCTACCTCACAAAGGCCCCAGAGGGCTGGATTTTGCAGGCTGAAACCTGTCAATGGAGTGAACCATAAGACAGACCTAAGTGTACGCAGAAATGGCTTTGGGTCCAGCAGAGTGCAGGGAGGGGACAGATATGGGGGCAAGGGGAATAAAAATAATGCTGCTCAAGAAAACAGCTCAATGATTTGGTCTGATTTGTACTCACGTGTTGATTTCTCATAAATGAGATTTCTTCTGATTGTTAATAGGTTTACACTTAACTTCCTAAAGCCCCCCTGTGTTCTAAAAGACATTGCTTTATGTGTCAAAACTGGCCCTGGCTCCAGCCCCAGCCCCAGCCCCGGCTCCCTGGGGAAATGCAAAGCTCTCTTAACTCTGAGAGGCCGGGAGGAAGAGTGCCTCCTCTTGGCATGGCTTCCCTCACCAGGTTCTGCTCTCAGGGGCTTGCGTTTTAACAACTGTTAGCACAGACCATCATGCTACAAAATTCAAGTGAGATGTGCGAAGAACTCTTATGGCCTAATACAGTCTCTAAATTGTATCTTGGAATATGGTTTAATCACCTCATTAAGATTCAAGAGATTTAACTATCCAAAGCCATGTTTTAAAGTATTGATTTAATTGCCTTTCTCACGTGTGCTTTAATCATTTTGTCCACGTGTAACCAAATGAACTAGAGATTGAATTTCTAGAGTAATTTCTTAAGAGCCAAGAAATGAGAATGGGGGTTTTAGTCTACAGTTCAAGATGCACCAGCCCTAGCGTGTCTGGAAACAGGCAGAAGCACGCCATGTAAAGGACTGTCATTCGCCGCCCTGGGAAAGTTCCTCTACTTGCTCATTTTCTCTCCAAGAATAAAAATCTACACTCAATCTGGACCTTGGCAAGTGATTTCTATGCCACAGTGGAAGATGGTGTTAGGTCAGGATCTGCATCAGGAGATTTTCAAACAAAGATTAGAGCTGAGTGTGAACCTTCCGACTCCCATTAATGTCTCACCGTATTCTCAGCATGTCCTCTCCCCTAGTCTAGAACTAAAGCCCCAGAAGGAGGTTTCTCAGATTTCCTGGTAAGCAGAAACCCAGTTTGGCTACCCAGAGCATGGCCACCAAGCCACCTGATGCAAAGTGAGAAAGAGAAATGCTCCCTAGAAAAATCCCCTGCGACGTCTGCAAGGATCAGTGATTTCCCAGCGTATGGGAATACTATATGGTAAAAGTCTCTCTAGGAAGAGATGAAAATAGACCCACCTAAGCAGTAGAGTCAATGTTACCATTTACTCCCCCTGAGGGATTTATTGTTCCACAAAGCTTATTTTCATCTGACTTTTTCTTCCATCAAGACATTTTCTCCCCAGGAAGTCTATTTCAATGTTCGCCAAATTTATTACATTGGAAAAGAGTTTTAATAGAAACCCATTGTTTGTAACAACCTTTGAAATGAAACTAATTTTCCTTTCTCTTTCTTCCTATGCTGTCAGTTTTATTTTCTCCTGATGTTATCGTAGGAAAGAGCACGAGGTGAAGAGTCCGGAGGTTTGTCTTTCAGTCTGGACCCTGCCAATAATGTCGGAAACCTTAGAAGGTCTGTCAATCCTTCCTCACCCCTCGAAGGGCACACTTTCTGAGCCACTTGTCCCTCAAGACAGTTGTGAGCTTCAGACAGGAGCCACGTCTGTGAAAGCAATCAAAAACCCACCATAAGCCAAAGCTAGGAAAGGGAGTATCAATTTTTCCATAGATATTCCACACCAAACATCATAAAGTTTTGATGTACTTAGTTGCCTTTGATACCATCCATAATTTTGGCCATTCAATAGTTCACATTCTTAGAATTAATATAATAATAATCTGTTTCTGGCCACATTTAGAGCCAACTATGAAGATCAAAGACAACAACGCTTTCACCTGGGAACGAAAGACTTTCATGGTTATTATTCCAAATCAGACTTGATTTAAACTATATAGCATCAGACCATCACTGACACCATTTCAGGCCTAAGTTTACCAGCAAGTCCTCGTGTCCTGCCCATTCCCGTTGGATTACTCCAGCAGCCCACCTCCACGCATGTAGCAAATCCTGCACGGTGCTGGCTGCGGAGAACACACAGCCTCTGCAAACTAGCAAGTGGGCGCGGAGCAAATTTAAGGAGGCGCACACTTTATGTAGATTGTGAATTTTTTGGAGGATGTTGTGGGGAAATTTTTCCTTTTTTAAGCAAAGTTTCTTTTCAGATTTCCACACTTGATCATTAAAAATTACAAGGATTTTCAAAATGTCTCGTTGGCAGAGGAGGTTATGTCTGGTCTGGTCAAAACCCGGGCAGCTTTCTCTTTTAACCAACAGCTCATCTAAAACCTTTTACCTAATCCAGAACATAAGAGAACTTACAAGGAAGCTGGGAAGGTAGGAGCCCCCAGATCAGCTGATAGAAAACTAAGCTGTTCTTGGATGGAGCCTGTGTAAAATCGTTTGCACTTGTGAATAGAATTGCTCAGAGCAACGTCTGTGGAGGTGAATTCAAAATCTCCAAGTGCCAGGGACAACAATTGCACTAGATCAGGTCCAGGAACATATATTGAGAATAGAAAGAGGGATTTCCTGAAAATCTCAGTTTTGTTTTCTATAATATTGCTAATAAACGGAAATGCTACTAAGTGAAACATGGCACTTTTTTTGCTATAAAACACCCATGTATACAATAAATATACAGTGACTATAGGCTACTAAGTCTTGTTAATTCTAGATCATAACACAAGCAGTATAGGTACCGTCTAATAGTTAATGATCTCCTAATGGACACATTTGTGCATTGATAAGACAATTTAATTACTTCTAACTTATTAATAATATCATTTGGATTTCACTTGTCTGTTAAACAAATATTTCTAATCCTGAGTAGTATGCTTTTGTTTGGGTTTATATCTTGAAGACATTCTGAATTATCTTAATATTGTTAATCATGTAAAAAATTCAAGCACCATATTTTCAAATTAAGCTTGCTTTTGTTTTAGGTCTTTCCTTTAAAAATATAGATTCAGCTAAGTAATCTATATTTTATTGTATTTTAAGCAAATACAACCCCCTGCTTCTAGGACCTTTCTTACTGTCACTAAGGCCTTGCAGACCACAACCCAGACTCCTATGGCAGCTCCCTAAAAGCTTCCCGCACAGTCAGACAATTGAGTTGTGCTTTACCACGTTCAGGGTACGGAAGATCTTGAGCTGATTCTGTCTTTTTCATTTGATGTTTTATGCACCATGCTTCCTTTACTCAAAGTGGTTAACAAAATTAAATTTTCAGGTATCCAGGATGGCGGTAGAGTACGTGGATTTTAAACTCACTTCCTCCCAAGACCAAACTGTAATTACAGCTAACATATAGAACAATCAAGCTGAATAACCAAATGAAGACTAGCTGAAGAGAAGTCTTACAACCAAGGACTTACAGAAGAAGCCACATTGAGACTAGAAGGTCAGGGATGTGGAAAGGGCATATATCTGAAGGAACCCAAAACACTAATTGGAAAGAGCATAAGCACCCCTATATTTATAATCACTGAGAGATGGAAGCAGCCCAAGTGCCCATCAGTAGATGAGTGGATAAAACAACTATGGGATATTTACATAATGGAATACTACTCAGCCATTAAAAAAGAAGAAAATGTTACCCTTTGCAACAGTATGAATGGACCTGGAGAACATTATGCTAAGTGAAATATGCCAGTCAGAGAAAGACAAATACCATATGGTTTCACTTGTATGTGGAATCTAATGAGCAAACTGAACTAACAAGCAAAATAAAGAGAGCGTCACAGATAGAGGGGAGGGTGACAACTAAGGACAGAAGGGGAGGCTAAGGGGTGGAAAGATTGAATAAAAAGGAAAAGGGACTCATGGACATGAGCAACAGTGTGGTGATTGTTGGGGGTGGGGGCGAGGATAGAAGGGCACTAAATAGTAATGGAAAAATACAGTAAAAATAAAAAAATAAAGACATGTGAACTCATTCAAAAAACATCAAATAAGCAAAGAAAAATGCATTAATTTGGAAATAAATATAATATTCAACATCAGCATAGCTCAGAAATCATAATGAATGAGTTTTCGAGGAGTTCAAATTGTCACTTTGAACTGGGCAAATATGAAGAACAAATATGTGTGCGTGCATGTATATACATATCAGAACAGACTGAAGACTGTTGGGCCCTTCGATGCGATCAATGGTAATAAAAACACACTTTCATCTCTGGGCAGGTAGAATTCACATATGCCTGTGAATTGAGCACTTGCTGTAGTAAAAGTATTTTCCATCAAAGCTTTAAGTATAACTAAGGTGACATATCAAAGGAAGACATTTTCAGTGAGAATAAAAGTTACTTGCCTTCAGGAGAAAACCAATGGGTAGAGTTGGTGGGTGAGAGGGACTGACTTACTGGAATTTCATTCACAGAAACTTGGAAAAACAGGTGAAGTTGTCATGAAAACTGCCGCCCTCCCAACATTTTACTATTTATTCCATAGCTCATGATGCCCCTGAAAATTTGATCTTTTTAAAAAAACTATGGGTTTCAGTTCTATAAAAGCACACATTTTTAAATGTATTTTATTTCATTGAAAATTAATTTGTCCCATAATATGGTATTGACATTGCAGAATGGAAAGAACACTAAATTAGCTCTGCCGCGGACACAGGTGAGCTCACGCAACCTCTACGGGACTCAGGTCCTCGTCTGTAAAATGAGAGGGTCACACTAAATGCCCTCTGTGCCCTCCTACAGCCCACATCACACGTGCTCATAACTGTAGAAAACTCGACCCCCTTCTTGGAGACCCCCACTTTGGAAGCAGGCACTCTCGGTGCAAGGAGTGGCTGGCACCTGACCCGCCCTTTCCTCCCGAACTCTCCCTTACTCTTGTGGCCTTTGGTTGATTCTCGTAGCTCCCCTCATGCTGACTTCGGCAGGACTCTGCATACCCTCGGGCCCAAGAGCGACACAGGCTCTTGCCTTCACTCTCCTGAATAATACTTAGATGCGGCTGAAACACTGAAAATACACAGAGGGAGCAATAAACTGACTTACAAGCTATGGCTTATTCTCACTCTGATTTACAAGGTCCCACTCAGTTTAGGTCCCGCCCATATGCATCCAGGGATAAAAAGGCAGCCTTGAACACTCATTACCTGAAAGTGTCCTTACGGAAACACAGACTTCTCATGGTTTAGGCTCAGTGAGAGTGAGAAAGGTCTAGTTATTTCTTTTATCAACTGAATTGCCCCTTACAGTCATCCTGGTCTATTTTGCCTCTTATCTATGTGAGAGACACAAAGAATAACCTTTTCGGAAGACCATACTTCATCCCCACCATCAATTCAAGAAGCATGCCTGGCAGGACTCAGTATGATACTTCTATCATATTAGAACACAAGTAACCCCTGCTGTCCTACTGGGAAATAAAACAATGGGGAAGATTATATATTATATATTGCATATTACACATTATATTGCCATAATGTAGATGTGTTAGTCAAGATTAGAGTTGCTGTGTGTAAGAGAAACTCAAGTAAGAGCAGGTTAAACACAAATAAACCTCTCTCTCTCAAGTAAAAGAAGTTCAGAGGTATATAGTCCAAGCTGTTACAGCAGCCTCACAGCGTCAAGGTCTGATGCAGACAAAAAAGGCTTCACCGAAAAGGTTTAACATCTGAGCTAAAAAAAGAAACAAAAGGAATTAATTTGCCTCCCTAGTTGCTGAAGAACATCCCAGGTCACACAAATGGGATGTGAAAAGACAGAGGTAGCAGAATATAACTTGTAGGAAATCTGTAGACCATTTAGGCTCCTGGAGAGGGGAGATGAGGGCAAAATGGAAGACGAGGGCGCGATTACAAAGACCTTTGTGTGCTGGATAGAGGAGTGTGGATTGTAAGAGGGAGCCAATGATCAACTTTACGCATAGGAGTGACACAGCCTGCTTTTCACAACTGAAAGGTCATTCAGCACTTACACTGGGAAATGTTCATCCGTGAGTGGTGCAGGGGAGTGCTGTCTCATCCTGAATGGTTCATCCCAAAAGAGAGTCTAACAAATGCCAAGGACACCTCTGGTGATGGGGAAAATAGGAAGGAAGAGCAAGGCACATAACTGGGCCGAGAACACTTTCCAAAACTTCCTTGCAAATACAAAACACACACACACACACACACACACACACACACACACACACACACACACGACAAGTCCCTTACAAACACATTCCAAATTTGTGGAAGTTTTCAGGGAATCTTGGGGCTCAGATACACATAAAGGAGGGAAAGCATTAAGAGATGGATAAAAAAGTAACAGATTAAATTCTGATCTTTTCTTTTGTTCTGTCTTTTATAGATCAGTCTCCTGCAGCACCGCGTAAATGCTATCTCACTCTTAGCATAATGGAGAGCCAATTTTTTAATCAAAAGCCATTTTTAGGATCAAAGAGAAACATATTTCTTGGCGGATAGTATGTTAGTTCTATCTCGTAACATCATATGGTAAGGGGTACTCAACTAAAATTAGAGATGATATTCACTGAAATTCTCAAAAAAAAAAAATCAAATGCCTCCAAATCGGGGGAGGAAAATTGAATCTTTTTTCTTCCAGGATATTTTTCTCAAGTACTAGCGGAAGTGCTAATGAGAGACAGGCCTCCTTTCCATCCAGTGACAAACGTAATAGGTTACATGAAACCACAGAAAATGAGTCTATTTAAAAATGTCAGATACAACACTAAAGGAAAACTTGGTCTTGTATTTTTTCCTCTTGATCATGGTCTAATAGAGACAATTCAGAAATGATTTCTTCTGAACCTGGTGATATTCATGATTGAAATAGTGTTGCTAATGATAACAATGTGTAGAATTATTACATGGAAAGTACTAATAATGCAAATCAGATGGCCCGTAGTTAGTTTCCCTGCAGATTATTTTTTTTCCTCAGCATATTTGATCACTCAGAGATTAGCATACTAAAACTCAGATTTGTTCTAACATACAGAGAATTGCAGTTTGTAAGAACAAAATTAGAAAATTAACTAAATTTTCACTTATGCCAGCTTTGCCACATAAAATAAGGACAATGTAAGGCAGAGGGTATTAAACCAAAAATACCATTTTCAAGTATTTTTTGCATCTTATGTTTTTGCTTAGATCTACCAGTATGTAGTGTTCTATAAGAGTTAATATTAAAATAATTGCTAAATCAAAGGCACGACTCAATCTATGGAGTAAAAATAAGAGGCATATTTTGTAATCTCAATACCACCTGACTTCGTAATTATGCTTTAAAGAAAAAATTAGAATACTTTCTTTTCTTTATTTAAAAGAATTTTCAAAACTATCTTCATATCTCATACTGTTTTTATGTCTGATGGTTACAGGAGACTATAGTTTTCTTCTGTAAGAGAAAACAATTATAAAGATATATTATGTCACTATGATCACAGGTCATTTCCACTGATTTTAAGGAGTAACAAAATCCCAGAATTAAAAATCTGCAAACATTAAGTAAATTTCTAGAACCATATCCCAAACATGATGGGTATAGAGCAATGAGATTTTCTCAAAAAAAAAAAGTTGTAATTGAAAAATGTTTTTGACTAAAGAGTTGGCATCAAACAAATCTTGACTATGATCATAAATGTGTCATAAAGCAAAGCAAACACACAAATACGAATTATCATAATTTAATTAGCAAAATTGTATCTCAAGTGCCATAAAATGTACTTACACATTATTTGTTCAAAAGGTGTTAATATATCATGTTTTGGTATACATGATATATTATATAATATAGTACATGAAGGTACATATAAAGGAGTATAGAATATATATAGAAAAATATTAATTTATTCAATACATGCAGTATCAATTTTGCTAGCTTTTGCTACTATAACAAACAATCCCAAAGTCTCAGCAGTTCACAACAACAAAGATTTGTTTCTTGCACCCATCGCACGTCCTTCACTGGTTGGTTCCACCTCTACTCCACATCTTCTTCATTCTGGGACCCTGGACAAAGGAACCACCCCAATCTGGGACATACTGCTCTTACAGTAGAGAGAAAAGAGGAATGACAGAATTCCACAATGGTGTAATCCCACCACGGACCAACTGTTAACATTTCAGTGTCAAAAACAAGCCACATAGTCAAGCTTGATATCAACAGGGTACAAAATCCCTCAGTGAAGGGGAGAAAATTATTAGAAATAGCTATCACTTGAGAAACTTCCTAAAAACATATTAATCCAAACAACAGAATATTCAACTATCTTCTTCACAGGGCAACAGATCTCTCAACTGGGCAAATTGCTTGCTTATTAACAAATGACTTTACTCATCAGTACATCAGAAACATGGGATATAAGCAAAGAAAAAGAGAAAAATTCATAGCTGGATAATTTCTATTTACAAATAAGCCTCAAGTTGGGGGAAAATGCCAAGAATAGAAGGGAAGAATCATAAATTAAGAAGCATTCAATAATGAATTTAAAATGAAAAACATGTAAAACTATTATGTAAACCTAAGGACTGCTTCTTGCAAAAAAGCTTTAAAATATGTAACATAAACCTTTGGGTCATCTGATCAAGTAGGGGAAGTGCAAGATCCCACAAAAGTACAAAGTTGGAAAAAATGGAATAACCACAAATACAGAGGAAATGGAAAGATTCATAAGCAACTACTTTACTCAACTCTAAGCAAGTAAATTTGAGAACCTGAATTAAGAGAATGATTTTTAAGAAAATATAAATTGATAGTTCCAAAACTACTTATATTATTCCAGAGCATAGAAAATAAGAGGTTAAACTTCTAGCTAATATTCTTCACTTGTCTGCAAAACAGAAATGGTCAAAGCTTTTATTAGTTGGTATATTAATTTCCTATTGCTGCTATAATAAATTACTAAAAATTTACTGACTTAAAAGCAACACAAATTTGTTATATTAAATTTCTGGAGTCAGAACTTCAAAATCAACTTCACTGAGCTAAAGTTATGGTGGCAGGCCTGTGTTCCTTCTAGAAGATCTAGGAAAGTATCCATTTCCTTCCTTTTTCCAGCAATTGGATGGCTGGCTGCCTGCATTCCTTGGTTTGTGGCCCCTTCCTCCCACTTCAAACCAGCAGCACAGCATCCCTTTCTCTCCCCCTCTCTCCCCTCCTCTCTTTCTGACTATGTCTGTTGCTTCCACCATCATATTTTTTTTCTCTGCCTCTGCTTCCACTGTCACATTATGGTCTCTTACTCTGGCCTCCTGCTTTCCTCTTATGTGGACCCTTATGATCACACTGGGCCCATCTGAATAGTCCAGGATAATAGTCCGTTCCCATTGCACAATCTTCACCACATATTCATCACATCTGCAACGTTCTTTCTGTCATGCAGTGCAGCACATTCACAGGTTCCAGAGATTCAGACATGGGGAGGTATTATTCAGTCTATAAGAGCTGGGTAGGTGAAGGATGTGAAAAGACATTTTGATTTGTGAAAAATTCCATTCTTATTTCACTGGAGAATATAAGACTCAACTAAAAAAAAATAGGAAGGAATGATTTGTAAAAATCCTGTGGCAGTATAAAAAGCTCACATAAAAACCTTGTTGAACAGAGCAAAAAGTTTCTGAGGAATCCAACCAAATGGGAACATACTATCCTCTAAAAGAATATTAATCTGTAGCTAGTCCCAATCTCTACTTAGTTTTTAATTTATAGAGACAGTTGAACAACATCTCCCATGTTTTTCTTATCTGTACCCTGCCCTGCCACTAAAATCTTCTTTTATAGCATGATTTCACTGAGGGAGAATAATGGATTATATCGATAGATTAAAACAAAACATTTGGAAATGCAATTACATTATACATGGTGAATGACTTTAAAAGTCTTAAAATAAAAATATTCTTTTTTCTTATTTCTTTGCTCTTTTTTCTTTTTTTCCTCTTGTTCCTTTTTACATCTTCAGTTTACATATCCTAGTTCAAAGGGTGCCTAAAACAATAATTTGAACTTTCTGCGTAATGGAATGGTAAGGAAGATGGGAGTCTATTTTATTAATAAGTACAGGTCCTTCTAACATTCTCATAACATCCACCAGAAATATTCTTTCCTATTGTAAAAATCTAAGCTTTATCCATTTCTCTGTCTCACTCTCCCACTACTGTGGGTCTTCCATCTCTTCTGCAAAGTGGCCCCAACTACTGTCTTACCTCCATTAAATGGTCCTCAACAATTGTGGCAGTTTCTAAGAAATGTCTTCAAGAGTCCCTGCAGAGTTATCTGGGCTATAACAGAAATGCAAGCATTTTTCTTCTCTTCCTCTTCAACGGTGTTGCCCATGAAATGGGAGGAGGTTCTGACACCACCTCCAGTGCAACTTCCTCCCTACACGTGCTACCTGGGGTTAAGAGTCCCCTGAAATCATTGCACATCCATGGCACTCCGATTGAGGCTTCTCTGGTCAACAAGAGGCATATTTCTTTGGTACTACTCTGTTGCAGTGGTTCCTAAGGAGCACTGCCTTGGCACCCCAAAATCTCTCATAGGTTTGTGGGAAAGTGACTTCTTTCTGCTTCCTTAGGACACAGACATGGGCCCGTGTGAATTGGGCAAAAAGGGTACCATTTATCTAAGACTATCATCCCAAACTCTGTCCTCTTCCCCTTCTAGGCTAAATACGTTAAATATTTAGCACGAAACTTGGCACATAGTAAACATTCAATAAATATTACCTGTTACTATTGTTTGACAAACTCTCTCTCCTTCTGGTCATCTACATTCCTTAGAGTTCCATAATTTGCCTATTCTGCGTAAGCCTCAACTTACATTTTGAAGCTTTCTTTCCATACATTATTTCTTGCCACCCAGTCATGAAGTTAAATAATCGTAAAATTCACATTGCATCTCTCTGTAGACATTGTTAGATCAATGAAATGCGGGGGCAGCCCCTGAATGCTATTATGAGTTCCCAGGTGCCCCAGAAACAGGTCAGCCTCTGACCAAAAGCTACCAAGAAACACTGCGGGACAATGATTCCGTGACTGAACTTAGCAGTGGATTCTCCAGCCTCAGTGGAACTGTGAGATGTCTGCAGCCCGGATCAACCAGCTGGGCTACAACTGTGAAAGACTGTAAGCTACATTCTCCCAGCTAGGCTGAACTCCCTGAGATTGAACCCTCTTGGCTACTTTTTCTGGCACAGGCTTATGTAATGACATCAGAGACATAAGTCACTTGAGACAACGCATCACAAATGGATATGTGAGGATTGAAAAAAGTGCTGCATTTGTGAATCACACTCGCCAGAATTTTTGCACACACTGAACTAAGGGACAGCACCTTGCACATATCATGCAATGTAATCACTCATTTATTTTGTTTATTTGTCTATGTTTCCAGACTCTATGGTCACATATTAATTTTGACATCAGTGGGTAGCTGTGAGAACTAAAATAGAGTTAATTCATGAAAAGCCCTTAGTACAGTAACTTTTTCTAAACTCACTGTTATCTATTATACTTGGAAAGTAAAACTGAAAAGGGGGAGAGGTTATGAAGAAAAGAACCATTCTACTTCCGAAAACTGGTTGGATAGTGGTTCATATCACTGAGATGCTGAATACAAAAGGAACGAAGCTTCCTTTCTACGTGCAGGTGAGATTCACTGATGACTAGCTGGTCTACTTGTCTACTTTCCCACTAGCTAGAAAACTACATCATACTCACTATTGCATTTTTGTACAGATATACACCGACCACTTGCTATGTGCCAGATTCTGAGGATGCGACAGTTCACAAGACGAACATGACCTTTGTCTTCATGGAGTCTGGGTATGGCAAGTTCCAATTACCTCTGTAATACACATCTTCAGCATTCTGTTAAAGTGTGGAGTAACATAGGCTGGCTCTATTAATGCTAATAAAGTCAAGTGAGAATCAACTTTCCTGTGTACGTAGGGAAGGGAAGAGATGCAACCAGTAAAGGAGGAAGAAAAATGGACAGAAGAAAAAAAAATGGAGAAAACGGGAAGGGAAGCGGGAAGGATATCATGGATGACTGAAATAAGAGGGGGATGACATTCAGATGAAAGGGAATAGAGTTTCAGCAACGCTACACCCACCGAAGGATCTCGCCGCACACGGACCACAGGCTCCAAGCCAGGGTCAAGAACCTCCCGGTCCGCCGCGAGCGGCGCGTCCAGGAGGCGCCGGTTCTCCGTAGGCGCGCGTCGCGGAGATATGACGTCAGAGGGCCCGGGACTTCCGGACCCGGTGACGCCTTGCTGGGATCGTCACGGTAGAATCCGCTGCCTTCTAGACGACTAGGCGAGGTTCTGCCTGCCGCTCTCGGGGTGAGTTTGCAACGGGATGGACGGCCGGGCAGGCCTGCGGGAGCCGGAGCCCTTCCTTTCTCTGGCTGCCTGCAGAGCCCCGGCTGTTCTTGGGCTGATGGCCCGCAGGGGTGTGAATAACAGAATAACAGTCTGCGACCGCTCTCGAGGTCCGGAGCCACTTTGGCCAGGTCGCCCTTTGGCTGCTGGCCCAGCAATCGCCTCTCTAGCGAAATACAAATACCATAGGATTTCACTGATATGTGGAATCTAGTGAACAAAATAAACTAAGAAACAAAAAAGGAACAGATTCATAGATAGAGAACCGAATAGAGAACTGACAGCTGTCAGAGAGGGTTTAAAGAAGAAGAAAAAAAAAACTCAAACAACAGTATGGTGATTACCAGAAGGAAGGTGGAGTGGAGTAGAAGAGGGCAAAGGCAGATTATGGTGACGGAAAGAAACTTGACTTTGGGTGTCCACCAAACAATACAGTGTACAGATGATCTTATCTGTAAGATTAAGATTATAGAATTGTACACTTGAAACCTGTATAATTTTATTAACCAATGTCACCCCAATAAATTCAATAAAAACAAATAAATAAAGTATAGGAGCCCAGAATATGGTTAATATAAGCAGTATACAAAGTTCTCTTGCAAACCAACAAGAAAAATATAAATAACCCACTTGGAACCCAGACAAAGGGTATGAATAGATAATTCACAGAAAAGAAAGGCCAAAAGGCTAGCAAACATGAAAAGGTGTTCAAATACACTGGTAGTCAGAGAAATACAAATTAAAGAATGAGAGTTTAATTTAACCCTAACACTACAAGAATTAAAAATAGTGGTACTACTTATTGATGATAGGATTGCAGGGAAAGATACCTTGCCAAATTGCTAGAGGAAATGTGATTCTTACACTGTTTGCAGAAAGCAATCTGGCAACGCCTATTAAAATTCAACCCAGTAATTCCACACTTGGGAATATGGCCTTTAAAAACAAAAAAGGTGTTACATATGGATATATGTAAGAACATGGGTATTTAAGAGTACACTGGGAACTGAGTACCTGTCAACATACAGGGAGATGGCCATATGAATTATGGTGATTCCACATTATACAATCATTAAAAATAGTGACTTAGAGTTATAATATTTGACTTGGCAGGATTTTCATGTATTATTAAGTATAAAAACAAATACACAGCAATGTGTATAATATGCTCCTATTTCTCAAACACTGGCAACTCTTTTATTAAGATGTATATAAATGCTTATGTATATGTGGGATTATAGAAAAATGTGGAAGACTTTATACTGAGTTAATAACATGGGTGTAGAAGAGATATGCATGGAGGTGAGGAGAGGCAGAAACGATGCACACAAAAGATTAAAAATAATCAACCACTTAAAACTCTAGCATATTATATCTCATTTATTCATTTAAATGAAATCTTTTTAAACAAAGAACATGAGCTCATTCAGACACCTGGGTTCAAATGCTGGCTTTACCACATTCCATATAAAGTTTTGGAATATTTTTTCTAGTTCTCTGAAATACACCATTGGTATCTTGATAGGAATTGGAGCTGAGATATTCTTCCAGAGTCTCAGCCACCACCCACCGCCCACGGGAGCAGGGCCAGCCCTTTTCATGTCTCCACCCTTCCTACCAGTCTTGATGTAGCTTCTTCTAAAATCCTTGGTTATGAGACTTCTGTTCAGTTAGTCTTCAGTTGGCTATTCTGGTTGATCTATATGTTAGTGGTAATTCCAGTTTGGTCCTGGGAAGAGGTATGTACAACATCCACCTATTCCACTGCCATCTTGGATCCCTCACTTATGTGTCTCGGCATGGTTTTTTAACTTTAGCTATTCTAATGGTTTTATAATGATATTTTTTGTTATTTTAATTTGTATTTCCCTCACGACTCATGGTGTTAAGCATCTTCTCAGCTGCTCATTAGTAATTGGTATATCTCCTTTTTCAAGTATATATTCAGAGCTTTCTCCCATTTAAAAAATTAGGCTGCCTTTTTTTAATTTAGTTCTAAGAATTCTTTATATATTCTATATACAGCCTTTTGTCATGAATATGTACTTTCTGATGTAACATGTTCTCCTTTTCAGTGTCCTGCATGTTAAATTTCAATTTTGAAATCCAATATGTCATTTTTATCTGTTATTTTTGTGAGTCTCTGTCCTATCTAAAACCTTTTGCCTAATCTAAAGTTACATATATTTCCTCACATATTTAGCTGTAAAAGTGTTATAGTTTTGTCTTCTGCATTCATGTCTGTGATAAATTTGGGTTGATTTTTCTGTATGGCATCAAATAAGGATTATTGTTTGTTATTTTCATACAGTATGAAGTTTTTCAAGTAATATATGCTGAAAACATTTTAATTGCATTTAACATCAGTCCAAAATAAATTGGCATATATATGGATATATATGCATATGGATATATCCAATAAATATATGGATCCGTTTTCAAACCGTCTTTTCTCTTTCTTTGATCTGTATGCATAACATTTCACCAATATCATATTATCATGATTACTTTGGTTTTATGGTAAGCCTTGAAGTCATGTAGTGTTAATCTGCCAAGTTGGTCATTTTTAAAAATTACTTTCAGTGTTCTGGCTAATTTTCATATCCACGTGTAGTCAGCTTCTGTTCATATAAAAAGTCCTTCTAGACTTTTGATCCATGTTGCATTGAATCTGTAGGTCAGTTTTTGGAGAGTCAGCCCCTTAATGATATGGAGTCTTCAGGTCCATAAACATGGTATATCTCACTCCATTTATTCATGTCTTTTTTATTTCTCTCATCGATGTTTTATAATCTTTAGTGAAGAAGTGTTACATAGCTTCTGATAAATGTATTCCTAAATATATAAATATTTAGCATATTATAAATGTGCTTTTTTAATCTTCCCATTGTTTGCTGCTATTATATAAATATAAATTGTTTATATTTATTTTTTATCCCACAATCTTACTAAATTGGTTATAGTATATGTTTTGTAGATTTCTTAGAATTTTCTGCATGAACATTTACCTATAGGTGGAGGCAGTTATATTTCTTCCTGCCTCATCTTTATGATTTTTATAACTTGTGATTGCCTTATTTCAATACCTGGAACTTCCAGTATAATGCTGACTAGAAAGGGTGAAGGTGGACTGTCTGCCTTTCCCCCAAATATATAGGGAGGTCATTCAGTATTTAATCACTAAGAATCATGTGATCTAAAAGTGTTTCTTAGATGCTCTTTATCTGTTTTCGTTGGTGGTACTGTTTTCCTCACGTTCCCTTTTCTGCCTTCTTTCGGGTGTATGATCAAGGTTATTGCTGTAGCAAGAGTGGCTTGATTCCTCTGGGACACTTGGAAGGCTAGATGTTGCCTTCCAGAATTGTCCATCTTACAGATGGGGAATAAACATTTATGCACTGTACTCCAGCCTCATTGGTTGCAGTTGCCCCTGGGGGCCCTAACAGCTTCCACATTGGGATAGACTTGCCTGTGAACTAAGCAGGGCGCTAGTGGCTTCCCAGAAGGTCTTAGTTTCCAGAGATGGAAAAGAACGTTAAAATGGAGATTTTATGGTTAGTATTGGATGTGGAAGACTAACAATACGCGTCAGAATCACCCAGCACAAGTTGTTTGAACTCTTCAGTCTCAGGTCTTCCATCTGAAAAATGGGGATAATAAAAGTACCAACAACATAAAAATGTAATAAGGATTAAATATGTCCAAAATGTTAAGCATAGTTCTTGGCAAAAAGTTAGCTCTGAATGAATGTTGATTTTCATTATTTTATTGGTGGTTAAATCCCAGTTCCTCAAAAGTGGGGCTTCAGGGACTGAGGTAGAAGAATGTTATTTTAAAGAAGCAGAATAGATTTCAAAAGGCAGAAGAAGAAGGAGCAGGTCCCAAATCCTGCAGAGCTGCAGGTCAGTTCCCCGAGTCAGCGGGCCCATGGGATTGGGAGCCGCACACGCCCTTCCAGCCAGCCGCGCTTCAACACGCTGGGGCTCGCTTTCCGGGTGGGCTCCCAGGCCGGGCGGCTATGTGGGAAGAGGCCACAGATGCAGAGGTGGGTGCGAGCTGGGCAGAATCCCATGGCCCCCAGAGGTGGGCGTCAGCCTCTGGCAGGACTGCAAGAGGGCCTAAGCTAAGTTTTTAAAAATGGACCTGTCTTGTGACCCAGCAGTCCTACTTCTGGTGAAGTAACCTGAAACACGAATTTGAAAGATTATGTGCACCCCTCTGTTCATACCAGAACTATTTATTTAATACCATAGCCACGATTTGGAAGCAGCCCAAGTCCATGAGTAGATGAGTGGATAAAAACGCTGTGGTATATTTACACAAAGGAATACTGTTCAGCTGTAAAAAAGAAGGGGCTCTTACCCTTGGCAACAGCATGGATGGATGAGAACATTATGCTAAGTTAAATAGCATAAGTAGCATAAATAGCAGGCAGCAAAAGACTAACATCGTATGATTTCACTCCTATGTGGATCCACACTCCTCTCAGTCTTCTTTCACCAAGGACTTGCCTCCCCGTTTCTTCCTAGTCTTGTGGTTTAATTGTTGTTGTCGTTGCTGTCGTCGTTTTGCAGTCCTGTCATGCATAATAGCTGAGCAGTCATCTGTCTCCCATGTCTCCTTGTGGCGTTCCTTCTAACTATGTTGAAATTTGCCATTTTTATTCTTGAATACTGTCTTTGGCTCAAGGTTTTCATTTTAGTGACTTTTGTTATTGTTTTTCTTCCCTTATTTAGAAATGGATTCAGAAGTGAAGGAAGAAATTCCTGTGCATGATGAATTCATTTTATGTTGTGGAGTTGAAACCCAGGTTATAAAACTTGGGCCCTGGACTGACCTCTTTAATGATACAAGTGCCACCAGGCCTAAGCTGCTTGTTCTCATTATTACTGGTAAGTTTAGAAGCCTGGGTAAGGAGATTATACAGATACTTAGAACTATTTCTGATTTCAAAGAGAATTTGGTAAATATAAAAGTCCTTACGGAAGGAAATAAAATCACTCAAGCCATTGATAGCAGCCGCCCTTAGTAGTTGGGTGGCTGGGCTTTTTTTGCTTCCGTGCATTTTTATATATATTATGTTGTTTAATGTACATGTATATATACACATATATATCAGTTGTTAGTATACCATACATATAATTTTGTAATCTCTTTTTAAAATTTTGTAATTTTTAGAATAATTAGAACTGTGTCAAATATTTTTTCAAAGTTTTCTAAATAACTTTTCTGTCTCATTTCAAGATGATTGCAACTAGAATGTTTACTTATTCTGGGATTTGGCAGCTGGGTCGTTTGTGACTTTTGCTGGATCATTACCAATAGATTGTTGGGGGTAGATGCTTGATTGTGGGTGTTAAAGCACTTTCTGAATTGTAAGTAAATTGGAAAAAAAATATATATATATATATATCTCAGTCTTAAAGATGAAAAGTGAAACTGTAAACATATATTATAGCATGTTATATTATGTTGTATTACATTGAATTTTGTTAATCATATTATATAGCTAAGTCTGTAGGTTTATGATTACATTCTTTTCTTGTACATTTTTGTTTGTTTTCTCTGGGTTAGTTTGTCTCTTTCAATTGCTTAGTCATCTATGTTTTAATCACTAATCTATCCTAAAATTATTCTCTAGAAGTGAAAAAAAAAATCCTCTCAATACCGTTGAGTAACCTGTCAGTTTTTGTTTTGCCCTCCAACGCTGCCCCCTAGAACTCTCTGTTCTTTCGCC
The DNA here is from genome assembly GCA_004026545.1 of Mormoops blainvillei. Lineage (NCBI taxonomy): Eukaryota > Metazoa > Chordata > Mammalia > Chiroptera > Mormoopidae > Mormoops > Mormoops blainvillei. The sequence goes on from PVJD01002340.1 coordinate 92,117, forward strand.
CCATCTGGGCTGATGGCCCTCCCAGACTGCAGCACCCGCCACCGGGATCCCTTCCGCTTTCCTCTGGGTCGGAGGCACTGTCTCCTGGATCCCGTATTTTCTGTCTTGGTTTATTCTCTTATTTTGGGTGGAGTACATCTTCCAGTAGCTTCCTGAGAAGAGGGGCATGGGAGGTAATCTTTTAAAGGTCTAGCGTGTCAGAAAATGTCTTAATTTCTAGGTTGGAGATAATGTTTCCTTAAAATTTGAAGGGCATTTTTACTGTTTTCCAGGATTCAGAGCTGCTTTTGAGAATTCTTGATATCATTCTGATTTTTGATCTTTTGTATGTGAAGCATCCCCCTAAAAAATTTTTTAGATCTTTTCTTCGTTCTAAGATTCTGGAAGTTTTCAGTTTCAGTGGAAAGCCTTTGATATGAACATTTGTATTTGGGTGTTAGTAGACCCCTTAAACCAGAAACTTATATACTTTAATGCTAAGAGTTATATACTTTAATGCTAAGAGTTTCATTCTCTCTTTTTCTATAGTCTCCTGTTCTGTGGGTACAGTATCATTTTCTTTGGCTTCTTGCATCTGTTAGAGTTTTCTCTGTGTTACTTTTTCTGTTTGTTTGCATTGGTGTTTGTTTTTCTTCCGATGTTTAGTAATCCTTGACTGCCCTTTCATTTTTAAGAGAAAGACACAGAGAAGTGAAATGCAATTCTGTGTTTAAAGGTGGGGCTTGTCAGCAGTTGTGCCTAGGGTGGCCTGCCATTCTGACCTGAGGGGCTTTCCAGGCAGGACGTGTGACTTTGGTACTAAAACCACAATAGTCCTGGGCAAAACAGGATGGCTGGTCACCCTAGATCATCCTCAGCTTGGGGTGACTGGGTAGGGACCCAGCATTTCATTGTAGAATTTCCAGCTTTCAGCATCTGTAGCTGTTTCTTGGATTGTTCAGTTTTCCCAGGAAGAAATCTTCCAGGATCCTGGGTGAGGAGTGGAGAAAGCCTGTATACTAATGTGCGTGCTGAACAGGGAGTGGAGGTTGAAAGTCTCTGCATTTGGTAACACTTAACCTACTGTCTTCGCAGCGTCTGTTCTCAGCGGGACTAAGCATCCTGATCCCATGATCGCAAATCTCTGCTCAGTTTAACCTCTGCTGGAAATAAATTTCTAGTCTTCTGCCACAGTGGAATAGTCTTTTTTGGAGAGCAAGTCCAGTGGTATCTATTGAAATTTAAAATACACAGGCTTTGCCAGTAGTGAGGCAGAGTTTGAAACTGTAGGCATGACAAGTGCTATTTGATGGAGCAGAGATTCGGAGGCCATGGCCAAATACAGGATTGAGAAAGTAAGTTGAAGCATTACCATGGACTGGAGAAGGGGCCGCCTCCTGAGGCTAGAAAGAGGGAGGCGAAGTTGTTTACAAATGGAGCAGGGTAAAGGGAGCCTTCCAGGTAGTGCCTTCCTCCCGTCCTCTGTTTTCTGTTAATTAAGAGTGGAGGTAATCAGTTGACATTAAGGATGGCAGAGGGTGGAATGGGGCTTTGAGGAAAGTGGTCAGCTCTGAGGGTGGCAGATATGCCAGGCGGAAGGGACTATCGACCGAAAGCGAGTAGGTGGACTTCGAGCAGCACTGTGACCAAATAGCAGGCGTGAGGCCTGAAAGGGAAGGAGGTTAAGTGGAAGAGCTATCTGAGTTAGGATGCTTTGAACGTTAACCATTTCCGGATAATGAAAAGGTACAGGCCTGTGGTTCCTGAATGTGGCATCAGGACCAGTAGTATCATCTGCAAACTTGTTAGAAATGCAAGTTGTTGGGCCCCATCCCAGACCTTCTGAACCTGAAACTCTGGGGGTGGGGCGATCTGTGTTTAACCTGCCTGATGGGACCGACAGGCACACCACTGATCTAGGGTGTGGCTTGCGGAATTATTTGAATTATGGGACAAAGGGGTTGGCTCAGTCGGTCCACCCAGATTTTGAAATCACCTTAGTCGTGGAATGGCAAGTGAAACTGCCATTTAAGAGTCAAGGTTTTCAGGAATACGTGAGGACGACTAAAAAGCTGATAGATGGCAATAGATGGCTTCAGTCTTAGAGGAGGAGGGGTTGTTACAATAAGATGAATGAGTAACAGGAGCTGACAGCTCACTCTGCTTCCCACTCAGAGGTATTCCTCCCCCACTCGTTTTTGCTAGGTGCCAGGAACACTGTGTTGCAAAAGCCTTCGCTGTCATTGATGTGTGTGAGGCGTTAGAGAAGAGTGAGGTCTCCACTGCAGGGGCTAGAAAGGAAGAGAGTCCCTCCCAAGGCAGAGTCAGGGTTAGGATACGGAGAAAGGGAAGCTTAAAACACGTGTTGCTTTATCATCTCATTATTTGATGGTGCTTTGACATTTTCAGGTCACATTTAGTGTCCTAGCCTTCTTTTATGTTTGCCCTTCTATTCTCATTGCTGCCCTTGGCTCTTTTCCTTGGCATTCATGGGAGCTATAGGCTGGTACTGCTCATTAGTTTGTGGGATTCAGAATTGGTTGTGTTTTGCTTTTTTGGTGGTGTTTTGGGTTTGTTTTTTTTGTTGTTGTTGTTTGGGGGGGGTTTGTTTGTTTTTGTTTTTGCTGTTTAATCTATTTATAGTGTGGGGAAAACAAGGATGACAGTGTTTCATGGATTGTTAAACCACATAGACATCATGTTTAATCTATCTGTAGTAGGCTGACTTAACATTTCGTTTTAAATCACTTCACTTTGGCAGCTAGCACAATTAATTCATCACTTTTAAATTAGTAATGGTAATGAGGAGTGATTTATTGGAATCCACAGATTGAAGAACTTTTAATTTAGTTTCATCTTTACCAGTGAACCTTTGTTGTAAAATTTCTGTTAAACAGCAATATCCTTGGACTTTCTTTAAGTAGTGAAATAAGCAAAGGAAGTCGATTTGAGAACTCACGGTAGAACCTGTTGGATCATTCTAATTCCCAGGTGGTCATATGGGGATAATAGAACCCTGTGACAAATTTTGTGTTGTGAGTACACTGATTGGAGATGGCTCTAAGGACAAGCCCTAAATTCAGTCCCTGTGACAGCTTTCCATATAGATGCTATGCCACATTAACTTGATAGGTGGAACTTTTTGTCCCCTGCAAGGTTAACAGTAAGGCATTAAGTGTACAATTGCATGGTTGAATAGTTGTGAGTTTATTGGCCATCAAGATCTAGAGATGATCGCCACAGCCTGTTACGCAGGCATTTGACTGTGTATGTTCAAGCATGTGTTTATAACACGCGTTTTGATACCCTTTGATAAAATGTTTTACTTGCATTAGTGTATTGGAATGTTTTCAAACATCCCTACACCTGCAGTTTTATATATGTATGTGTATAAATATATATGATTTTGGTTGTATAAACAAGACCCTTTGAATTTTCTGTGTGATTTCCTAGCCAGGAAGTTTTTGTTCATGGTTCATAAAGTGTAACATAAGCCATAACACTTAAGTGATGAAGTATGCAATGACATTTAAACATTTTGCATTACATTGTCCACTACTGTTTTAAGTTGGATCTTCATGTTATTGGCCATGTGGACTCTGTTTCTTCAAGAGCCAAGCTCTTTATTGGTTAAGGACCTTTGCGCCTGTTCTTCTCCCATCCTAGTTTGCTTTTCTTTCAAATCCTTACAGGGTTCATTTCTTCTCATCTTTTGGGTCTTAGCTAAATGCCACCTTCTCAAACATTCTTCTCAGGCTACCCTAATCTCTTCCCCTCTCTATTATGTGATCCTGTTTCTTTCACAGGGGTCATTACATTCTTGAATTACCTTATTTACTTATTTAATGTATATATTTTCCCACTAGAATATAAATTACAAAGAGGCCTTTCTCTATCTTGTGCTTAACACAGTGATGCCCACATAGTAAGTAGTCAATAAATAATTGCTAACTAAAAGAATTTGCAAAAGAAGCTATAGTACTGACTAGAATAAATGAACAGGGAGCAGTTGGCATTATCATTTGCTTGATGATGATAAAGTAGTGAATCAGAAAGTTTAAAGGATTTGCTTAAGGTCTTACAGTTATTAAGGGAAATAACTCAGACCTTTTTAAAAATTTAATCTTTATTTTATTTTTTCCATTACCATTTAGTCTGCTTATACCCACTTCCCCCCAGCAATCACCACACTGTTGTCCATGTCAATGAGTCCCTTTTCCTTTTTGCTCAATCCCTCTAGCCTCCCCCCACCCTTAGCTGTCATCTGCTCTCCATTTATGATTCTGTCCCCATTTTCCTTGTTAGTTCAGTTTGTTCATTAGATTCCACATATGAGTGAAATCATATGGAATTTGTCTTTTTCTGACTGGCTTATTTCACTTAGCATAATGTTCTCCAGGTCATCCATACGGCTTTGGAGGGCAAAATTTTCTTTCTTTTTTACTCAGACATAAGGAGAAAAAAATGTTTTATAGCAGCTCCATCATCACGTACTCATTGGTTTTACATATCCTATCATTGTAACTATTGCACCTAAATTATGTAGTTGTTATCTTTGGATTCCCCTTAATGTTAGACAACTTTTAACATGCCGTACACCTTAAACTTACAGGATATTACCTGTCAAGTTTATTCAATAAAAATTTTAAAAATATAATAATTGTAGTAATAATAGTTCCCATTTATTCAGCACCTACTCTGTACCCAGTATTGTGCAAGCAGCCATCCATTTACTATCCCCAATGGTAATGCCAGCTATGCTAGAGAGCTGTTGTAAGACTGACTGAAACAGGGTGTGCAGAAGGTCCTAGACCAGGTGATGTATGTTCTTTTTTAAATTCAGTGTTAATATTTTCTTTTATATATTCTTTCAGTAACCCAATATTTATTGACCACATATTATCTGCATGACCTTGGGCAAGCTACTTAACCTCTCTGCACCTCAGTGTCTTCATCCATGAGGTGGAGCTAATAATAGTACTATGTGAAGACAGTGTGAAGACGATGAGTTAGTATATGTACAGCACTCACATACTGCTGTCCTGAAATAAGTTATAGCACTTAAAAAAGCTGACTGTTACTATTTTCTAGCCATATGAAGAAAACGATAGAACTTTGCTGAGAAACATAAAACATTTGAATATGAGGCATAACACATTCTGAGGTTATACTCAATAAGGTAAAAAAATACCAAGTCTTTCTAAATTAATGTAAAACGAGATGAAATTTCAATCTGAATTCCAAAGATATTTTTAAAAATTGAAACTGGTGAAAATAATTCCAAAGGTTATGAGACCAGCCCAGACTATTTAAGAAAAAAAAATAAAGAGAAGGGATTTCCCCTACCAGTTAAAAACAGTATAGTAATTGAGACAGTATGGTGCTGGCAGAGGAGAAAAGGAAGAAAATAAGTGGAATTATTTGGAATCAGAATTAGCAAGCTAATGTAAGAATTTGGTATTGGATCAGAAGACATTTCAAATCAATGCAGGAAGAATGGATTACATAATAAGTGGACTTGGGACACTTGGCTAATCGCTTAGAAAGAAGTTAGATTGCTACTTTGTAATTTACACTAAAAAATATTCCACACTTACTAAAGATTTAAATATAAAACATGAACCAGTGTCATCCACATCCACCATAGATGGGACAGCCCCCATCCTGACACACCCTCCTCCCTTCTTTCTCCACTAGCTGCACGGTGGCCAGGAAGCTAAGCAAAGAGCATGTGATTGCATCTGAGGAAGTTTTCACCCTATTTAACAAAGATGACACCAGCATCATCCCAAAAAAAGGAATTTGGAACTATGGTCATTAGGTCAGAATGCAACAGAAGTGAAATAACAGTATGGATGGCAAGGCTGTCATACATCACCAGCGTGGCTAGACAGTGATAGACGGTTAGTACAAAAAGCTAACATTTACACAGCTTGCGTACCTAGCAGTGTTTAGGTCCTTTACAAGTATTAATTCACTTAGCCCTCACATGAGGTAGTATGATCATTATCCTCATTTTATGGACAAGGAAACCAAGGCTCAGAGAGGTTAAATAACTTGCCAAAGGTCAAACAGTAAGTGGCAACGCCAGATTCCAACCCAGGTAGCCTGGCTTCAGAGTCTGGGCCCTAACCCATTTTGCTACATTGAGTATCTAAGAAACTAAAAGATATGGACAACGAAGAAGATACCAGTGCAGTAAAACCATGTCCTGTAAGTACAAAGAGGAGAAAACCTAATAGGATAAAGAACGGATAGATTGATTGGAGAAATAGATGTTGATGGAAATGAACTAGTATCTATGAAGACATACAGGTGATGATCCTGAGGTGAAAACCTCACTGCACTGGCTTTTCCCCCTAAAGATTTATCAGATTGACTCTTTTAAAAAGATTATTTATAGCTCTGGCTAGGTGGCTAAGCTGGTCGGAGCATTGTCCCATGTACTAAAAGATTGCAGATTTGAGCCATGATCAGGGCATGGACCTAGGGTGTGGGTTTGATCCCCAGTCAGGGTTCATGTGAGGCAACCGATCAATGTTTCTCTCTCACATCAGTGTTTCTCTCTCTAAAATCAATAAACATATCCTTGTGTGAGGATTAAAAAAAAATTAATTAAAAGATTATCCGTTCTTTCTCTAGAGTAAGCCCATGTCAAAAATACCTCTGTACATACACAGAAAAATCCACTTGTATTACTTGGTGGCCTTTTCCCCAAAGGATCAAACTATGCATCTGTTTACAATATAAATACTTGTGATAAATGACAAGGAAACACTTAGTAGCCTCCTTAAAATTCTATTTGTGAATGATTCTTACACATTTGTTTTCATGTAGCTTGGCACCTGTGCATAGTCCAATCCTGAAAGGACTTACAAATAATGTTAATGATTTTAGACCACCTGGAATGACCACGGGAAGCCACTGGAAGGTGGTCAAGTAGGGTACTGCTCTCATTTGATTTGAGGTTTGAAGATACCTCTCTGGGTTCCCCGAAGAATGGATTTCACGGGGACAAGATGAAGACCTATTTAGAAGTGTGTTAGAAAACCCAGTGGGAAGTGATAATAAGAATGAAGGGAAGTGGACAGAGTTGAAATGTATTTTGGATGCATAGTTGACAAGACTTATTGGTGAACTAGATGTGAAAACTAAGGAGAAAACGAGAATGACTCCCAGTGTTAGGACTTGAGTATTTGGTTTATGATTGGTGGTTCCATTTAGTAAGTTGAGGAACTGGGAGGAAGAATTTATTTGAAACAGTTGGAGAACAGGCAGGAGCAGACATTTTCTAAGCCATCATTCCCAGGCTTAAGATATAAAGGATATTAAATCTGACGTGTATGTGTAAATGTTACTGAATTTGTTAGGGAGCAGCAAATCCTTTTCCTTGTCTGCACATCACCTTGTATTATGAGTTTATCGCTTTGGTTAATCTAAAGTCTGTGCTTCTTTTCTTAGGAAACCCAGGTTTTCCTGCCTTTTATGTGCCATTTGCAAAGGCTTTATACTCTTTAATAAACAGACGCTTTCCAGTTTGGGTCATCAGTCATGCTGGGCAAGCTGTGGCCCCCAAAGGCAAGAGGATTCTTACAACCCCGGATGGTATGTCTTTATAAACATCTGCTTTCCTTTATAGTGAGTGAGTGTTCATGTTTCTAGAAAGCCCTCTAAGGTTAAAAGTTACACTACACCGGTGGGAACCTCTGCTTGTGGCTTTGGGCCTATGATGCCATATTTTGGTAATTTTAGGATTTTTAGAGTCATTTCCATTCTTCTACAGGTAATTTTCTATAAAATTTTGGGCAGATTAAACAGTTTTTCTAGGATTTCCCTTCTCTGTTTACCAACTAGGAATCAACTATGTATTTATTGACCATGTACTACGTTTTCAGGGTTGTACTAAAAGGAGTGGTAGAAAAAAATTATAAACCATGGTCCTTAGCCCTGGTTCTTACTCTAAGGAAGCTCTCACTCTAACTTTCAGAAAATGATTAAGTGATAAACAGCCCTGCAGATCATGTGGAGTAAAATAAAGGAGTAAATAAAGAAGAGAACACGTATAGGTTTCAAAAGACTTCGTAGAGTGGGGACCATCATGGGCGGGAATGGCCTAGTTATTCATCTGGTCATTTGCTCGTAGGTGTGACATACAACTGGCTCTGTGTTTCTTCAAAATGGGTGTCTTTGGAAATGGATGCCTCCTTAATCAAAAGCTTCATGTCAGGCACTTACACTACCCTGTGTGAGGTGGTAGATGAATTAATCAACTTGATTGTGGTAATCATTTCACAATGTATGTGTTTATCAAATCATTACATTGTACACCTTTTAAAAACAATCATGTGTCCAACCTAAATAGATATAATTTTTATTTGTCAATCATACTTCAGCAAAGCTGGAAAAAAAGAAAAAATAATTGTAGTAAATGGACAGTGGGTACACAGGGATTTATTATGCTGTTCTTTGTACTTTTTTGTATGTTGGAAAGTTCCCACTATTGAAAAAAAGTTTTAAAAAAGAATTCCAGAATTTTAGACCTAAAAATGTCTACATCAGACCCCACCTTGAACTCTTTATTTTTCAAGGGAGGAAAATAAGACCCCCGCAGGGCCGTACATCTCTGGTAGCGAGTGCGGCAGGATCTCGGCAGGAAGCCAGCTTTTAGCGCTTTGTTCAGTGAGTGCTCCAGCACTGTGGGTAGGCCATCTCAGTTGGCTAGTGCGGAGGACCAACGAGGCCATGTTTTCAGGGTTAGGTACTCTGTGAGCTAATTCTTAGATTAGACCTTCCATGGTCACAGGTTATACCCTAGTCTGTGACTCCTTCCCTGCTGTGACTCATAAAGGGAACAGGGTGAATGGAGCATGGGTGAAACAATGCATCTCATTGCAAATGCTTGCATAAATACCTCAAAGTGCCTCTTTCATATCTTTTTCTCTCTGTTTATGTGTATGTGAGTGTCCCTGTATGAATGCAACTTACTTAGAGACTTTTATACTTTACTTAAAGACTAGAGTATATTTGAAAAATAAGTAAATATCGATTACCTAACTGAACAATTTTAAGAGCAGTAGTGACATGAAACTGAATACTCAGATATTGCCTTGATTAAAAACATCTATTTCAACAACCATCATGTTGAAATGTGACAGAAAGTGAGTAACATGTGTAGCAAATACTTGTTCTGCTATGAAATATTTTAAGATATAATTTTTATTGTTTTCAGTTACTTTTTCATATATGACCAAAGAAAATTTTAAGTTCAATAAAGCAAACAGTTGAGCAGAATGAGAATAGCAACTTTGAAAGCTGAAAATGAACTCTTGAAGGGTAACCCTAGATCAGGGGTCCTGAGAGCTGGGCAAGGGGCCGAATCCCTGGCGGTGGTTTATTAAAACACACGTCACTGGATGCTGCCCCCTGAGGCGTGGGTTCAGTTGTTGTGGGGGCAGGACCTGGGAACTTGCATTTCTAACACGTTCCCAGGTAATGTGGGTGCTGTAGGTCCAGAGACCACATTTTCAGAACCGCTGCTGTAGCTCTTCACCAGTAAACATGGGCGAGGAAAACTAGTGGGAGGTGCCTGTGGTGTGCCTGAATTTCTGGGAAATGTCTTTAATTCCTATTTTAAATTGACGTCTTGTTATTTATAACTTTATTGTGAGTATGCTTGTGGCTTAGGCTTCCTGTGAACTATTGAGCTAATAACTTACTAATTAGAGCCTGGGTCCTTTCCTCCCTAATGAGAACAGTGCCACCTAGAGGCTTTAGCCCACAGGGCCACCTCAGGGCCAGAGGAGGCTGCAGTTTCCAGAGGGGGTGAAAGGGCAGCTCGTCGTCATCAAGGGTTTATTGACAACCTACTGGGTTATTATGTGGAGAGCCGCAGAGGTCCGCAAAGAAATAGAAATGCTGCCTCTTAGGTTACTGACTTTCCCTCTGTGTCCTGAGTGGCCCAGAAGTTCTGTGAAGGGCACTAGCACCCAGAACAGTTCAACACGGAACAGCTCTCCTTGCATCTGCTTTACATATCGGAGGGTCTGTCTGCAAAGGCGTGCTACAGTAGATCGCTTCGGGTAGGCAGTACAGATACATTATTCATCATTCAAGCTTGTTATTCTAAAGTACAGCTTTTCCGACGTGCAAAATATGCTGTGAAAAAGATGTAATCGTTGAGAGACAGGACATAAGCTATAACCACACATCAAGTGTTAAAAGTATGTTTTGCTTCATATTAGCACATGTTAAAATTATGAACAGTTGGAAATAATATTCTCGTTGCACCACATTATCAGTCATAAATTGAGTGTAATTGGGAGAACAGATGTTCACCAATGTCAGAAAGGGGTGATTCAAAAAAAAAAGTGTGAAAAGAAAATTTGAGGAATTAGAAGTATAAACTCTTTCTGGCTTTGATTTACTGTAGAGTCAGCTTCCTTGATGGCAGATTCATTATCAACTATTTTAAGTTATTTGTTCAAAAAGTATAACATAAAAGCTGGAAATCATAGTGGTTTAGTTTCAGCTGATAAAACATTATCTAAAAAAGTTACACAGCCTTTCAACTAATGATGGATTTTGGGTCATGTTTATCCAAAGAAATACAAAACCACCACCATTCCAGTACCCGAAACTGAAAGAGGGAAAATCCAGTAGAGCTTTCTCTCTTGTCAGGACTGTGATTGGCAGAAGAACAAGGAGGTGAAATGGAATGACTAGATGAGCCCAAGGCAGGGACAATCAGACGACCAAGTCTCGGGGCTCACAGTCACTGGAAATAAACAAGGAGGTCTCCAAGGAAGTGGGAAGAGTCAGAAAAACAAAGCGCAGAGCAAGGGGAGAAGTTCAGATCCAGCCAACTGTTAGGCTCAGGGAAGATGGGAAGAAGCCCTGGAGGGCTAGGGAGAGGAGCATCGCCCATCAAGCCCTGGGGCACAGACTGATCGCGGCCCTTCCCTTCACGACCCCTCAGTGTCTTCCCACTGCTCATACAGTGGGGTCCAGGCTCCTTGGTGATGTTCAGTGCCTCTTCGATGTAGCTCCGCTTTCCTTTCTACCTCACTTGTTCCACTTTCCCCTGAAGCCATAAACAACCCTGGACATCACAGCTGTGTCCAAAATTACAGCTCACACTTTCATGCCTTTTGCTTTTATTATTTGCTAAGGCCATGGCATTATGTTCTCCTTGCCGATTCCATCAATCTCTCGCTATCTCTCCCTCTTCCCCACCCCCACGTTTTCCCCACGGAAATTCTTAGCCAGATCATTGGTTTTAGCGGAGTGGAAAGCACAATTTGATTACCCTGGTTTTCACCATCTGTTTGGAGAATAATAACTTAAAATTACTCTGTAAGACATGTTTAGTGTTTACAGAGTTTTTGTTTGTTTTTTAAGTAAGGTAGCAGTTTTAAATAGAGTGCCTGCCCACCATCCCTCACTGTGTGGCATGCCTCGAAGACCAGCAGAGTTGCACCAATATTTAGATACGCGGAGCTTACAAAAGACTTAGGGAGCCGGGGACAGCCGAGGCCTGAACTGTGAGAGTGCACTTGCACCTCAGCCTAGTAAACTCAGGGGACAGTTGTGAAAGGCAGACCTTTGGACTGGTGTATTAAGTAAGCATAAAGAATTGGGGACAGTTCTCATGCTCTGCTTCACTGGTGTTTAGCATGAACTTAAAGTCCTTTGGAGCTTTGGTATTCCATTTGGAGTAATAAGGGCTTGAATAGCGGTTTCCACTACAAAATTAATGTAAGATAGCTGGGAACAGCATGTCATAGCATTACTAATTTAAAAATTTTACTTTGAGAAATTTTTTAAACTATAGGGAAATACAAACAATTATATAACAGTCCAAGATTCTGTTATTCACTACTCTTTTGACAGATAATACTTTGCCATAATTACATACTTTTGTTAATTAAATAAGTGAAATAAAGTAATACAGGAAAAGTTCCAGCTTTTTTGTTCGCTATCTCCAGTTCTACTATAACAAATTTAGAGTAAATTTCATATCTCTTTTTATATTTTTAGTTACATATATGTAATGATGAGCAATGTGATTATTGCTTTGTGTGTTTTTAAAACTTTACCTAAAGAATAAACTGTATATTCGTCTTGCCCAAAGCATTTTTTAGAATACGAAGTGCTCCTAATTAAAGTTATTATTTACAGCTTTGGAGGAATGACAGGGGCAGGATGGGAGAATTTAATAGTTGAGAAAATTCTGGTGTGAGATTCAGGGAGTTACTGTCTATAGACTCAGTCCAGCAAAAGGCTGGCGGAGAGCCAGCCTCCAGTCCTGCTGGTTCTGTGGTCATAGGTGACTTGTAAACATTGCTTGTGTGACAATGTATAGCAACACTGACACATTTACATTCAGTGTGTAGCTAGACATACACATATGTGTGTATAGTTACATATATATAATAATTTAGACCATTATGATTGCATTCTAATATATAAGTTGTTACTGAACAGCCAGTGGGATCCTGCTGCCCGCCGTCACCCTCTAGGCAAAATTCCGGAGGCAAAGGTTTGGTGATAAAGGAAAGGAGTTTTTATTCAAAAGCTACGCAATTTTGGAATAACAGCTTTCCACTTGGGTTAGTCACTTTAGCCTATCAATTAAGGCTAAAATATTTAACTCTTGAGTTCCCCTCTCATTTCCTCTGTTTTTAATTATCTTATTTCTATAGGATTAGTTTCCAAACTAAAACAACATAAGATACAAAAGCTATACCATTTTGGAAGAATGGCCGGCTTTTGCCTCAGAACCCGTCCCCTCCAGAACTCCCAAAGAAGAGTAACCCTGCCACCCTCTGCCAGGCCAGCCCCATCCTAGGCTGCACCTGGAGTTTCTTCCCCCACCCAAAACACTGTCCTTTGGGGGACACAGGCAGCTGCAGCACGATCATCCAGGCATCCTCAAGGAAGAAGAGAGCCAAAGAGCCAGTCTCTGCCCTCCTTTTATTTTACACCTACTGGCCCATAATTCCATGTGCTCCAGAGGCATTCGGCTTCTCAGCCAATCCCGTCCTAGACTGTTAGGCATTTATAGTAATGTGCATGTATTTGTCTTGGGTAACTTGGAAGAAGACCCAGGACTTTTTATGAGCCCCAAAACCCTGTTCTTTTCTCAAGGAAATGCTTGCGATTTTCTTACTTCACTGTATTATCATTATGTTTGTGGCTTTTTCTGTTCTCTTATTAGACTGTGAACTTCTTGAAGACAAGGAGAGTATATTCTATTTATATCTGTACTATCAATATTACTATCAGCCAATTAGTCACTGTTTTCTGTCAGACTAGCCAATATAGTTCATGAGAAATGGAAGAAATTATCAGATTTACCTGTGCCCTGAAGCTGTGAGGGATGAATAATATTTCTATCCAAAATTGACAAAATTTTAGTAACTGGATCAACTAATTTGAACAACTACATGAAAAGTAAATGTGAAGTACTGGTATTACTTAATTTCTCTATGAACGACTTAGAAACAGATTAGATGTACTTCTTGAAATATACTCCAGAATCAATAAGTGAGCTGTAAAGTGAATTTCATAAAGATGGGTCTAAGAAATTGGGTCAGGTTCTAAAAGGGAGTTGTCAGTATTATATTCAGGACCGTATGTTGATAAAGATACGGTGAATTGGGTTCACATCCACCAGTTCAAGCAGTTCTGTACTTAGAAACAGGTTAAGTTCCACATGTGCTTAGTTGATTGTAACTTGGAGCACATTTTCCCTACGGAAAGAATGGTATAAATCATTTCCATATTATCATTCTTCTAATTTTGATACAACTGATTGTCATTTTTATTGCATTTTACGGAGAGCAAGTTGATGATTCTAAGTTTTTCAGGGTATATTAAAATAATACTAGGCATTAAAATAAATAGTCAGGTATATAGATAGTCTTTTAACCTGTAGTTTTTGCTAGTAAAATAATGTCCGGATGGCACGTTTAATTTTTCTATCATTGATTATTTATTTATAGAAAGTACCTTCCCAATTAATCTCATTACGTCAGCACACACTAACAAGTAGTGTGTTTAGCTGGGGAATCCGAGGAGTTCCCAGAGGTAAAGCCAGATTTATCTCTGTAATATTCACTTGAGTAATTGTTCAGATTATAATGTTCATTAAATTTCATCTGAAATAGAATATTTTAGGACCTTATTCCTGGTTTCAGTGAAGTTTAAAATGTTTATAGCATTTAGCTCATTTTCTTTCTCTTTGCTCTAACCATGTTAAGGTTCTTGGAATATATTCGAGGGAGGATTTAAATGACAGGAATTCAAATGATAGAAGCATTAACTCTCAGTTCTCAACAGTTTATACCAGATATTGTACTGTGTGCTTTTAAGTTATGCAAACAACATTGTTAGGAAGCTAGAATGATCATCTCTGTTATATCTGTGTGTGAGAAGGCTGAAGCCAGACTGAAAGATGTGTCCAAGTCACACGGTAAGGAGCTGAGCTGGGAAATGGGCCCAGGCTTATCTCGTTTCCGATGCTAACGATCTTTGTACTGTACATACCATCCCAGTGAAAGGAGAACTGACATTTTCAAATGTTGTGCATTGTGAAAAATAATAATAAAGAACTTAGGCTGCAAATGCTATAGGTGTTGTGTTTGGGGTATCAGAAAACAATGTGATCACTTGTGGGTGGAGTGATTGGAGAAGGTACACTGAGAGTGAGGGAGCATAAACTCATCAAACTTAAACATAATACTAAATAAACATTTGGATTTGGAGTCATTGGGAGTCCTACCAAAGTCAGACTTCCAGATTCTGTTTTTATCTCTTCTCGATTTTGTTTTACGTTGAACTTCCTGTTAAATGGAGAATGAATTCTAGACTGACCTGGGAAGAAGGATTAGGGTAGAATACGTCTTACCTGGGAGGCCAGCAGTACCGCAGAAAGAGGGAGCTAATCCTCATTGGTTCAGTAGGAAGAAACCCTCTAATATGTTGTATGTCAGGCCTTGGGGGACAGAGATAAGCAAGGCAGCATTGCACAGTAGGAATAAGTCAGGGTCATGTGGTCCAATAGGCATAGGACGATGTGGAAGCTGAAAGGAGGCTACTTAAGTAAAACGGCTCCCCAGAGGAAATAACTCTAGTTGAGAATGTGAACGATGAGAGGAGTTGTCCAGGCAAACAAGGAGGGCTGAGCACTGAGGGAAATGAAACCAACAGGTACAGATAAAACTGAAGATCGGTGCTTCCTGATGAGTTTGGGGCACCTTTTGAACAAACCGCATTGTGGCTCATTATCGTCTCCATCAGTACCTTGCAGGAGTCGTGGAGGCGAGAAATTTAGTATCCCAGTGATTCAAAGTTTAGGACGTAGTTGACTCCCTCATGACATTTTGAATTATTACACTGTCATTAGGGCCACTTGTATGTTCACAGGGAAAATCTCTGAAGTTTTCTGTATTTACAGAGTATCAGAGCTGGTGGTGTCCTCAGAGCTCGTCTAGTCAGTTCATAGTTTCACTTAGCAACAACGTTTACTGTGTGCCAGTCACGGAGGACACAGAGAAAAAAGGGTGGACCTTGCCTTCAGGGAGCTCACAGCCTAAGAGGAAGTAAACAGATAGCCGCACAAGGATGACCAAGGGCTGTAGTTAGAGTGGAGTACTGGTTAAACACAAAAGAAGGCTCATTTATTTTTCTTGGAGATTAACTAGGTAAAGTTTTAAATAGTCTTGAAGAATGTAAAAGACAGTTCATTTGTGAAAGGAAGAGAGGGTATTTCAGGTCAGGACTGCACTGGTTAAAAGAAGCAGCTTACATTTCTACTTAAATTCTCAGTTTGAGTTCTTCAGACAAAGATTATCTAAAACAGTGAAGCAGTGTCATGGATATTATAGTTGTTTATTAATAATATGAATTAGCCTAACCAGTGGTTCTCAGTGTGTGGTCCTAAGACCAGCAACATCAGCATTTCCTGGAAACTTAGAATGCAGATTCTCAGGCTCCCACCCAGACCCATTGAATCGGGGACTGTGGTGTTGGGGCCCAGCAATCAGGCTATAAGAAACCCTCTGGAGGGTTCCGATGCATGTTCAAGTTTGAGGACCATTGGCACAAGCTTAGAGTAGTAGTTTGTGGAATATTTGATAGCTTGTGGGCTGTGAGGATAGAGGGACCTGGGTTTGAGTCTCCCCCACTTACTTAACAAGTATTTGACTCTCATCCTATCACCTATTGTCTGTGAGCTCCCATAAAATGAAGTTACTAATACTCCCTTTGCAGGGTTTTTGTGAGGATTGATATAATTTATTGTAAATAGTGCCTAACACTATAGCTAGCACATAGTAGGCTTTAAACAAATGGTAACTACTATTATTATTACTGTTATTTTTAAAAATATTTTTACCAGTGAATTTATCACTTTTACTTATTGAATAAAAACATGCACGTATTTTTGCTTTTAGATCCAAATGCTCAAGAGATCAAGGACATCTATGGACTCCATGGTCAGGTAGAACACAAGATAGCTTTCTTGAGAACTCATGTGCCGAAGGAAACCAAACTGGTGCTCATTGGCCACTCGATAGGCTGCTACGTTTCCCTTCAGATTTTGAAGCACGCCCCCGAGATCCCGGTGAGTGCGCCTCTGGAGCCAACTGGAGGCGTCTGGCTCCGCGCTTGCGCTAATACCCCTCCGCGGTGCTTTATTCTCGTGTCTCTTGTTTAATTGATAAACAGAACAGAGGGAGGATACGTGGCAGCCACCTTTATTCTTTTCTCCATATGCCTGTCGGCCTGTGTAAGTGCATGTTCGTGCAATTTCCATGGTATGTCAAAAAATGATGCCAAAGAAGGAGGTGGGAATTTTCCAACTGAATGTCTTTTAACCTAGAGTTATATTTAAGATCAGTCACTAACTAACACCTAGACAAGAATCTGTCTTTATTGGAAGAGTATTTTGCAAATGTTCATGCCTCCTTTTAAAAGAAAGAAAATTTATCATCATCAGTGATAGGCAAATGGCTGTCTTATCAGTTCAATAGGTTGGCGGGCTTTTTGAGACACTCATTGATCCATTCGTTCATTCTTTCTCTCAAAAATACCTCTTAGGTGCCACCATGTGCCAGAGACACTGGCGACAAAAAACCTATGTAAAGTGCCCAGGAAAGGTAGTGAACTACAGGAGACTTCAAAACAAAACAAAACCTCATACTTTCACTAACATAAACCATTGAAATAATCCACTGAATGGATGCGATTCGCAACATAAATTATTTCTTCATCCAAGAAACATATTAAATATTTGCTATATGCCAGGCCCTGTGCTGTGTTTTGAGGATATCCCAGTGAATAAGACAGTCTTAGAGGTAGGAGTCTGAAGGCTATTGGAGGGGACAGACTAAGCCATAGTTGTGATAACTACTCCCTAGGTAACTACAGGGTGTGTGAAGGCATGAAAGTGTGCCATTGAGCCAGATCAACTGAATGAAAGATAGGAAGTGACGCGTTCATTTCGCACGGCTTCTCATTTCTTCTAACTCCTCTCGTGCTGTGTTATGAGGTTACCATCTTTACAAGCCCTGCGACTTAGTGGTTCTCTTTGCTCAGCTGCCGTGAGCCCAGGCTCTAGAGGCATGACGCCGAAATTCAAATACTTGCTGTCATATTTTGGCAATGTGACTTTGGACAAGTTATTGGGTCCTTCTGTACCTTCATGTCTTCATCTGTAAAATCTGTAAAATAGGGATAATAATATGTTCTTCAAAGGACGTTTTTGAGGAATTATATAAAGAATTAGAATGGTGCCTAGAACTTACAAGTTTCCTATAGGCATTAGTGACTGTTACCATGGAAATGACAGTGGAATCATTGCCTTGGTCATTAGGTTAATTACTGTGTCCGTTATCTACGGCCGTGTAACAAACTGCTCCAAAACTCCACAACATAAACCAATACACGTGTGTTCTCTCCCAGTCTCTGTGTGTCTGGGATTGGGCCACGCCTTAGCTGGGTCCTCTGCTTCAGGGTCGTTCGTAAGACTTTAATTAAAAGGTCTCTTCTGAACATTTGAATTGAGAAGGATCTACTTGCAAGATTATTCACATGGTTGTTGGCAGGACTCAGTGCCTCGAAGGTTGTTACCCTGAGGGTCTCAATTCATCACTGGCAGCTGGGTGGAGGCCAGTGTCCGTTCCCTAACATGTGCGCCTTTCTGACTTGCTTCAGGAGAGAGAGCAAGTGTGGGAAGAGAGCCAGAGAAAGAGTCTGCTGGCAAGATGGAAATCACAACTGTGACCTGATTACAGAAGTGATAATCCCATTTATTTTCACAGTAGTCTGTTTGGGAACCAATCGCCAGGCCCAGCCCCTCCTGAAGAGGAGTGATTACATGCCAGGGGCGTGCAGCCTGCGGGCGCATGCAACCCAGGGTGACTATGAATGCGGCCCAACACAAAATCGTAAATTTACGTAAAACCTCGGCTCATCAGTTTTCATTAGTGTTTGTGTATTTAAAGTGTGGCCCAAGACAACTCTTCTTCTTCCAGTGTAGCACAGAGATGCCAAAAGGTTGGACACCCTGCCTGCGCATGAATGTTAGAAGGTGAGCATCCCTGGGGGCCATGTTGGAAGCTGCCCATCCCACCACTACTACAGTTAGGATTTCACCTGTGTGCTCTACAATCAGGCATGTAGATGCATACACACGCACACGCACGCGCGCGCACACACACACACACACACACACACACACACACAGAGTTTATTTCCCAGCATAGGAAGTGACATGGTCCTGTCAAATGAAATGTAGCAAACTGATAAGAAGTACAGTTTTGATTATTAGTTGTTCCAGGTATTTTAAAAGCTTTAAAAACATTTTTTTTTTGAAGAGTACTTGCATACTTGAAATAATAATAGCATTACTATTTGTGATGGCCTATTTTATATTATCAGCTTGCCTGAGATAAGGAACACCCAGGCAGCCACTAAAACATGACTTCTGAGTTTGTCTGTGAGGATGTTTCCAAAAGAGATTAGCATTTGAGTCAGTAGACTGAGAAAAAAAGATCCGTCTCACCATTGCCATCTGGCATCATCCAATCCTTTGAGGGCCCAAGTAGAACAAAAACACCAAGGGAGGGTGAATTCTTTCTCTCTCAGTCCTTAAGCTGCGACATCCACCTTCTCCTGTCCTAGGGTGTTAAGTCTGTGAGTTCTCAAGTGTGCAGACTCCAGGACTTACACCCGTGGCACCCCCAGTTTTGAAGCCTTTGGCCTGAGACTGAATTATACCACTGGCTTTCCTACTTCTCAGCTCGCAGATGGCGTATTGTGGGGCTTCTCGACCTCCGTAATTGCATGAGCCAATTCCTGTAATAAATCTCCATATATTTCTTATTGCTCCCGTTTCTCTGGAGAACCCTGATGAATACACTGTTGTATAAACATAGGAAGAAAATGTTTGTTTCTGCGTCCTTCAGTCTATTCAGTTAGTCACAGACCTGTACTTGGGGTTTTTGTTTGTTTGCTTCACATCCACCCTGCCTGTGATGCATCATTGCTCTAAAGCATCGGTGAGAACCGTTGTTCCTCTCGCTCGTTTCAAACCCATCTCTGTTTTTGGGCTTGCGGTCACAATGTCTGGGAAAAGAAGTACAATGCCTCTTACAGTTAATGTAGCTTCTTATAACTCCTTCAGCTGTAGAACTTGCTAATTATTGCTGTGCTTTCAGGTGTCCGTGCCCTTGTAGGAATAGTGGTGAAAAGAGGAAAGGATGATAAAACGTGAGCTTAACCTAGTCTGTTTGAGGACACATAACTCATACTGTGATTATAGAGTTTTCAGAGGGACATGTGAAACTGTGTTTTCTTTAAAAGGGTGTATTTTAGAAAATAACGTGTGCAATAAATTGTCCATGAAGGTCACCCAGGGAGGAGGGTGAACATCTGTATGATTTTTTTACTATTCAAAAGCTTTATCTGGTTTCAATTAACTACATTGTTGAAGTCCCCCCACCCCTCTTTAAACACCTGGCCCAGTTAATTTTGGTGGTATGATCCCTGCTGAAGTGTTGAAATTTCAGTGTCTCTAGGCTACACTAAGACGGCACAGTGCCTGCATGCCTGAAGTTAGCATGACACGCTCCATTTAAGATGCATTTGACAATCAAATAAGTTTGTGTAAGCCAGAGTGTTGCAATCCCTAATCATTTTGCCAAAAATAAGTTAGCTGTTATGTTTTATAACATATGAAGTGTGATAATAAGAAACTTGTGTTTCCATCTCTTCTGTTATTTTTACTGGAATATTTGACTCCCATAAGATTTTAAGGACATATGTGTAGTTTAGTAGCTGGTTTATTTGGTTTTATTTTGGTTCAGTTCTTTACCATATTTTTGCAGCTAATTATAGGAAAACTTTGGTCTTAAAATCATTGTAAGAGACTTACTGCATATTTTAAACATATTGCCTGACCTATATTTTAACACACTAAAAAACCGGCGCTTTTCAAAATCTGGTATTAAAATGTTTTTTCTTTAAGCAAATTTGGTACATAGAATTATAGAAATTCTTCATAAGTTTTGACAGAAAAGTCCAGAATAAAGAACTTAAAAAGAGACTGAGAAAATAGTTAATTAGACGACTATTAAATATTAGCTGCTGTGACTTATAATAAACACAATTTTAGACTCATAGGCTTTGAGAACTGAGATGGGCTTTAGAGGCAGTCTAGCCCCATCTTTCCTTTCATAGACAGGAACTGCAACAAAAGCGCCTCGCCAGGGTTCAGCCTTGGCTCTGTCTCCAGGGGCGGGGTACCGTTGTATTAGCTATGGGTATAAGAAGATATTTGATAGCTCTTTCCACCTCTGGATATAGCAGAGCCTACAGATGTTCCTGGAGTATACTCATGTGACTCATTATGTTTCAGCTCAAGGAATAAGAGATCCCATGAGTATTGCTCTAGCAATTTGGGGTAGGGCGGGGCAGGGGTAACATGGGAACAAAAAAGTAGTAGTCCTGTCCCTCTGTCTAGAATCTTCTTTCTCTCAGCATCAATCCTTTGTATGTTCAAAATGTACCACCTGATTTTGCCAATAAATTGTTTGCATAAAGGTCATGGTTGGGAGGTGAAAGCCCTTGATTCTAACTGGACTCTACTCTGAGTCATGAGTTGAACTTCAACTAATTTAGCCTTTATTATCCTCTAAGAATTTATATAATATTTAATGATAATACTTCCTCTCCTTCCAGGGGTATCAGATCCTTCAAAACTTAATTTTTTGTATTATTTGGCCTTCCTTTGGGAAAAATGCACAATAACATAGAGCTTCCTTTGTCCGGTTGGCAAAAATACCTTCTCTCTAAATGAAATTTCCAGATTACTTAAACTCACTCCTTTAAGCACCAGACTATTTTATCCAGTTGGATAAAAATTTGTCTGAAATATATTATTTACTGGTCAACCTTCTTCAACAATGCATGTTAATTATGGAGGAATTAGTGACTCAAGGACATCACTTTGATAGTGTTATACTACAGTAAAATACAACCAAAGGGATTTTGACTGTGTCCTGAGATGCCTTAAATAATAGTGCTTTTTTAAAAAATATATTTCTAGTATCTGTTTATAGTTTTTCTATCTCCTCCCTTAGTATTAGGTGCCACTTCTGTTTCCTACTTATAATTTGTTGCTGCTGATTTACCATGGGTGAAGAAAACATAACTATGTTAGAATTTTGTCTCAAGAATGAACAAGTCTTAAATGAAGACATAAGAGTAAAATTGAGTGTATAAGAGACATAATTGACATAAGAGGCAAAACTGAGTACATGGATGTGTTATTGTTCAGAGCCTAAAATTTCAGAAACTCCAAGTGTACCACAAGTACAGTGAGAAGCCTGACAGACTTTCCTGAAAGGGTCAGAAGAGCATGTTAGATCATGCATGCATTGATTTAGGAGTAGATCTCGTCTACATTAGGGGAAAATGTAAGTTCTGCTGTTACTCAAACAATGAGATTTGGGAGACTGTGGGGTGCTTTCATTATTTTGATGAACCTTCACATCTAGAAAATTAGACGTGCTTGTGAGAACATTCAGGTAGCATCACAAAGTTGTGTTCAACACGCAAGGTAATCTGGAGGGAGGAGGGGGAAGAATAAGAGATAATTTGTCAGAAGAGCTATTGTCAGAGTCCTCTCCCTACACTAAGTGATGAGAAATGGAAGGTCAATGAGGAAGTGCCATAGGCTCTGAGCATTTTGAAGAGAGAGGTGGCTTCGTACTGGGAATATCAGGAAAAGCTTGATGGAAGAGCTGGTATTTGAACAGGAGAAGGACGACTCGAAGTAGAAGTAGAGAATTTGATGTTTCGGCAATGGGGGCAGCTGTGCATTGTAAGCAATGGAAACTGTGTGAAAAGAGGAGAAATGGTTTTTATCACTGAGCACTTGAAGAGAGCAGTGAGTGGTCCGATTTGGGTGTAAGGGGATGTGAGAACCTAGGTCAATAGAAGTGCTGAAACAAGAAAGTTTGCACTAGGGGCTTTGGACTCTTCTTTTCCGGACAGCAACAGGCCACTGAAGGGCCTGGGATGGTAACAGTCCTACATCAGGTAAAGTAATCTCTCCTGAAAAGAAGAATGAAATGGGAAGAGAGTGTAGAACACAAAGTGACCAACCAAGTGACAGGCAAGTTTACTAGTCCAGATGAGAAATGATGAAGACAGTTTATGGGATTTGCCAAGGGAGAGTATTAAGAGACAAAAGAAACAGGTCATAGATGCATATTAGGGGAAAGGCTTTATTTGGTAGAAAGGAGGCTGAAGAAGAGGAAAAGGCAGAAGGTGTCATAATTTCTCAGACTATTGGCTGCAGTCATTAGTGGATCCTGAAATCACCTCAGTTGGTTGCAACCAGTGATTCAGTCAAGACGGGGCAGACTACAGTACAGCTGCACAGTGTCAGTGGCTTTTAACAGCAGAGATCAGTTTATTGCTCCTGATACAAGTCTTTGGGGGCAGACTGCGCCCGCGCAGTCCTCTCCAGGCACTCTCACTCCAGGACCCAGACTGATGGAGTAACTGCTACCTGGAATATTCCCAGTCTCATGGCAGAGGGTAAAAAGAAACAGTGAGCCTCACACTGTATTTTAAAACCTCTGCTTGAAAGTGACTGTCATGCCTCACACTGCATTGGATGGAGCAACTTACGTGACCAAGTCTGCCAACAGTGGGGCCGCGAAGTATAATCCTCTACACAGAAGGGAACGATAAAAGAGCATTTGAAAAAATATATATATTACATATATAATACACATATAATAAAGTAGAGTAAATAAGGATAGAAAATATTAGAGTGTGTTGGATTCTATTAAAGATAGGTATCATGAAGCTTTGTTTCACTTTTTATGAGCATGTGTTGATGTCCCAGATTACAATGTAGAATGTATACCTTTCTGTGGGTCAATGTGGGTCAAGGTAAAAAATATCAAATAGACTAGAATATATCACAGAAGCTAAGGAGAGAAAGAAAATGTCAAGAAAGTTATGGGTATGCAGAAAGATGGCCACCAGTTCTTTGCCATTCCTCTCGCAAGAGTTGAAGTCCCTTTTCTTTCCACTTCGGTGGGACATGTGACTAGGTTTCACCAGTGGGACACAGTGGAAGTGATGTTCTGGTACTTCCAATGCCAGGCATTGGATGATCCCTTTAAGGGATCTGGGAGCTTCTGTTTCCTCCCTCTCGAAAGCCAGCCGCCACATAAGAAGTCCTCTGGATCATGATGCAGCAGACGTGCATGAAACCTTGGATATTCAGGCCTATCCCAGCTGCTACTAAAATACAACCAAGGGAATATGACCCATTTGAAGTCCAGCTGAGCCCTGTCTGAATTCTGGACCCCACAAAATCAGAAACACCGATCACTGTGGTTGTAAACCATATGTTGGGGGATGTCATGTCACGTAGCAGCAGGTAAGAGTTGCAGAGTGGGGTGTGACGAAGGCTAAAGAGAAAGGGAACTTAAGGCTTCCGATATTAGTAGTCGGAAGGGAACAGTTTTAGTGACATAATTGGAGGAGGTTGCAGGTGATAAGTGCATAGTTATCCAGGAATAGACCAGTGAAGGGAGAAGACAAAATGATAACTTAAGGAAGAAGCCAGTCAAGAGAATGTCTTGGTCCTGTAGCTGGGAAATAGTTTAGCATATGCTGAGGCGAATAGCCCATACAGACAGAGACGTTGGAGCGTTGCTGGAGCGGGTTTCCCTCTGTTCACTGTTTAGGAACCCTTGAAAACTAGAAAACTTGCATTTTTCTTAATCTTTGCATCTTGCAAAAATGTTTTTGTACCTCATCTTGGCACTTATATTTGAGTCTAGAAACCTAAAACAGCTTTTGAAATTGATGTTTTGTCATTTCTAACAATTATACCGAACATTCATTTGAAGTTTACAAAACATGTCCACATATACCAAGGTCATTTAACAACCTAATGTTTCCCTCTTTACAGATAAAGAGACTGAAGTTCCGAGGAGTTATGTGTCCAACCTGTACGTCAGTTAGCTAGTAAATGGCAGAACTAGGACTCTGTACTCTGTTTCCTAACTTCCCCATTATCTGTTTTTAGGTGGAGTAGCAGTTAGGAAGGTTATGATTATAGAAGGCTGGGGTAAGACACCTTGACAAACCACCAAAACCTATTTGATCTAAACATAAGATTTCTCCTGTTGCTTCTTTGAGTTCTTCAGAAACACAGGGTGTTGGGGTGGGGGCTGTCGGTTAGCGGGAAGCCGGGGAATGCTTTCAGGGGATGTCAGAAAGAACTGGGAGAAATGTGGACGTGCGCGTGACCTGGAACAGCGAAGATAGAGGGAATGGGTACCGAGGCCTGGGCCCAAGGGCAGAAACTGAACTCAGGAGACAATGTGCAGAACCCTAGAATTGAGCTGGGGGCAGACGGGGAAACGAGTGGGAAGGAAACTGGAGCATTCTGGAAAACAGTGCATAGTAGTTCCACAGCCATATCCACGTGACCCTTAGTGACCCCTGGTGTGTGAAAACCACAGGATCAGGCAGTCAGCACCTTAGTACAAACTCTAGTTTGTGAAAGACTCTCATTTTCAGAAAATGATAAATCTGCTACTCTGAGGAAATTTTGTATTGAGGATGATAAAATGCCCTTCAGTCACTTAAGAACTTATTCAAATATATAGTCATGTTTATGAGGGTGCACACACATTGCCTATTCTGACTACCCAGGAGATTACCTTCCTGAAAACCAGACACATGGAAAGTTTCAACTTTTCAACTTCAGCCATTTTTAGTTATCTGCATGTTTTTTTAAATCCTGAAATTGCTTTCAAAGTGGAAAAATTGTGTGGGCTTTTTTCATCTTTTCATAACTCAGAAAACGATTTAATATATTTTTCTCAAAGTTTGCAAAAAAAAAAAAATTACCTTTGGGCTGAAACCAAGCATGGAAAATTTCACCACAAAGGGCTAATTTTTTTGGAAAGCTTCAAGAAAGTGAAAACAGGGGTTTATAATAGAACATTCTTCATGCATGTTAATACTTAGTACTTTATCTAATGCATTTCATCAGAATTTCTGAACACTTTTCAGATTTAAATATTGAACCATTTTAATATTTTTGTGTCCATGATACTGTCAGGTATGGAAAATTCTCCTCACCCTCTCAAAGGCCCAGTATATTGGGAGTTCATGAGACGTGTTTAAAGGGGCAGGTCGGGCCGATGAAGTGAAGCGGCCGTGAGCCAGAGAAAACCTCGCACTCACTGCCCAGACACAGTCTGTCCCCAGCTCCTTCTGGCCCGGGAGTAGTTGTGAGTGGACTGCAGTAGAGGACACTAGGCACTCGGGCAGCTTGCTAAGCCAGTAGTTCTCAAAGCAGCATCCCCATCGCCTGGGAACTTGTTGAGAATACAAATTCCTGGGCCCCACTCAGACCCGCCGCATCCAAACCTTTGGAGCCGGGAACGCCGGTCAGCACTTTAACAAGAGCTGCAGGGATTCTGGTGGCTGCCGAAGTTGAGAGCCACCAGCCCAAGCTTTCCGAAAGCTCGGGGCAGATGGGGTGCAGGGGGCCGATGGACAACTAAATCTGTCCTCGGCCTTGCCATAACGCGTCACTTCTGTCTCATATCATCCCTTGGAATACCAATCAAGTTCTCTAAAGGAAAGGGTTTTTTCCACATTTCCTGTATTCTAGCTCTTTCCGCCTACGACCTTATCCCCAGGTACAGCAGCCCCTTAAGTGCAGGTGCTGATAACACCGCTTATTCAGGGAAACAGAACTACCAAGTTGAATGTTCTCATTTGTTTGAGTTACCAGGGTCAGACCTGGATGGGACCAGGTATTTCGTTTTCATTTCTTTGAAGGCTGAAGTTCCCGGATTGAAGTGGCAAGGGAGCAGGGGCCTGTCAGTGGGAGCTGATGGGAGCCCTGCGCTCTCAAGGGCAAGTTCTCAGTCTTAGGTTTTGCAGTGGCCCTCTGCGGTCCAGCACACCCTGGTGTCTGGTGATCGTGTCGTAGGCACTGGAGCAGTTGTGCGTGAGCCACATAACAAACTGAGAGTAGTCCTCTCGCGATGGAGGTCAGCAGTCTGTTGTGTGCGGGCGGGCCTTTAGCTAATCACCGGCGCCCCAGTTTGTTGTGAGGATGGGGAGCTCAGGCACCGCTGGGAGAGGAATTTAAGCAGTTTAAAGCAGTTGCAACCCATCTCGGTGAAGCATAAATAGAGATATCTAAGGGGAAAAGGGATACCTTTTTTTCCAATCGATCATTTAAAATTTTTATTATGAAAAATTTCAAACAGAAAAGTAAAAATAATTGTATAATGAATCTTCAGGTGCCTATTTTCCAGAGTAAAATAGCTATTAATATTTTGTTATCTTTACCTCATTTTTTTTCTTTTAAATACTTTCAGGCTAATTATAGCCCCCATAATATTTCACCCTAAAATACTTCATTGTGCATCTTTTAAAAAGGACCTTTTCTTGTATAACTATCATGTCATTATCACACCTAACAAAATTAATGGCAAGTCTTTGATATTATTTAACACAACCCACATTAGGTTTTCTTTGCCCCCAGAATATATTTATACAGTGGTTTGCAAGATCTTCCTTTAAATTAAAGGGGTTTTTTCCAATTATAAAAGGTAATGTATTTATAAATTTCAGGAAAGTAGGAAAGAAAGTAAAAGTAAATATACCCTTGAAGACTGGTGTAGTATCCAGAGAAACTTAACATCTGAATGTACCACACATTGCTTTTATAACTCAATAAGTAGCTTCTTAAAACAGAATGTGAAATTGCTTAAAGAAACGTCATTTATTATAGGAAAATCTGGTGTAAGAGTTTGTGATTTTATGTAGGTCATTTTAAAAGCTGACCCTTGACTTTCCATGCTTAGACCAGAGAAGATAATGCAGCACCCCCTCTCAATTTTGTTTTTATTTAATAAGAAAAAATGAAAATCTAAGCTGTATTTGCAGTGCTATTTATTAAGATGTACAAATTTATTTAAGATACCTAACTCTCTGGTAGATATTTAAAGTAATTGAATATTAAATTATTAGCTGATTTTACTATGATTATTGATTATTATATTACTTTAATTTTAATTTATGGATCTTATTTAACCCTTTCAAGAATCCTGAGGGGGCTTACTGTTCCCATATTATACATTAGGAAACTGTGACTTAGGACAAAAGTTACTTGCTCAAGGTTAGATAGCTAATTAAGTGTCTGCTCGGATTTGAACCCATGTGTGTTTGACTCCAAAGTCCATGTTCTTAGCCACTATGCTAAAACAATAGCTTATTATAACAACTTCTTTGATAAAGGTACAGAGAACACAAACAGAAAATTCACTGAAGAACTAACTAATAAAACGTCTCAAAAAAATGTGTAGGTAAGCACACTGTATGACAGTACTTACATAATTAGCATATGGTAGTACCTAATGTCTGTTTATTAAGTATAGTAGTACTTACTAATGTTTAATGAATGTCCCTCAACAGTTATCAAAGTGAACCGCTGCTGTTGCAGTATTTAAAAAGTTCCATGTTGCGTGTATGCCTCCCCGAGTCTGAACAGGTGACCACCCCGTGGTGTGCGGCGGCGATCGCTGGGGATGGGTTAGGGTGCACTGGAGGTGGGCGCTCTTCATTGCTTCTACTTTTTTTACAATGATCATGTGTTATCAGAAATAAATAATCCCTATAAAAAGTGTTCATACCCTTTGAACCTACTAATTCTTTTCTTTGGGATCTATTTTAAGAAAATCTCAAAGATAGAAAACACTCATGTACAAAAATATTGTTTGTTTTAACAAAAAATTGAAAACATCCTAATGTCTGACTTGAAAGGAAAGGTTAAATAGAGCATGGAATGTGAAGCATTAAAATTATATTTTCAAAAGACATTGTAATACATAAACGTTAATTATAGAATATTAACAAAGATGTTAAGATATATAGAGAATATATATCAAAAGAGAACACACATTAAAAAGTTCGGAAATAAAATTACCAAAATGCGTACAGTAGCTGTGCTTGGGTGGTGTATTTTGGGATGATTTTTTCCTATTTGTTTTCTGTTTTCAAAATTTCCTTTAATGGCATATATTTCTTCAGTATTATAATTATTTAATGATTATGTGTTTTTTTATTTTAAAAAAGCAGTTTGATTATATGACTTCATAGCAGAAAGTTGGTTCAACAGAGACTGATAATCTGTTACACAGTAATAGATAACAAATACAAGGAGAAGTTAAAGGGCCCTGTCAACTTCATGGTATCTCTGCAGGAAAACCCACCAGTAAGACCAGCAGTGGCACTAAGTCAGTAGCTGCATTTTTGGCAGCAGAAGCTATCCTAGCCTTTTCCCCTATCCTACCTACTCTTCCTGTTCTACTCAATTTGTGATTTTTTGTTAACACTGCCCTTCCTCCCAAAATAATGCGTATTGATGATAGTGTACCTTTTGATGGCCTGCCTCACTAGTGTTACTAGAATGTGACAACAAAATCAGAGGTTGGGCTTACCACCATCTTTCATCCTGCTGCCAGACCAAAGCAGGCCCTGAAAAATACAGATGCGTTCACGCCTCATCAGACCGGGCGGTCCATGGTGGTGAGGACCTGAAGAGCCTCTGAGGTGTGTGTAGGCGGCCCATGCTAAGGAAGAGGCATTGTCTTTTTGAATACCCATGCAGTTGGATGGATACAGATCTGAAAAACATAGCTTGTACCTTGCTACATTTAGACCTTGCTCATGGAAGAGCAAATTCCTAGAGCCTCTGTGGACAGAGCATGGCAGAGAAGACATACAGAAGAGGAGAAAGAAACAGAGTAACAAAATTCTCTGAGGGGAAAAAAAAACTTTTTTTGTTGGCTACTGTTTATTCCAGGGAGAAGACTCTTTCTAGGGCTGTCAGTCTGTAGAGATGAGAATTATGAATGCGATCTTTAAGGAAGGAAAAGACCCCCCTAATATAGCTACCCAGTGTGCCTGGTGCTGTTTTACCCTCCCTTGCTTGGGTGGAAAATCTGTGAACAATATGCAACGCAGGCCACAGAAAAATTCCCTGAAGTGGAAAAAACCTAGCAGGCACTACGTGAAAGATGCTTCACAAGAATAAAATGTGGCTGCTTTGAGACTGCACATTCCAGACCGGTTGAGACTGACTGTATTTGCTTGGGAAAGAGCCAGGTGGTCAGGTGTCCGAGAGGTATACTGATGAACGGATAAAGACTGAAGCCGGCATCATTTCTGGCCACCCGGCCCTAGGAAGCCCGGCAGTGAATCATCTCCCCGTGTCAGTCCTACAGATACCAGAGGGAGGCCACATTATTGAAGCCTGTCGACAAGTTCAGAAGCCCCATCTCAACAATTTTAATGCATCTCCTCACCAGTATATTTATGAGATCTTCTGTAGTAAGCCAAATTGAGTGTAAGAGATTCAGCCTTTTCCTCTTTCATAGCCTAGCACCCTCAGGAAAATGCCAGGAGCTTCTTGTGCCCTGTTGCAGAGGAGAAAGTCTCCGAGGGCTTCAGTGATACTATGTGAACGCCGATTTCAAAAACACTGAGGGACAGGTTCCAATTATCCGGGTGCCGGGGGAATTCTTTTCAGGTTCCTCTGAGGGAGACGACCTCAACTTGCCTCCTTCAGTCACAGTCCCCGCGCCTGCCCCGGACGTGCCTCGTGCTGCCTCCTCGCTGCCCTATTTCTTGTCGTCCACTTTCTTCCTGCTTTTTCCTACCACCACCTAACAGATGCCTGTCTCTCCTTTAAAATCAGTCATCCCAAATTCAAACTCCTACTCTCTCCAGTTTCTGCCCATTTTTACCATCCTTCCTTTGTAACCCATTTTCTCATAAGTCTTATATATACCACCTTTTATTATAGGGATCGCATATTTATTTGATTCTCCCTGTTAGATTTTTGAGGTTTCTTTTTTAAATTGAGGTGTAATTTACACACAATAACTTTTTTCCTCTCCCTGCTTCAATCTAGATATTTTTTTCTGATCTATTTTCCAGTTTTCTCATCCTCACTTCAGCTGTGAACTGATTTTAAACCCATCTGTTGCATTCTCAATTTCAGTTACTCCATTTTTTACTTACAGGACTTCCATTTTATTATTTTTATAGTGACCAGTTCCTAAAATTCTACATCTTGTCACTAATTAGATTATATTAATCACAGTTATTTTATTCTCCTCTGTAGTGCCAATTATTTTTAAATTACTTTTATTCTTAAAAAATGAAATATCAGAGATGACATAGCTGAAATAAAAATAAAGATTATATCTGAAAATTCCAGTAGCTGAGTCTTATGTAGTTGCATTTCTTTTCTGCTTTTTTCTTCTTTGTTTTTGGTGGTGTTGTTTTGTCCCTCAGTAACTTTTTGTATTAGTCAGCATTCTCCAGAGAAACAGACCCAATAGGATGTGTGCACATATACAGAAAGAAATTAACTATAAGGAAGTTACACATGTGTTACACAATTAGAGAAGCCGACAAGTGCCAAGATATGTAGTCAAACTGGAGACTCAGGAGAGCTAATGATGTAACCTCTAGTCCGAAAGCAGGCAGGCTTGAGACTCGGGAAGAGCTAATACTCCTGTTTGAGTCCAAAGGCAGGAAGAAAACAGTGTTCCAGATCAAAGGCAGCCAGCAGAGAGGATTCTCTCCCTTTGGCCTGTTTTATTTAGGACTTCAACTGTTTGGGCGAGGCCCACCACCACTGGGGAGGGCGGTCTGCTATACTTGGTCCCACAGTTCAAACACCCTCCCAGACACACTCAGAATAATGTCTGACCAAATCTGACCACCCCGTGGCCTGTCGCATAGGCACAGAAAATTACCCATCGCAGCTTGGTGAAGTTTTTGGTTTTAATTGCACACCTATCATTATATATGAAAAATTGTTAAGACAATATGAGGCTTCTCTTTTCCCCCAGGGAAGATGTGCTTTTGCCGAGCAGTGATAGTAAGGACCAGTGACTTCAGTACCATCAGGAACTGGCTAAGTCAGAGGCACCTGTGCGAGGGCTGGTCTGTTTCCAGTGCATCACTTTCTAGAGAGCAGCCCTTTAGAAGGCCCCACTGGGAGCCGAGGATGCGTTCTTTTTCATGGGCACCAGATACCTAAGTTTTGACAGCTGAGCCAAAGGAAAGTTCTGGAAACTCCGTTCAACTTCTTGCTCTTTTAGCTACTGCTCGAAAATTGATAAATACTGAAGAGGAGCTATTTCAGCACACCTCTCTGAGTTTCATTTTTCTCTAGAATTTTGGCCTTTCAGATCACCTCTGCCTTTGATGCTTTCAAAGACACTTTTAAAAACTACTCTCTCCAGCTTTTCTAATTGTTCTTGGCAGAAAGATTGCTCCGCAGTGAGCTCGTCTGCCACCCCCACCCCCTGTCTGTTAGCAGCTATTGTTCCCTAGTGACAGGCCCTCCCAGCTCTGCCACTGAGAAGCAGGCTGTTTGGAGTGTTTTATTCTTTGTGAGACCTGTTTTTTCTCTGGGCAGTTTTAGAATCTTTGTCTCATTATTATATTTAACTATGGTATTTTTCGGACTCTTTATCCTTTTTAATCTGGAAACTGGCATCCTAAATTACTGAAAACTTCTCTTGTATTTGTTCCTCTTTGTTTTCTCATTGTTCATGTGTTAAACCTCCAGAAATGATTCTCTTGATTTGTTTCAGTTTCTATTGTTCACCTCTTGTTTTGTTTTGTTTTTTAGTTGAGTATGATGAACAGTATGGGTTATTTTCCCAACTGTACCTTGGAATTCATCAAATTGAACTTTGGATTTTAGCCTTCATGCAAATAATTTATGGGATAATTTCTTATTCTTTTTTCCCTTGTTATGGTACCCTTTCTATTAGTTCAAGGCTCACTCACGCTCCCTCTGAGGACAGCAAGTTTCTGGAGTTTTGTCGCACTCTCACATAGTCTCTATTCCTCTGAATCCCTCTTTTCTGTTTAGTTTATGTCAGTCTGACTACTATAATTGAAGCTTTCCTCAAATGTCTGACATTCCTTTGTTATCTATTCATATTTAAGAAAGAAGCACTGAAAATCCTAGGAGGTTTTGTGCAGGAGTGAGCCCAGTCAGCTAGTCAGCTTCACTGCAGGACGATTGGACAGGTGCCCTGACATTTTTTTTTGGGGGGGGGGGCAGCGTGGGGTGGGGGAGGGTTGTTCCCCAGTGTCATTATCTGTATGTTTTTCTCTAGAACCATCCCTCTATCAAAAAAAAAAAAAATCTGCCAGTCTCCTGCCAGGGGGTATCACGACCAGTGGGAGCCATGAGCCAGCACCAGAGGCTGGGTTTGCATGGCAGTGTCGGCAGTTAGCGCTTGGGCTTTCAACTTAACCCTTTCCCCTTGTCCACCTCTGTGCCCAGTGTGCCCAGGTCAGAAAACACTCTCCTTCCTTCTTTATGCAGAATAAACCTCCAGTCCTGAGCTGGGGTTGGAGGGGAAGAGTCGCTCGGGAGTATTAGAGGAGGCAGTTTTCTTGGGGGACTCACTGCCCCTCAGCCAGACTTTCCTTCATTCCACCTGCCATGTACCATGCACTGTCACTGAGCACCTCTTAAAGGCACAGAAGAAACTGCCCTCTCCGAGTTCAGTCTGCCAAGGGGAGATGGTAATAAATGTAAAACTGTGCATAAATCAGTGTGTCCAAATGTGCAAAAGGAGTGGAAGCAAGATAAAGGGGATGGGAAGTGCCCTGGCTAGGGGGTAGGGGGCAGTGGTGGACTGTACCTTACTTATTTAACATTTAATTTCAAACTTACAGAAGAGTTGAAGAATAATAGTACATAGTGCACCATATACACTTAACCCAGGCTTACTGTTAACATTTAACCCCATTTTCTCTGCTCCTCCCCCACTCCCACAAGGGGTGCAGGGAGAGCAACTGTGTACACAGTTGGCCCCCATCCGTGGGCTCCGCACCCGTCGATTCACCCAACATATTTAGATCAAAAATATGCAGAAAAAAGTATTCCAGGAAGTCGATCCCTAAAACAATACAGTGTAACAACTGTGTCTCTGGCATTTACATTGTACTAGGTATAAGTAATCTAGAAATGATTTAACCTATATGGGAGGAGGTGATCTGCTTGAGTCCATACCTCATCTTAGTTACTCTGTAGCTAAATCTGAGTTTTCCCATCTGTGGATGAAGAAACTTGCTTGGCATGGTTGTTGCGTGCATTGATGGGACGATGTACTGGTATGTAAAGTGTACCCTGCGGTTCTGAGAAGGAAGCTATCACCGCTGCCATTATTCTAAGCACATCCCTACTGCAGGGCGTTTTCCTATCTTGCTGATAGATGAAATTGTTGAGGAAGAATATAAGACTTCAAAAAGCAAGCTCTTGACCATTAAAATAGAATTGTATTTGCAATGTATGAACTGCATACATATGATTAAATAAGCTGAACAGCCTTATCCTAACGAGAGAAAAATATGGCCTTATCGTAGATAAAATAAACTGAACTAGGATTACTGCTAGGTCCATGCTTTGACTAATAGCCAACAATATCTTTGAAAGCTGCCTGGTTTACATTGCATGTTCTCTAACATGTCTTAACAATGTTAGCAATCACATAAAAGGAACAACTGTGCGCTGTGTTTTCTTGTTTCCAACTTGTGCAGTGCAGAAGCACCCAGCCGTTACTGCAGCAGGTGGGCCGGCTAATCAGCATGTTGAAGTGCTGTTTATCATGGCTTCACAACATAGGCTTCATTGCTGTACCCCAGAAAAATGGATGTATATGTACTAAATTTTCTGACAAGGAAAATTTATTGATAATTTTTTATATTTTACTCTTTGGTTTGTGTGTGTGCGTGTGTGTGTGTGTGTGTTTTAATTCCTGTTTAATAAAACAGATTGCACACAAACCACACCTGAACATCATGCCCTTTACCTTATGGCTCTTCTTTAAGTCGTTTCTTAACTTCCTTTCTGAAAACTGGTTAATAATAATAATAAATTCAGGAAAAAATACACATCAAAGTACTGTCTCTAGTCCCCAACAAGTTGCCCCCTATAAAAAGTCCCAGTGTGTATATTTACTTTCCTGTAACTATTCAAGGAAACATTGTTGTGCTACATTATCAAAAGCTGACCCTGGTAGATTTCAGATGAGAATGTGAAATATAAGAAAATGTTTCCTTAGAGTAGAATGAATTGGCCAGCCTAGAAGTTCTTTCTTTAATGAGACAGTAACATAAGAAAATGTTTTGTCATGTACACAGATTTGGAAACCTTCTCTGCACAGCTGTGTTGTAATATTGGGTATATGCTTCCTTGACCTCAGTGGGGTTTTTTGGCCAATAGGTTGCTATATGAATAAAAGAAATTTTTATTACTATGACTTATCCTATCAAATTTGGACCATAAATTTCACTGAAATTATTATTATGAGATCTAGGAAAAGTATAAGTTTCACCCAACAGGCAGTAACTGTTGTTCTCCAAAGACAAAAGAGGAAAACCAGTCTCATCAACTAAATATTAGTTGTGATAAACAACATTTGGTCTGCTTATGTTTTTGAGAAGCAGTGATGCATTCAGAGTGCATATTAGAACTTCCTTGTTGTTTCGGTACATTCCCGTGATTTCAGAGTGCACTTTAATTCTCAATTTGTTATTGATACAGATCAACCACATGTAACCCTGTAGTGGCTCGTGTGTTTTTGGAGTTCCCCTTGCATGCAGTTTTGTTTAACATGGGTCACAGTAATGGATCATTTATACAAAGTAATAGATTGCTTCCTCTTTCTGCCAGCTGATTTGATCAGTCTGAAGTTCCTTATTTACTGTGGGTTACATAACTAGTGTGGAATCTGTATGGTACATTTATTGGTATGACAGTAACTGTATTAACCATTTATGTTCTCTAAATCTTTGAGGATATTTTAATAAACACCAGAAAGCCTTATTCTGAAGTGAATAAACTTGAAACTAAATAGAGCAATGACTAAATTACCAGACTTTTTGGAAAACAAGTCATTTTCCTTAATTGATTTTTCTGGTTAACTGTGGATTGGCCATAGGGGCGTTTGGGAGCTTGGAGGACAAAACATTTATTTCTAACCTGCTCATTTAAAATATTTGTAATGTATTTTAGCATATTTTTCTGCTTTCATAAACAGAGTACAATACAACTGTTCAGTTTTATTTTCCTAATGAAGAATTTGTAGCACAAGAGTCCTAGTCTGAATAATTTCTCTTACCATCTGCAGAGCTGTTATAAATGCAGAAGACTTAAGGGATTAGGATTAAATGCACTGACCTCATACTATTCCCTTTTTTAAACCAAATTATTTTTTAACCAAATTCTTGATAGTAGTTGGCTGGTTATTTCCTAATATGGTTAAAAGCAGCCTGGAGGAACAAATAAGATTGAGTGTTGATTAATTAAATTCCAATTGGTGTAGATTGCATTATTCAGTGACATCTAATTTTCCAGGTATTACTTATAGGACATAGTTGAGGAACGTGAAAATAAGCAAAATTATCTTTGCACTTTCAGAATAAAAAAGCCCAAAGAAACATATAAACCCCAACGCTTAGAATGTCTCATGTGAAGCTTGCTAACACCCTTTTATCCACAATCCCATCAGCTGGTTTAGAAGAAGTAGGATTTGAACATCTTCATTGTCAGCCCATGCACATCTAATGTTTCATTGTAGTGTCGTATTCCCTTGTGTGGACGCATGGTCACTTATGTGACCACTCCTAATTGTGGACACTCGTCTCCAATCTTGGTAGTCCAAAAAATTGTTTTCTAATTTTCTCAACTGCATTTATTGAACAGTTCTTTTCTTTTCCCCAGTGATACCTTATCATAAATTTAATTCCTATATATATTCAAGTCTGTAGTTTCTAGGAATTTTTTGTCCCATTGAGCTATGCAATCCTTTTCTGTCATACAGTTTTAACTATTGTAGCTTCTGATACATGTAATATTTAGTAGAGCTAATCTCCCCTCTTTTTCTTCTTTTTCAGAATTCCTAGGTTATTAGTGCATTTCATTTTCCAGATTAACATTAATATAATTGGTTAAATTTCAAAATAGGGGTCATCTTTTAGTAATTTAATTGGGATTGAATGAATTGAATTGTTAAGTTAATTTAAGGGGAGATTTTATATCTCTTTTGCAATAGAAGAAAAAAGAATGCTACTTTGGATTTTAAACTTTTTGTTTAGGTAAGTGCTGTGCATTACTTTTTATGTTTGTATTTAGCTTTTATTTTTATACATGAATTTTTAAAGTGTGAGCCATAAATACTGGTAATTTTGCTTTCCATATCTATAACTCTTTTTTTTATCTTGTCTACTTTCATCGGTTTAGTACTTCTGGGACAGTAATAACACAACAGCCCAAGAAATCTTATTAAAATGGGAGCCAGATACAGCCACTCCTGTTTTCAAATCCCTTTAAAGAATCCTCGGCTACTCGGACTAAAACCCAAAGTCCTGTTAGGGCCTCTGTTCCCCTCCTGCTGCTGTGACCACAACCCGAGCTGCTGCACCTTCCACACACTGTGAAAAACAGCAACACTGCTCCCTGCTTTTACTTAAACACACTGGACGGGCTCTGTCATACGGCCATGCCCTTGCCTCTCCCTCTCCCAGAAGAGCTCTTTCCAGGTATCTCCCAGCTCACTCCATATGCCTTCACACAGCCTTTCGCAGAGGCCTTCCCTAAACACCCTTCTTAAAGCCATGCCCGCTTCCCACAACTCTTAACCCCTTTTCATTATTTCATTACCTCCCTTTGCCACCATAGGACTTGAGACTTCCTAACGTTCTGCATCTTTTACTTAATTATTAACTTATTATCTATTATTATTTGTTCTTAAATTGTCATATAATTATTTTAAAATTATTAATCATTATTTCTATTTACTAACATACATGTTTTACTCATTTTTATATCATTTACTCATTTATTTAGCATTTACTGTCAATTATGTCTTATTATTTATGTCTTTCTCAAGCAAAAGATGTTAAGAAAAAAGAAAAGTGGGGTGAGGGGATACAAAAAATAGCAAGCACAGAATAAGATTTTAAATTTACACAGTTGTAGCTCCAGAATATTAGCAATTACTTAAATGAAAATGTGCTAAATGTATTAGTCATGTTAGTTAAAAGACAGAGATTGTCAGATTATGTAAGAAGGCTAACTATATCCTCTAAATTTAAGGTTATAGAAAGGCAGGAAGGAGGAAAAGTTATATCTTGCAAATTCTAACCAGAAGAAATCTGGTAGCAGTGTTAATATTAAAATAAGCATTAATGAAAAAGCATTACTAGAGATGAAGAGAATTCCTTCAGTTATAAAAGGCTTCTCCTATCAGGCCGTAATAGTCGATATCAGAAATGAACGATATCAACACTGGTGGGCCAGAGATTGAAGTGTAACAGGAGGATATTATATATTAACTTTATGCCAATAAATTTGGAAGCTTAAATGAAATGGACAAATCCCTAGAAAAAAGATAACATCAAAACAGATTCAAGAAGAAATAGAAAGCCTGAATGAATGGTTCTAAGCCATTAAAGAAAATAAATCAACCAGCAGTCAAAACATTCTTAAAATAAATCTCCAGGCTTCACTGTTGAGTTCTACCAAATATTTAGAAAATAAATCATTCTATTATTTTATAAAACCCTCTAGATAATGGAGGAGGATAATGGAGAAGGAGAACATACTCTGGAACTCAGTTTTCTCAAAGTAGCAAAACCTTTATTTATACCTAAACCGAGAAAAAAAGTCATATAAGAAAGTTACCAGCCAGGCTCACAACATTCAGAAACCCTGTACCAAACATTAGAAAACCAAATACAGTAATATATACAAAGGATGGTGAGGACAGTGGGTTTACCCCAAGAATGGAAAGTTAATTTCCATTAGAAAATCAGTTGATAGTTCACCACATTAAAAAATAAAAGGAGAAAAATCACATAATCATTCTCAATAGGTATAGAAAAGATATTTAATAAAATTCAGCATCCATTTATGATTTTTAAAAGCAATTAGCAAACTACAAATAGAGGTAATTTTTTTAATCTTATAAAGCATATCTCTAGAAAACCTTCAGCACATATCATGCCTTATGGTGACTATATTGAAACTATTTTTGAGTGTAAGAGCAAGAATTAGTTCTATTGAGCATTATATTAAGGCTTTGGCTAACTCAATAAAGTGAGAAAAAAATAAAAGATACAGGGATCTGAAAGGAAGAAACAACTCTATTTATTTGTGGATGATTTGAGTATGTACTTAGAAAATCCAAAAGAATCTATAGACAAGTTATTAGAACAAATAAAGAACTTTAGTAAGTTTACTCAACCTAGAATCAACAAGCAAATATCTTTTATGTCATATAAGCAACAACAATTTAGAAAATGATATTTTTAAAATATTCTATTTACACAGGCATAAAAATAAGTACCTAATTATCTGACAAAAGTTGTACATGATGACTACGTGTAAAATGTATAAAATGTTTTTAGAGACACTAAAGATTTATAATAAAAGGGGAACTATGCCATGTTCATGGGTTGGAAGCCCAATATTGTAAAGGTATTACCTCTCCTCAAATTAATTTAAAATTTGGTGCAGTCCCCGTCAGAATCTCAGAAAGACATTTATGAAACCTGAAGAGCCCATTCCAAAATGTTTATGGAAATGCGGAGAGCCAAAAACACCCAGGGCATTTTTGAAGAACAAGAGGAGGGTTTAACTTACTCTACCAAATATCAAAGTATATTATAAATCTTTATTAGTAAGCCATTGTGCTCTTCTCAGACTTCGAAAAACAGAGCAGTGGAACAGACCAGAGAGCCTGGAAAAGGACCCCTTCACATATCCACAGGATTTACAACAAGTGTCTCTGCAGAAAAGCAGGGGAAGGGCGACCTTTGCACTTAATAGTGCTGGGACAGTGGGGTTTCCATATGGTGAACCTAAATGTGAAAGGCTAGACCATAGAGTTTGTAGAGGTATTATTGAAGCACACCGGCTGCCAGAAAGCCTGCAGCGACTGTGAACTGTGACCAACCTGGCTTCTTTACCAAAGCACATAGAGCTAGGCGGGACTGAGTCTTGGCCAAAGATGAGAAGTCAGTTTCTTCTTCGTTGCCTGTGCTGCCGGTGCAGCTGCCATCAAGAAACCCGTTCTCATCCTCAAGGGAGGAGAACCCTCACTGCAGGCTAGGGAGCATAGCTCCTTCTTAGCCCTTCAGCTGGGAGGCATCAGCGCGGCAGTGAGATACCCTGCCTCTCTCTACAGCAAACATTGCTTTTTATGAATCCACACCTGTTTGAAATCTCTCAGGTTTTGTTATGTCCAGCAGCACTTACAGGAATAAAAAGACATGATATTAGAATACCCAAAAGATAGTGGGAGAATTCTGCATTTGAAGGTGCAGAAACAATGCTTAATTGTAGCACTACTCCAGATGTTGAAAATTTTTTCATCATTTCTACCTCTCACATTCTTAAAGCACACTGCTTGACATACAAGTGAAATGCCAGCTCCCTGAACTAAACTGCTGACATTAGGACCATGCAGTAAAAATTTACAATGTGTGACCTCCCCACTAACGTGACTGTATTTTAAAAACAAAGGAAGAAAGTGTAATGATTAATGCCGTGTTTAAGAGTTCCTTTTGATTCACATCTTAATACTTGATAGTATTAGACTTCTCAATATTTGCCACTCTGAAGCGCATATTCCACATCTGTGAGACAGTAGTCACATTTGACTTGCAGCCATTTGGAGAAGTCCTAAAGAACATCTTTGGACTCAAATGCAAAGAAAAGTGGTGGCATACCCGCTGTATATTAAATAGAGAATAGAGAGAACTGGAGACGTGGGAAAGCTATTAGGTTTTTTACCTGTGCTTCCTGCAACTGGAGATAAGTGTCATCATTATGGTGCCTGTGCTACATACTCTGCTTACCCTGTGTTGTCAACAATTACTGCCGAATCAGGAACACTGTATGTACCCACGTTATGCTAGAGGGGACAAAGGCAACCGAATATCAAAACAACCCTGGGATTCCAGATCCAACATTATCCCTTCTCTATCTGTGTTTGAGTGCATGGAGTTGGAATTTCCACTGAGAATGATTCCTTTCACTAACTTTTCTTGTCCAGGAATACTTTCTAAAGATCTCTTAACCTTAGTTCGATATTTTTTCTGAATCTTTATACAGTTGAAAAAAACTTCATACAGTTGCATCTTGAGCAGTACAGGTTTGAACTGCATGGGTTCACTTATATGTGGATTTTTTTTCAATAAATATGTAGTTGACCCTCTGGATCCCCACATTTCACATCCAAGGATGCAGCTGACCATGGATCAAAAACTCTTCGGTGCACCGTTGGGAATCCCTGGATGTGGAGAGCTGACTGTATGCTCCCAGGATGGCTGTGAATATGGCCCAACACAAAATCGTAAATTTACTTAAAACATTATGAGATTTTTTTGTGTGATTACATGTCGCAATATATTTAATGTGTGGTCCAAGACAACTCTTCTTCCAGTGTGGCCCAGAGATGCCAAAAGGTAGGGCACCTCTGTTACACCATCTTCTGTAAGAGACTTGAGAATCTGCAGATTTTGGAATTCACAGGGATCCTAGAGCCAATCCCCCGCGGATAACAAGA
This sequence comes from Mormoops blainvillei, assembly GCA_004026545.1. Taxonomy (NCBI): domain Eukaryota; kingdom Metazoa; phylum Chordata; class Mammalia; order Chiroptera; family Mormoopidae; genus Mormoops; species Mormoops blainvillei. The sequence goes on from PVJD01002340.1 coordinate 133,333, forward strand.
AATAACTGAGTTTTGGGGAAGTCAATAGTTATACACAGGCTTTCAGCTGAACAGGGGTGGGTACCGCAAAACCCCGCATTGTTCAAGGGTCAACAGTGTATGACCTCTGTATAAACCCATTGCAGCACAGGCAGCCGGCTCTGATTGGAGGAGGATTCCGGATCACCCCTGACGTTCTGGAGCTGAGATCATTGCAGATACCCATGAATGCCTCAAAAGGCTTACTAAGCACCATCTATACATCGAGCATCTCTGCTTTGTACTTGAGAAGATGCCAAGGTGGCAGAAACCCCTGTGTTCTGGCTGAAACCCTGCATTCATTCTAAGAGCCCATTATGAGCACTTTGCAATCTGTTGTTGCCAAGCCAGGATTTTAAAAATCACCTGAAAAAGCTGTGGCTTCCTGCTCCCAAGAAGGTCTTGTATTTCGCATCAGGGCCACAGAGGTGTTCGGGGACAGGATGTTCTTACTTATGTAACAAAGGAGGAGGCCTAGTAGAGGTCGAATTATTGTGACCAAAAAAGAACAAACTAAAGTATCTGTCATTGTTGAGAGCAAAGGAAAAGTCTACAGGAAATGGCTAAACGTTTAGTTGACAGATATGACTAAGGAAAAACAAGAAAATACGGCTAGAAAGAAAATTTGAGTCCTCCGCAGTTTCCCCTCAAATCCCCTTTCTCCATTAGTAAGAGTGACATGAAGGCAGAATTACAGGTGCTACCTGATCAACTTTAACATTTGGGCAATGCCATCAAACAGGTTACAATGAAAAGGGGCTAGGAGAGCAAGTCTATAAAAACCCACCTTCACTCTCAGGTCCTGATGGGAAAAGGATGCTCAGTTCATCAGCAGGAGGAATGTAAATACGGAAGGGAAATGGCAAATCACTGATACCTGAAGTCACAGGAACAGACTCACACTGCAGTTAAACACGAACAAAGGCTTAAACCCACATTGTAAAACAGGTAACAGGTAGCATTATCTGATTTCTAAAACTTGGAATGAAAAAATAATATCTTCATGATTTGAAGTTAAAGAAGAATTTCTTGAACCAGGCACAAAGAGCAATAACTATAAAGAAAAAACTGGTAAATTCAACTGCATCAAACTTAAGAACTTATCTCCATTATGAACAAAAATAAGAACTGTAAGAGTTGAAAAGGCAAGCCAAGGACTGCCACGAGATAAAGGACTGGTATGCAGAATAAAAAACAAGTCCTATGAATCAAAAAGAAAAAGAAAAAAAAGGCAGGCAGCCTAATAGAAAAATGTGTAAGAGACTTGAATATAGAAAATGTCCAATAAACATCTAAAAGCTATTCAGCAAATTAAAACCACAGTGAAATACCGCTATATACCAGGTTAGTCATAATTACAAAGTTTGCCAGTGCCAAATGCAGTGAAGACAGGTGAAAACATGAACTCTCATGTCTGTTGCCAGGGGGGTAGATTGGTACAACTACTTTGGAAAGCTATTTGGATTATCTGCTGGAGCTGAACGTATGGATACCGTATTTCTACTTCAAGCTGATATAGTCAATGGAAATACATGCACACGTACACCAAAAAACATGTATAAAAATGTTCGTAGCAGCATACTTAAAGTATCTCTGGACTGAAAACAACCCAAATATCTACCAGTAAAATAAATAGGTTGAGGTATGTTCATGCAATGGAAAACTATATAGCAAAGGTAATCTATTGCTACATATACCACTATGGATGAACATTATGGACAATGTTGAGTCAAGGAAGAAAAACATGAAAATATACTGCATGATTACATTTATATAAACTTCATTAACAGAAGGAAGTTAACTATAGCATTAAGGGATATGTATTAGTCTGCTGGAACTGCCATAACAAAATGCCATAGACTTTGTGGCTTAACCAGCTGACATTTATTCTTCCTGGAGGCCAGAAGTCCAAGATCAGCTTGCAGCATGGTCAGTGTCTAGTGAAACTTCTTCCTGGATTGTAGACGGCCACTTCTCCCTGGGTGTTCACCAGACCACCAGACCTCTTCTTTGTGTGTGCTCAGGAAGAGAGTGCCAGCTCCCTGGGGCCCCTCTTTATGAGGGTAACAGATCCTACCAGCCCCACCCATACGACTTCCTTCAACCTTAATTACCTGTCTCTACATACTGTCACACTGTGACAGCTACCAGGCCAGGTAGCTCAGTTGGTTAGAATGTCATCCAGATGCACCAAGTTTGATCTCCAGTCAGGGCACATACAAGAAGCAACCAATGAATGCATCCATACGTGGAACAATAGATCCATGTCTCTCTCCCCACCTTCCCTCTTCCTCCCTCCTTCCCTCTTCCCTCCCTCCTCCCCTCTTCCCTCCCTCCTTCCCTCTCTCTCTCTCTAAAAAGAAACCAATAAATAAAAAATATGCATTTAGATACAGTCGCATTAGAAGTTAGGGCTTCAATATATAGATTTGGGGGAGACACAGTTCATTCCTGTGGCAGGATGAAAAATATTAATGTAAAGCAAATAAGGAAGTGATCATAATATTAAGGGATGATAAGCGTTGATATAAAGCAAAGTAAGGAAGTCAGGTCAGAGTTATGATTGGAAGGTGCCATACTGGCTGTGTTTTATTTCTTGACTCACATAACTATTCATTTTATAAACTATTTGTTAAATGTCACATTTAAATTTTGCGATGCTTAACAATTTTAAATGTTTTTTTAAAGCAAAACCATTGCATTCATTCTCATTTCCTCTTCTGCAATCTGTTAACATTGATGATTTATTCCATTTTTGTTACTGTTATTGACTTCTGATTCCCCAAAGAAATTATTTTTGTAGATTAATTATTTAAATATTAATATGCTAAATAATGGTAAATTTTAAAATATTTAACAATGCTGTTTTTTCTTCTGGAGTATTATTGAAATACATTTCCTGATATTCTGAGGAATTGAGTTGAAATTATATTTTTTCCTTAAACATTTTCCCATGAGGTACAGATTTCCAGCTTCACTCATCCCTGGCCTGTTAAAGATTATCTTTGGTTGGTAAGATTAAGAAATAGAGGAGATTTTCAAAAGTAGACTATTTCCGAATGTAATCAATAAAAGAAATGCTGACTAGAAATAGAGTGTTTATATGGCTCTACTTCTGATATCACTAGTGAAATCAAGCTGTTATAACTACTAAAATGGTATGTTAATTTCTACTTTCATCAGTCCTTCAAAAGGATTATGAGTTGCTGTCTCAATCAGGAAGTTACCTAGGAATCTGATTTCCTTCTCACCCTGAAAATTAACCCCAACAATTCAAGGGACATCCTTATATCCTACCCAGACTGATTGTGGGCTGAGACAACAGTGGATGTTGATTCTTGGTCTAAACAGATTTATAGACATATTCCAAAACCCAGCCATTTGTCAATACTATATAAAAGAAGCAATAAAGCAATGTTATCCCTTAAGAAACTTCTCATCAAAATATGCTTTCTCTTGTAGATAATACGCGCCTTTCTGCTCTTTCCAACAATCGAGCGAATGTCCGAGACACCCAACGGCAGGATCGCCACTCCACTTTTGGGCTGGCTTCGATATAGTCTCTATGCCTGTGTCTACTTACTCCTTAAACCATGTCCGGAGAAAATCAAGTCCTGGTTTATCAGAGTGGCCCTTCAAAGGATGAACTTTAAGAGTGAAGTTTCATCTCTGAGTGTGTTAGAGCCGTTCTGCCTTGGTAAGTAAGCACCTTCAAACATGTGTGGGGTTTATTCTTGTATCAGAAAGTATTAGGAGAGCAATATGGAGCTGGAGAGCATTATCCTAAGTGAAAGAAACCAGGCGGTGAAAGACAGATACTATGTGATCTCACCTGTAAGTGGAATCTAAACAACAAAATAAACAAGCAAGCAAAATATAACCAGCAACAATTGAAATAAAAAACAAACTGATAGTAACCAGAGGGGAGGAGGGAGGGGGATAACAGGGGGAAAGAAGGGAAAGGATCATCAAGAAACATGCATAGAGGACCCATGGACAAAGCCAAATGGGGGAAGGATTGAGGGTGGGAGGTGGGGATGGGTGGGGCTGGGGAAAGTGGTAGCAGAAAATGTTGACCAAAAAAAAAAAAAAAAAAGTGGTCACAGGGAGGCTGGGAGTAATGCGGAAAATTAGGAAACCAAAGAACTGATGTATGCAGCCCATGGACATGGACTAAGAGGTGTGGGGATGATGAGATGGGGTGTGGGGTGGAGGGGATAAAGAGGGGGAAAATGGGACAACTGTAATAGCATACTCAATAAAATATACAAACAAAAAAAAAAGACAGCATTAGGAGAATAATCTCAGACAGTGGATGAGTAGCAAACAAGGAATTATTTGTTGGATTTTTTTCCTTCCAAAAACTTAAGAAATAAAATGAGAATAGAGCAGGGAGAGTTCTGTTTGATAGATAGGAAAGGCTCTTCAGGCTTTACTCTTAAACCTTATCCTGCTGTTTCTCCACTGTAGATGCAGAAAGGTGAGAAAGATTCTCCTATATATAGCACGTATGGGATCCTTGCAGGGACCCAGGGCGCACCATGTAGTCCAGGGTGAGGACTTTGCAAAACCGGCCCAAGGGAACCAGGCCCACTATTCCCGTGGAGTGGACAGGCGCTGCCTTTATCTTCCCCTTTAAATGGTTTTGGAAGGGGCTAAATTTCAAAGGAATAATAGTCATGGTAATATAACACTAGTAATATTGCTGGTTTGCTGATTCTATTTTCTAAATGTGCCAGGGTATGTTTTTATTACTTTACTTTTGGCTTCAAATGTTGTTTTTAAGTATAACCTAACTTTTTCATTAATATCAATTTATACTGTATTTATAAATGATTTTCATAAAATAATCCTACATTCATTATCTACAAGATGGGGATAATAATACCCCACACTTCAAGAGATTATTCTAGGATTAAATATAATATATGCAAATTGTCTATCCAGTATTTTATTTATAAGAGGCCTTCACTGAATAATGTAACAACAGTTGCAGTAGCAGCTAAAGACACCATTCTGAAATTTTACCTGTATTTCTCAGAGCTAATGAGGTTTTATTTTTGATACTATTCCCATTTTCCAGGTGAAGATACTGTGGTACAGAAAAGTTATGTCTCTGCATAATATAAGTGCAAACATTTGCCAAAAGTCATACAGCTAGCGGGTAGTGTTCAAACTCAGGCCACTGGCCACTGTGCGATGCCTCCTTTTATCATAGCTGCTCCATTGTCTTTTTGCCCCAATTAATCGTGAAGGCAGGGCTCCTGAGTAAAATGTATCGGGCTCACCCATACTGTGTGCCATAAGGTCACGTGCACAGTGAATACAAGTCACAGCCCTGCCTTTACACTTGTGCAGCCTACATGCTGTAGGGGAGGTGCGTTTCCGAAATGTAGCAAGGAGCAGTCATCGCAAATAGAAATCTAATGCATTTTCTGTATTTGTGGGCTTTTTTTCCCTTCCATGTTCTACCCAGCCCCTATTCTTTATTCTAGCCTTAGTGCAGCAGAGGAAGACGGTAAGATAGGAAGAAGGGATGCAAGCTTCGGGACTGTCATAAAAATCACCAAAGATTGAATTTGGAGATGTCCCTTAGAAACCTGGCCCAACCCCTCATCTTTCCCTCATCTTACACGGTAAACAAAAAGGTGGCCCAGGAAGTGAAAATGACACTGACTGCAAGTTAGAAACCCTTGACTCTCATTTTGTTGTGCCCCAGACTCACTCTGTGACCTCAGTTTAATCCTTTCACCTTTCTGGTTCCTGGTCAGCGGTCAGATCAAGAGCAGACTAGCAGATCTCTAAGAACCGGAACCCCCATGGAATTATTTGAGAAGAAATAGAAATCACTTGAAATTCTGGCCGACATGTATAGAACGACTCCGCTTATACTTCAATAACTCATCTGATTTCCCCTTACATTATTTTTTCTTTTTTTATATTTTTCTTTGTACTCTATAGAAAGATTTTAAGAAAGCATTCTCCAGTTAGGGACTCCATTTTTCTCCAGGGACTTCTGCTTCCAAGAATATGGGATAGATGTATTTTTCCCCGTTTCTCCTACTGAGTACATAAAACCCTGTATATTATATATAAAGTAAACATAAGAAGACACTGAAAGGTGGAGAAGAAAACATGGTAGGGACTCTGGAACCAAGGAGCAACACAGTGGCGCATTCTCTGGGTTTTCTTTTTACCACATATACTCTAGATTTGTAGCCAGAACCCAGAATACCAGTGGGTACAGATACAACACAAAAAAAGCCCCAATAGCCAAAGGACCATAAAAATGACAACCTTTCTAAAAAAAAACTTTTAGGTAACTGCTCTAATCTAGCCAAGCACCACAGTAAAAACTGGCCATATTCTCGCCCATGCCAACAAAGGTCAAGTGGGAAGCCTGGACTAAACCCCCCATTTAGCAGTAATGAGGCATCCCACCCTTTCCCCACTTGGGTGATGTCAGCAAAAGACTGAGTGGAGTGTCAGGACTTTCACCATTGCCTAGCAGTAATGTGGCAGTCACCACCCCTGTGATATCAGTGGGGGTCTTGTGAGAAGTAGCAGGACAGTCTTAACCCTCTCCCCAGCCAGAATGGTAACCGTGGAAGACTAGTGGGGAGGCAGAATTTCTGCTGCTGCCAAGTAAGAATGAGGAGCCTATTCATCTCTTGGGTATCAACAGATGAAATGGAGGACTTAGATTTCTACCCCACCAGGAAGTGTGAGAAGTGTCAGAAAAGGAAAAAAGCTAAAAGAGAAAATATAAATAAGATCTGGAGTATCATAACATAATACTCAAAATGTCCATGTTTTAGTTAAAATTTTTGTCATACCAAGAACCCAGAAAACTTCACCTTGAATTGAGAAAGACAGTAGATGCCAACACCAAAATAACAGAGATATTAGAGTTACCTGATGAAGATTTTTAAAGCAGCCATTATAAAAATGCTCTAATGAGCAATTAGTAAGCATATTTGAAACTAATGAAAAATAGAAAGTGTCAGGAAAAAGATTTGGAAATTTTAGAACTGAAAAATACAATAACAAATTTAAAATGAGTAATTTTAAAAATTAAAAATGGATAGGCTCAACAGTAAAGTGGAAGGAACAGAGGAAATAATTCATAAACATAAGAAGAGAACGATACAAATAGAAATTTCCCAAATTTGGCAAAAGACATACACCTACAGATTTTAGAATCTGGGTAAACTCCAAACAGGGAAAAACCCAAAGAAAACCATATAACACATCATAATTAAACTCTTGAAAGCTAAAACAAAGAAAATATCTTTGGCCAGAAAGAAACGATACCTTAATTATAGAGGAAAATCTTTTTGAGTGACAGCTGGTTTCTCATCAGAATCTATAGAGACCAAAAGAAATGACTCATATATTTCAAGTGCAAAAAAGAAAAGAACTGTCAATACAGAATTATATATGCAGCAAAAATATCCTTCAGGAAAAAACGAGGAAATTAAGACATTCTCCAATAAAGGAAAACCAAAGGAATCTGTAATCATCAGATGTATCATAAAAGAATTGCTGTAAGAAGTTCTCTAAACATAAAGGAGATGATAGAAGAAGGAACCTTGAAACATTAAGAAAGGAAAAAACAAAGAATAAAAGAGAATTATATTTTTCTTCTGGTATTTCTAAATTGTGTTTAATAGTTGAAGCTCAATTATAACACTGATATGGTTCTAAATGTATACAGAAGTATTTAAGACAATTATATTATAAATAGGGGAGGATAAAGGAACAAAAAGGGGAGTAAGGTTTCTACATTTTATGTGAAATTGTAAGACACCAATACCAACAGATTTTTATGTATATTCACTGTAATACCTAGAATAACCACTTTAAAATCGATATAAAGATACTCAAAAATACCACATGTAAATAAAAATGGAATTATAAAACATGTTCAGTGATACACAGGAAGACAAAAGAAAGAACACAGAGAAACAAAAAAAGGAAAACAAATAATAAAATGGCATAAAAGCTCTAATGTACCAATAATTACATTAAATGTAAAAGGCCCAAAATACACCAATTAAAAGACAAAGATTGGTAGAGTGGATCAAAAAACATAACTATGTACTGTCTTCAGAAAACTCAGTTCAAATAAAATTATATATGTAGACTGAATACAAAAGAATGAGAAAATATATATCATGTAAACACTGATCCAAAGGAAACAGGAATGATTGTATTAATACAGGTATCCCCTGCTTTCTGGAAGTTTGCATTAACACCATTTCACTTTTACAAAACACATACATTGTTACTGGTTTTCACTAACCAGAAGAAATCCAAAGAGGATTTTGACTTCAAAAAATATATAAAGAACAACAACAAAAACATTACCGTAGTAATGTTGGTTTTTTGTAAAAGTGAAGTGGCATAATGTGAACTTTTGGAAAGCAGGAGATAGTCTTCATTTTATGCCATTTGGCTTAGGCAAGGCTTCATAGGAATGCTCTGCTCTCAGATAGCAGGGGAAGCCTGTATCAGATAGTGGACTTCAGAACAAAGGAAATTACAGAGACAGAGGGACATTACATAATAATGGCAAAAGGGTCAACCTGTCAGGAAGCCGTAGCAGTCCTAAGTGTGTATGCACCAAACGAGATTGCTATAAAATATATGAAGCAAAAACTGACAGAACTGAAGGCAGTAATGGGTGAATCTACAAATACAGTTGGACACTTAAACACTCCTCTCTCAGCAATTGATAGAACAAGGCAGAATATTAACAAGACTATAGGAGAATTCTATATTCAAGCAACAAGTTATAATAGACATCTATAGAACACTCTACCCAAGACATCTGGGTTTCTGATAGGCGTTAGATAGGCAACTACCTGTACTTTCCTATGCCTCCTTAGAAATATTTTCTAAGCCCAAATCAGGACATGGAATGAAGGAAAGTGTTGTTTTTCCATGTATATTTAATGACCTATATGCAGTCGTCTTTCAGTATCCATGTGGGATTGGTTCCAGGACCCATCCCTTCCATGGATACCAAAATTTCCAGATGCTGTAGTCCCTTCTATAAAATGGGGGGCACATAATGCAATATAAAGATCATGTATCATAGAAATCTACAATTGAAACCTATATAATCTTATTAAGCAATATCACCCCAAGAAATTCAATTAAGAAAGAAGGAAGTGATGTAGTGTTTGCATATGACCTCTATTTGCATAGTGGTTACAGCAGGGCGTGCCTGCACCTCACTTCATTCGAGTGTACTCAGCACACTGTTCGGCACGTGGCAAATTCAAGTTCTGCTTTTTGGAACTTTTTGTGATATTTTTTAATATTTTCAGTTTGAACCTGGTTGAATCCACCACTGTGAAACCCATGGATACAGAGGGCTGAATGTAACACTTTACATATGACAAATAATCAAGTGTTTGATGTTTTTAATTAAAACAGGTAATTATTAAAGGCGTTTTCCAGTTTCTGTACCAGAATTATAAACACCCTCTTAAAGAAGTAGCCTTCCTAAGCTGCACTTGAGAGAAAGGAATCTTCCTCTCGGCCGCAGTGACTGACCTCCCACTGCATCTTTCGGCAGCTCCAAGTGCAGGCATCAAGGAGCAAGACAGTTTGGATGCAGGACGCCTCCCTCTCCGTGACTCAGGGCAGCCACTATGTACATTGTTGGTTGGAAAACCCTGGAATTCCTTTCCCGCACAACCACAGTAGAGATACCCTGTGTGCAAACTTGACTCGGTAAAGCAGACCAAATGCTCACCCACGTCACTTCATCTCTGCTCCAAACAACCAGCTCGTAAACAAAGTGTGGCGCACAGCCCTCCTGTTGTTGACATCCCTTCCTTCTCTGATTTTTTCCTCTCTTTGTCCTAGCTTTGGCCTTCTGGTGTCCAAGTAACCAGTACTTTGGTAGTCTCTGGTTTGGGTTTTTGGGGTTTTTTCCCCCCCATTATCCACACAGTCTGTATGACCTTGGGTAAAGGGAAAGGGGACAAGAATACCTGTCTTCTTCCTTTTAGGGCTCTTGATTCAGTCTCCTAGAGGTGACTTCCGGTGATCCTTAACAAAGCATCTCTCTTATCTGCCCACCTGTGCCCTTGAATCCCGTGTCACCCTTGCCTCTTCTTGCAACAACTACCGCAGAAGCCACCCCTGCCCGGGCTTGCCCCGGCCACCCCTTAAGTGATTCCTGTCGCCTTGCTCGCTGCAAGTAGAAGAAGACCCCAGCCGAGGGAAAGCAATACTTGTAAGACACTGACCCCTGCAGATGACTAGCGGGCTCTTCCCGCGCTGATACCCCATGCAGGGTGAAGGCCACCAGTGTTCAGTCCAGCCACTTGCGTCGGTGGCATGGTTTTCAGGTCACACAAAAAGGGAGGTTATCAAAAGAAAAGGAGACCAAGTCCAAGGCCATTCTCAGCGGCCATTTTCTCTGTGCCTTCTGGACGTTTCCCCCGCAGACCTGCCTTTCTGTGGCTTGACTGTCATCCAGACAATGACCCTTATTGTGCCAGCTTGACTTGTAGGCCTTGCGATGTTTGCACATTATGTAATGTCTGTGCTTCCGCAGAAATCTTACGGAAACAAACGGAGGAAGTTTGCCAGTCCAAGTAGTGGATAATAAATCCTGCCCTATCTAGAAACTAACTTTCTGTATCCTTTACTTTATACACATATTTTTGTTGTAGTTGTTGTAAGGTCTGAAAAATTCAAGGAACCAAAATATTCAAGTATTTCGAACACTGTTGCCCCTTCCTGCAGGCCAAGTTTCAGTGCCTGTGCTTTCTTCACCAGGCCGAGGAGTGAGACCTTCCCATCCAGCACTCAGGGAAGAGTAGTCCTCCTTCAGTTAGCATCCTTCGGAAACTTTACCGTAGTGGTCACCCATTCAGCTTACGCAACGAGGTTGTTTTAACTGTTCTTTTTAAAGAACATATATATAGGATTTATTTTTTTAATTTTAGTACTGGAATGTTTGCTCCTACATATTTTCTTTAGACTAGATGTTCTGTTTCATGAGAAATAGACTTTTCACTGAGACAGCTAAATTGAATTTTCTGATCAAAGCTTAAAGCAAATATATTTTAGTGTAGCAGTATCACAAGTCAAGATAATTAACTTTAAAAAGTATTCTAGGGTCTTTCCATTAGTTAGGCCAAAATGAATGTGATGTTTTAATTCCTTTCTGTTACCTAACTAGAAAACCAGTGCCGAGACAAAGGGTGTTCCTGGTGGGTCACATTACTCTCTGTTGCATACATTCTTGTAAAAGAAACTTCCGTCATCTTTCCTTAATCAACATGAAAATAACTTTTGAAAATGTGTAGTGATATGAAAAGAACTAAACCAATGAGCTTCACTAAAGAATCACGAAGTTTTTCTCAGAATATATATATAATTCAATCCCAGAATAATTTTTTGAATAAGACAAAACTAGACTCCCATATTACCTATTCTGTCATTTATGTGTGTAGTTTAGGAAAATCCATTTATGAAAGCCAACTACAACGTTAATGATTCATGGAAGTTTAGCCTAAAATTCAACAATGAAGAAAAAGATTTTGTGTCCGTGTGTGTGTGTGTGTGGTTAGTATTAGGATTTAGGTCAAAAGGTGGTTAGATGTGGTACTAGAATATCATCTCTGTTTTAGAGTTAAATGACAAGGTTTTACTATTTTTTCTAAAGAAAATTTTACATTTATATATTTTTTAATTATCCACCACTTTAAAAAATGTATTATTTTTAAAAAATCATACACTTTGAGTTGTGTTTTTCACTTTGGTGAACTTATTAGTGCATAGATAAGATAATCTATTTGCAAACGAAGTGGATGGTTATAATAACCACATTCTTGGCTTGTAGAGAAACTCATACTACATTGTGTGAATAATAAACATTCCTCTAAGTTCTGCAGAAATTTTAGAATGGAAGAATTACATTTTTAAGTCTGGTTTTCACATTGCTAAAAGCCACATTTGGCACCATTAGGAAAAGGTTGAAAACAATCTGGAAAAAAATAAAGAACACCAAAGAACTCTCCTTGTAAGAAGACCTGATACTCATGTCTCTAGGGCCATCCAGTTTCACAACCCGTCGTCAAACCCAAGAATTTCGCTACCTTGCAGTCCTACTTGGCTTGCACCTGCCTAACTCCCCTACGCTCAGCAACATCTCGCCAGCCTCGTGACCAGTCAGAAGACGTGTAGGAGGACCTATCCCTGGAAAGGCTCTTTTTCAGTCAGCTCCTACCTCTGCCCCCTCCTGGGGAAGTCCTAGTGTGTATAGACATGGCATGATGCCACCCTTCTCCCTGGAGAAGTCCCAGAATCTGATAGGAGGTTAAGGACAGCACCTTCCCCTGTGCTGCGGCCAGAAACACCCAGGAAGCTCGAAGGCCCCACCTTTACTTGCTTCAAGCAGTGAGGACAGAGTCCAGCTATGGACAACAGAAACTCTGACAGTGGCCTGAACAGGAGCCTGTGTTTCTCCTGCCCAGGAACTCGAGAGGTGTCTAATCCAGGGTTAGAGAACATCAGGGTGGCGCCATCGGAGACGTGGGTTCTCTAGATTTTCACTCGTCTGTCCTTTGCACATAGCCCTTTATTTCTGTACTGTCGCCTCATGATCACATGACGACTTCTACCCTTCGAGGCCTCGTGTCTGACATTCAGCCAGATTCGGGGAAGGGGGTGGGGGCTGGGGAAGCAGAGGGCTTATTCCTGATGGAGCTTTGGCTTCCTTAGAAAGAGAAGTCTCCCCCCAGGAACTTCTGCCAATAGATTATGAGCCAGAACTGGCTGTAAGAGATACGAAGTCGAAGTCGTGTGTTTTGACTTTCCCATGTCTCTAGTAGAGAAAATGAGGGTTGTTTCTTTAATGGCATTTTGGGTAGGTACATAATATCTACTACATGCCCACTCCAAGGCGATCCTGGGATTCATCTTCCATGGACTGAATTATAACATACCCCACCTAGCGTAGTTAACTCCATCCGTACTGGTTAACCAGCGACCAAGACAGTTAACTCCATCTTCTCCCCACCATAACCAAAACCTGCCACAACCCCATCCCTCCTGGATGTGTCTGGGTTTCATAAGCCCCGCAAGACAACCTCTGACTGGGGGTGCAGTGGACTCATTGCAGGCCCTCTTGGAGCGACTCTGCACACATCCAGCTGCAGCAGGCCCATCTCTGTTCCCATTGTTGGTGCACTTTGTATTTTAATGAGAATTTCAAAGAAATGTGTTACGGTTTCACACCTATGTGTGCGCTAACTAGTGGCTGCTCTCCCCAGCCACCCTCCCATCATGGAGGTGAATACACCAAACCCTCTTTCTAGTCCAGCAGATCTTGTGATGCACATTTTAAAAAGAGACTGATTTTTCTTTGTATATGCTTTGTATATACTCATGCTATATACTTTGGACATATAGAGCCTGATAGCCATGTAAGAAAGTCAAAGTGCCTGGGAGTCAGGTGTTGGTCAGAATGACAGTCACATTATACGCTGCAGTGACTCACGCACATGTGGTCGATCTCCTACCTTCCGACTTCACCCAGTTCAACGGCGCCCGCCTCCAGCAGTCCTCTTTGCCCAAGCACCGACACCTCTAGCTCCCCAACGCCACGGCAGAACCAAGCAAACAGGCATTCCAAAGTCGACACACCACTGGCACAGCAGGGAACTTGGCTTTCTACCCCGGGTTCTCCTTCCGAAAGCCCTTCATACGTGCCCCCAAAACCTCCGATTCTGTCACTGACTGTGGTTTCCCTTCCCTCCGCACTTTCTCTTGCTGCACTGAGTGGAGGGCTGGGTGGCCAAGTTTGGGACCTATATTATCAGGTGCTCTTGGGCTCTCCCTCTTGCTTGCAATGATTTGTCCCCATGGTAAGCCAGCCCCTGCCACCTTGGCTTGCCAGTGTCAGTGTGCTTCAGCCTCCAGCTCTGGCCTCCATTGTGATAGCAGCTCTAGCATCACTTAAAAGAAGACAGCAGGCTTTTCCTCTGGACTCCTTACCCCCCGAAGAAACACCAACCAGGCCAGCTACCTCCTCCCTCTGCACCTTCCCAGTTTGTTTCATTAAACAACTTTTACTGACACCTGCCATGAACCGAGCATTTAGATGAGCACTGGAGAGAATAATACAGGAAAGCTATCCCTGGCCCTTAAGTTACTTCCAAAGTGGTAGGGGTGACAAATGTGGAGAATCTTAACGTATGACGGTAAGGGCTATTATGAACACAGATATTGGGCACAGTGGTACCAAGAGAGCAGAGATCAGTTCTACCTAGATAAGTAAGGGAGGAGAAGATAAGTGAAATTGGACTTGAAGATCAGTTGAGATTTTTTTCAGACTGAATGACATCAAGATAGGCAACTGAGCTAATCAGAAGGCAGCCTTCTTTTGTAGATTATGTGTACTTGGAGAATTCAGTGGTACCATTTGACCTGTGAGAAGAATATCCCGTTGATCTCCAACCTTAGCCCTCACTCAGTGGTTTCAAACTGTGAGCCACTCTGCTATGCATTGAAGTCCTATAGTGACATTTAAACGTTATGTGGATTGCAAAAGATGATGGCAGTGAGTAACAAACAATACTAGGCTCCGCGGTGAGATTTTTTAGCTCTGGTATTTAGATATGTAATGAAACAAAAGTAAACAATTACGGTTCTTCTAAATCATTCTCTTTCTTTCATGTTTTTATTTCCATTACTCCTGCTACTAGATATTTCCTTCGCTGTGGTGCTTGAAACTCTGACTTCTGCTCATTTCCAGGAATGCTGCTGATGGTCATTGCCAAGAGAAATGTGTTTTCCCCTTAGGAAATTACACTTCTATTTGGTATTATTATTTCTGATCCCTGTTTTGTGTTATGAACATTTCTGAGGAATGAAAAAGGTGACTTCTTTGAGTCAGCCACTGGAAAGGCCAACTGGTATTCTACTGTCTTTTATTTTTAAAAAGTATACTTAGATGAGTCCTGGCTGGTGCGGCTCAGTGGATTGAGCGCTGGCCTGCAAACCGAAAGATCGCCGATTCAATTCCCAGTCAGGGCACATGCTTGGGTTGCAGGCCAGGTCCCCAGTTGGGGCCATGTGATGTGTCTCTCACATGTTTCTCTCCCTCTCTTTCTCCCTCCCTTCCCCTCTTCCTAAAAGTAAATAAATAAAATCTTTTTTAAAAAATTGTTTTTTAATTTTTTTAAGTATACTTAGATGAGAAATTACCAGGGGGAAAAAAGAGTAGGAATAAAGGTGGGTAAGATACATTGCTTGATGAAAAATTTACTTTGAAAAATGTGATTCCTTACAAGTTATTTGAATTTTTGAACTTTTTCTAAGTCAAGAATGACATTGAAGAAAAGTGCTTAACACACCAATGTTTACCTCCATGAGTGAGCACCAAGCAAGATTCCCACGTCGTTCCCACCCAGCCCAAGAATCACCCCGAGTGCTTCCTGAGCCTCAGAAGCCTCCCTAATGGCTCTGAGTATCCAAAAATCCTGCTCTGAGCTCATTCAGGGTGTTGGCAAAACCCGGTTCCTATGGCTTTATGACCACGGTCCCCATTTTCCTGCTGGCTGTCCCCCTCAGCTCCTTGAGGTCACTCTCAGGTCCTTTCTACATGCGTTTCATCTTCAGACCAGCTATGGCGCATTTCCTCTTCTAGTGCTTTGAATCTCTGACGTCCCCTCCTGCCAAGTCAGATTTGGGAGGGCTCCTGGGATTGTGTTAGGCCCGCCAGGATCATCTTCCTTACAGTTATCTTCACTGTATGAGGGGACTTGGCCTGGGAGTAGTTTGTTCTCATCGTCACAGGTTCCACCCACACTCAAAAGGGAAGCGACCTTAGAATCCTGCCTCCCACAGACCACCAGTTTCCTGCTCCTCTGAGATGTTGCCTTTGTCAAAGATCCGTAAAAATGTGTGCTTCTGATGATTTGTCTGTAAAAGTTCATGTTTCTAACCCTTAAATCATAAAAACACACTGGTCAGGGACAGTCGCACACGTCCTCTGCTGTGGGACCTGACCTTAGGCCATCATCCTGCCAGACAGTGCTGTTGAGAGAGCCCGGTAAGAGTGAGCGGGGCTTCCTTCACAGGACCTGCGCTTGTTTCCAGAGACAACGCACCTTGCCTGGCATCAGACAGCTCTTGCCCAGAAAAGGGGAGGCAGGGACAGGAACTTACTGCAATTACTTTGACAGTTGTGTTTGTCCTGTCTGTTCTAAGTGCTTGGCTTTTTTCTTTTCTTTGTTAGGTAATGCTGCCTACCTTGGAGGCCAAGAAATGGTGCAGGTGGTGAAGAGAGACAATGAGACCATAAAGAAACATTTGTCTAAGGTAATTGCTTTAGTGCTGCAAGGAAGTAAGTAGATGCGCGGAAATATTTACTGAACATGAAAGGCTGGAACTGGTGAGAATCTGCGAGACCTCAAGGGTTTGTAGGTTTCATAGGGAGTTCTACTTCTAATTAAAATTAATGCTCTCCTTGAATGTTGCGTAGAAAATACGTAAAGCTGAGTGCATTATTAAATATGTTTTAATTATCTTTGCTGGGTTAGAATCCATACTCCTCTCTAGAGCTCTGTATTGAAAAGATTCTCAATAATACTTACCAAATAAATGAGCTATATTAAAATGTAAGCAAAGCATCGGAAAAGAACTAACATTGCCACAACCCAGGGACTCAGTGAGCCTGTCTTTATTATTCTCCAGAGTGGGAATGTCAAGCTGACACCGAAACCGGTTTTCCATAGCAGGTGCAGAAAGACAAAGAGCAAAAAGTTTAGTGTTTGTGAGTTTCTGCTGCAAATGCTAGAATCTTACACAAACACATTTGGAAGCTCCAGTCTCTGAAACTGTGAGGGGACCGTGGTTTAGAGTGTGCTTAAACACCTTAGAGTTTAGGTGGCTCTGGTACGCCCACGGCATCATTTGTCTGCCTGTCCATTCTGAACAGGTTATTTGTGACTACTCGGAATTGAGATATACCATAAGTGTGCAATACACATTGGATTTCAGAAACTTGGTACCAAAGAAAGTAAAATATTTTCTTAATATTTGTATATTGATTACCTATTGAAATGATAATATTTTAAGATATATTGGGTCTCACCCTGGCTGGGTGGCTGAGTTGGTTGGAGCATTGTCTGTACACCAAAAGGCTGCAGGTTCAATTCCAAGTCAGGGCACATACCTAGGTTGCAGGTTTGATCCTCAGTCGGGGTGCATACAAGAGGCAATCAATGGATGTTTCTCTCCCACATCCATGTGCCCGCCTGTCTCTCTCTCTCTCTCTCTCTCGCCCTCTTGCTCTCTCTCTCTTTCTCATAGCAATAAAACATCCTCAGGTGAGGATTTTTTTTAAAAAACGATATATTGGGCCCAGTAAAATATATTATTAAAATTAATTTCATCCATTCCTTTATACTTTTTTTAATGTAGCTACTAGAGATGTTTAAATTCCACATGTGCCTTTATGTTTCTTTGGACTGTGCTAATTGAGAGCTGTACAATTAGTGCTGAACTGTGTTGTATTGGCTAGGAGCGATGAAACGAAACCTGCTGAGTGACCAGCAACATGCACGCCCCAAATAGAATGTGCTGAGTTTAGGACCTCTTCATGAATTTTGAGACATTTGACTTAAACTGACCTACAATGTTAATTCACTTTTCTATTACCTCCCAGTACAATGATATTAAAATGAGAAGTGTATTGTTCTTTAAAAAATATTTTCAGAATATTGACCTGTGTGTAGTAGCATCACTCGGAGAGGACTTTTGAAAATGCCAGTTTGTGTTACTCTGGCCATCGTGGTCGTCACATTTCTCAAATAGCAATTGGCTAGAGATTGAAGTTTTGGATCCAGAAGGAAACCCCGAAGGACATTCAGTTTTTTTTCAGTTGTTGAAGGATGTGAAAATACAAGAAAAACAGTATTCTATTTTTCAGTTAAATTAGAAATGAACTTGTTTCAAAAATGCATTTAAGTTCTCAAGGCTGGAAGTTCATAAAAACGACTCAGCTCCCAGTTAATAACAGCACCAGCAGACGCTCGCTTCCAAAACTCACACTTGCCGACCGACTGGACCCCTCGTGTGTCCGGGCCCATCCTAGCACCTGCGGGAGCCAGCTGCTGTAAAACGCGCATCATTCCTGGATTCCGCGGATATGTTGTGCTCAAAACGAGGTCAAAGGAAGGCGCTAACTTATTCCTGCCCTAAGTTAAATCCATATGCAGGCGTAATCATTCCCAGATAGAGGTCTGCTCGCGGTAACTGTGTGTCAGGACTGCGAGTTTACTGAAACTTTTATGGGAGAAACATGGGGACAGAATGGTAGATGGCCGATGTTTCAAGGTTAATATTAACAGTCAGAGAAATAAACTTTTCCAAACGTTTCCATTCCAGGGAATGACTTTGTTTCATTTTTGAGATACCATTAAATGTACTCGTGGAATTTGGAAAAGCAGGGCATTGTTTAGTTTAATGGGGCAGAACTACCTTGCAATTAATCGATTATCCTTCATACTAGCGAAGTTTGAGCCCCCCACTAGAAAATGCAATTCCAACTCCGAAGTGAAATGAGGTACAGAGACAGGAACTTTCTGTTTCTGTAACGAAAAAGAGAGGAAACATGCTGTAATTTAATATTGGGGAAAGTTGAATCGACACGTGTCCCCATCTGCTTGAGAAAATAAGGAAACCCGGAAGGGCATGTAGTTCTAGGAAGACACTGGGCATTGCCTCCCACCTTTCAAATCACCTTGGTAATGAGTCAGACTTGAAAACCACTTCCCAAGACTGGACCTACCCTATTTTAGATGGTCCAGTCAAGGATACTCTGTCCATTTCAGAAACTTCCTGTCTCAGACAGCCCAGTGTGAAGACTCTGAGCCATACATTTTGTTGCAAAAATCATTCAATATATCTCAGCTATGCAACGTCCAAAATAATTCTGAAAAGTGTATCTTTGTGCCATTCAGTCAGGAAGCCACGGGAAGGTTAGTCTGGAAATAGTCTCTCTGCTACATCACATGGACGGCCTTTAAATCCCCCACCCTAGAGCGCTGTCAGCCCGTCGTCAGTAGGCTTTGGCTCTGCATTCAGACTTCTTCCTCCTGATTTTCGTTGTCCACATGAAGAGAGCTTTTCATCCTCTTGAGGAAAATTGGCCTTTTTAACTACGAAGAATCTCATGAACTGATTGTCTACCTTCCTTCCTCCCTTCCTCTCTTCCTCCCTTCCTCTCTTCCTCCCTTCCTCCTTCCTTCCTTCCTTCCTTCCTTCCTTCCTTCCTTCCTTCCTTCCTTTTTTCCTGGGGCTAGAGACAATATACAGCATCAAACAGTATGTTTACTGGCAGTGCTTCAACACTGCATAAAGTTATTTCCCTTTCCGATGCATAGTTGTTTCCAGAAGAGTATACATATGGTCTGTGGCGCTGTGGTTGTGTCCTTTCTTCACCTGACTAAATCCTACCCGTCCTTTAAGACTTGGCTCCATCGTCATCTCCAAGAGGCCTTCCCCAGTCTCTGGTGTTGGTTACATGTCTCTCCCTGTGGTTCCCACGGCTTCCTAGCTCTCTAACTCATCAAGCTAGAATGTGACATTTGCCATGCAGTATGTTAATGGTCAGCTTCCCCTGTCACCCACCCTGAGGTAAGGAGCTGTGTTTGTCTCGTGCCCATAGCCCTGGGGCCTGGCACACAGCGCGCAACCCCTGGTGAGCAGTCAGCACACGCTCCCCAAGTGGGTGGGTGGGGAAGCCACGCGAGGGAAGGTCCTGAGCCTTCGTTGTGCCAGGGGTCTCTTTGGCTCTCTCGTGTGCGGGCCCCTTCTCTGAATAATGTTTTTTAAGTGCATAAAATAAATGTACGAGGTTACAAAAAACTGTGGTTATCAAAATATCTTTAAAAAAATTTATGATATATATGTACATCTTTATTAACACATTAAATTATGCGATATAATGTGGTCAGAATTACTATTGTAAACTTGAAGTGATGAGCATTAAGTTATTTTTTGTTATCTATAACGAGTTTACTGTCCTTTGAAAATATCCATTATTTTATAGATGACAAAATGTAATTATTAACATAGGTGTTACACACACATCACCACCACTTGTGGCCACTGACTGGCATGGACCTGTAGATCGCAGAATCGAAGGGACTTCGTCCTAATAGGACATGAGAATGGCGACAGAGGGGCGTAAGGGTATTTTCCTGTGTGAGGTCTGGTGACAATATAGGGACTATGGAAGGAGAAGCAAGTTGTGGGAGATAGTTAAGAAAGTGGTCATTTGGATACTTTTGTTCGAGATACCCGTGGGGCATCCAAGTGGGCACATGTCCGGCAGGTAGCTAGATACGTGGCTATGACGCTTGGAGCGTGGCCTGGGCTGGATCTGCGTCAGGGGTGACGAACATGTATCTGAAGCCCTAGCGTGGGTGGTGGCAACCTACGTGCGTGTGTCATACCAGGAGAGAGGGGTCTAAAGACAACTTTGGGGGAACCCAGCTTGAAGGTAGGGAGGAGGAAGCAGAGGAACTAGCGAGTAAAAAGGAAGCGGAGGGGGAGGGATGGGGACGAGAACCAGGATGGAATGAACCAGAGTAAGAGAGTCAACTGTGCATTCTCGCCACCCCAGCCTCGGTCCTTGTGGGAGCCTCCGGGGTACGCTCTGCTTTATGACGCACCTGGAGTGTCTGAGGCAAGCAGGAGGTCAGCGTTCCTGGGCCCTGTCACTGTTCTAAACTGTAAGGGGATGTGTGTCTCATTCATAGGAGAGTGAATTACTGTTTGATTTAGAAACTTGAAGTTTTCATTTAAAACTCACTTAGGGGGGAAATTCTAAACTGCCGTGACCATCTTTGGCCTAGGCTCATGGAAACAGCTGGTGTGTGTGCTACTGCCAGACTGAATCCGAGCACTGCTGTCAGTCCGTAGGGCTCCGAAACTGTTCCTAGCCAGCACACGGGAGACACAGCTTCCTGACGATGGCAGGCAGCGCGGGAGGGGAGTGGTGCCACCCCTGCCCCCAGAGGGCCTGGCCTGGGTGACAGTGTGGTTTGGGGAAGGGGCAGAGTGTCCACAGGAACGGAAATGCCTCTGCCATAGCTGTCCTTCCATTCTACGTAGCCCACTTGAGCCCAGAGGTGTATGCTGTCTTTGGGAACAAACCTCGTGCCGTTTGCAGATCTGGACATGCAAATCCTTCGGACATGCGCAGGTCCCGCTTAGCAGAGCATAAGAAGCGCTCCCTGAACCCGCTAAATGCGGCCGCCTTTCCGCCAAGTCTCTGTCTGAAACTGATTGTGTTAGTTCTGCCTGTTCAATTTGAAGCATGTTCCAAATGCAATCATCATCCTGGAAATAGATAGGTTTGTTTTTATCTCAGTTATTTTGACCCAGAGAGCTTCATTGTAGGCACTGTGTTCTCTAGTTGAACGTGATTGGGGGGGGGGGGGGGGCAGACGTATATTGGGAAACAGAGTCTTCAGAGTCACAGCCTGAGCCTCAGACTCCATGTCTGCTGCTTGCTTACTTACATGACCTTGGTTAAATTTCTTGACCTCACTGTGCCTCCTTTTTTCATCAAAAAAAATGGTTTAATAATGGTATCTATTCTCATACAGGTGTTCCAAAAATATAATGCCATAATTCATATAAGCACTGTATGAGAGTGTCTGGCATGTGCTAAGCATTCAGTAAAAGGTTATTATTATTACTGAAATCATAGGCATGCCTCCGAGTTCTTGAAAAAGATTATTCGGCTAACTTTTGCTCCCCCCACAAGGATTTCGATGACATTGACTTTGTAGCCAGGAGGCCCAGGAGCGCCCCAGTGCCATTGCAGGTCACGCCACTATTCCCATGAGATGCCTAAGGGGGCTGCGTGCAGGACCGGCAGTGAGGAGAACCACGGTGGCACTTCGCCTTTACCGGCAGCTGGGCCCAGGCCCCCAGTGCAGAGAGCAGGCGAGCTGTGCGTGGCCGTTTCTCTGACTTACTTGAGCAAGACCCTGGCACATCTCCCACTCTCCTGTAGCAGATACCACAGAGAAAGAGACACGGGCGGACAAGCTCGTTCCCGGTGCCTCGTACTCTGCTACCTCCCCAGAGGAAAGCAGACACCTGGGGTCAGCTTCTCACTGCAGTCCCAGGTAAGCAAGAGACGAAGCCCGCCACTCGATGGCCCAGTGACTTCCGTCTGCAGTGAGTGGGTCCAGGCCCTTTACAAAACTGGAGTCATGCAGAAAGAGAGCCCCACTTGGCAGGCTTTTTGATGCACGGTGGTTCCAACCTCGGAAAAGCGGCCCAGCCAGTACACTGCCACTGGGATCGGCTCCTCCTCCTCCAGGGTGTTGACTTCCGCTGCCCCGCTGCATGCCCACAGGGGAGCAGGGCTCCACGGTCATGAAGGGTTGTGTTTCCCTCCATTCTCAGCCACTTTGTGTAATCTTTGGGGATTTTAATTCTCGTTTTCTTAAGAATGGCAGTCGAGCCGGTTTGGGATAAAAGGAAGAAAGGAAACAAGGTAAATTGGAAAATGAATTTCCTAAACTGTTTCCCCTCTTTTAGCAACTCTTCAGGCTCCTAAAAATGGCTGTTCAGAAAGACTGCAGTGAAACTCTAAAGCCTTGTGACTGCTATCCATCTGTTCCCTGGAGGATAAGATTTTTAAATAACTGGAAGGAACCACTTATTGCCAGAGTAGGTTTCCTTAGCAGTTGCAGGGTCGAGGCTTCAGTGTCTGACGGGGGGGAGGAGAGGGCGAAGGCCATCACGGCCATCCCGCCGTCTCTAGACTCTGCCCTCAGGCGAGCGCGCCAGAGGGCCCGGCAGCTCGTGCCCTGAGCCCAGCAACGCTGGAGGGGATGGAAGTAGGGAAGTGAAGGCAGGACGGGGAGACCCAGCTGGGAGGTGGGGGCCTGGATGCGCGAGTGCTAATATAACCCCTTGGTAAGTCGCTGGCTGCTTTATATCTGACCTTTTGCTTCTTGAATTAAAAAAAACGGGTCGGGTGGGCGTCCTTTCAGAGAAGGAAAGAAAAAGTAGAGAAAGCGGGCACGACATCATTTTCCTTGAGACCTCAAAGTAAGGTAAAGAAAATGTACCTCCTCCTCGAGCGTCTGCACCATGGCTCCTTGGTTGCTTTCTCGGTGCTGGCTGGCTCGCCCGCTGCCACGCGGGGGACATGTCAGGGCGCTCCTAGAGGTCAGCACATAACCTCAGCTGCCCAGCCCGTTAATGTAGCACCCAGAGAGCGACGGCTCTGTGTGAAATGTTAACAGAGGAAGCAGCACAGCGCCCGGGAAGGCGGGGGCCTTACCTCTGCTGCCTCGCGAAGCCCGGGGCTCGTCCTGTGAGCCCATCAGGAAGGAAAGTCCCAGTCTCGGAATACTGGTGCCTTCCTTCATTTCGGAAGATACGCAACCAAGAATTCCCATGTGCCGCTGCAGCTGGGTTTCCAGGTCTCATTTATGAGTAAAACTTGGTGAGGATCCACTGAGTGGGCTCTGCGTCACTGTTTATTGGCTGATGACTTCTCTCCCATCCAGTGTCTTTCTCTGCTGTCATTTCAGCGGAATTCAGCGTGTGTGTCTGTGTGTGTGTGTGGTGGGGGTGGGGGGATGAATAATGACATAATAAAATACTTTGCTTTAGGCTTAAAAAGTGTTTAATACTTTTATATTTTGAGCTTAACTTTATCATAAGATATAAATCAGAAGAAAATATATTATCAGAAGGAAACACATTTTCTCAAAAACTAGTTTAAGGCCATATGTTGTTTTTTCCTTTGACCTGGTCACAACTCCCATGGTGGAGAAAAATCTACACAGATGTTGCCGCCACCATCACGCAGTCTAGGTGTAGCGCTCCCCTCGTCTGCATCGTCATCACCATTAGAATGGCAACTACTCTTTAAGAGAGCTCACTAGATGTCAAGCAGCTGCTGTGCTGTGTTCTCGAATGCTCTCCACCCGCCCACGAGGGAGCTGTTTCGAGCCCCACTTTACAGAAGAGGAAGTGGGCACAGAGAGGCTCAGTAACTGGTCGAAGGTAACGATGCCAGCAGGTGGGAGAACCAAGGTTTCAGTTTGGGTGGCCACAACCCAGGGCCCGGACTCCGACCTGCGCACCTACTGCCCACCGCTCTCTCCCTGTAACTGCGCAGTGAGTGTGCGCAGCTTCGCAGATGAGCTCACCCTCGCGGAGTGCGCGGGCTGTCCGGGAAGCCCTCCGCCTGGATCGGGACAGCCCCAGAAACACCGCGTACCGCTCTGCTCAGGCCTGTGCCCGATCGGAAAGCCTGTCGCCCAGACGCCACTGCCGGCAATGAAGTGCAGTTCGCTTAAGGTCTGAGAAGAACTAGTTTATATCGAACTTGACCACATGGTGAATTATGTTCTAAGGAGTGTCTAAAATTCAGTTTATCCATAAAGTTAACAAAAGAAAAAGTAAATAAGTAAAATTCTAAGACAATGAAGCAGTTTCTTTCATTAGACTTGCAACTCCTCGAATGCCCGTAGTCCTACTAGACTGTTGAATAAAGAGAAGTAATTCAGATGAGATTTTTTTTCTAGTTTTATGCAGATGTAATTGACATATAACATTATATTAGTTTAAGGTGTTAATTGACATATAACATTATATTAGTTCATTATGTATATAGTGAAATGATCACCACAGTAAGGTTAGTTAACATGTATCACCTCACATAGTTACACAATTTTTTTCTTGTGATGAAAACTTTGAAGATCTACTCTCCTAATAGCTTTCAAATGTACAATACAGTATTGTTAACGCTAATCACCATGTTGTACATTACAATCACAGGACTTGCCCATCTTATAACTGGGAGTTTGTACCTTTTGGTCCCTTTTCCCACTACCCCCTCCCACCCCCTGCCTCTGACAACCACATATCTGTTCTCTGTTTTCTATGAGTTAGCTATTTTTAAAATTGCACATATGAATGAGATCATAGAATATTCGTCTTTCTCTTTCTGACTTATTTCACATAGCATAATGCCCTCAAGGTCCATCCGTGTTGTCACAAATGTCTAGAATAAATATATAGAGTCTCCAGATAAAGATTTTATATATGGCTTTTTCATGCTTAATATTTTAAGACATTGATATATCATTAAAAGTGATTTTTGTTAGTTATTAGCAAAAGCAAATTCATAAACTTGGGTCACAAGATGGTTTCTAATATTTCTTTTGTTCTGTTATTATTATTCTGTTATAACAGAATAATACATTCTGTTATTAATGCATAAAAGCCAGCAGCTCAAAATGCCTAGTGACAAAGCCTTGCCGACTCACAGGGCAGAACCCAGGCGTTCCTGCTTTGGGCCCCTACACTTCACTCGTACCTCCGTCTGCCTGCCGTGTTTAGGGGCCAGTTTGTGCACACCTGTTTTTCCCCGCTCTGGGAGCTTCTCCAGGGTCAGACTGTCTTACTTCTGAAGTCCAACCACTGAACAAATACCAGATGGGAGATAAGTCTAGAGTCGTTTTGGTGACTCTTGTCAGTTTCAGCACCAAAAAGTGAAAAGAAAAAAGAAAACAGAACGTGAGAAACGACCAATGTGGATTCTGTGTGGCGGCAGACCGCAGCATTTTGCAGGGACATTTTAGCAGGGATGCGTCTCCTTGGGGGCATCCTGAGGAGCTCAAGGACAATAACGTCTGTGAGCACAGAGACCATAGCAACCCTAATTCCACCAAACGGCAGAGAACATACGAGGAAAAGAAAAGCACAGCCCTGAGAAATCAAAATCTAGGGCTGAGAAAATCAAACTTTGTGTTTAACAGGGGCATGGGTTACCTAACACGGCAGCAGGTTGGGAGCCCAGAATAATTTCCATCTCAGTAATGCGTGCCTTTTACCCATTCCCATGCACATCAAAGCAAGTGCCAAGGAGAAATAACCTATGGAAAATAATTTATTTTCGTAGAAACCTTTGCACGTAAACATGCTGCCGAGAGCCTAAGATTCTTAGTTGTCGTTCCCGGCATTCTCACTGGCAGCTGTCATCCCCGCGGCACGTGCGCCCCAGGAGAACGGCACAGACGGACGGAGATGTGAAGTCAAGGTGGTGCATGTGTGCCTGTCATGGGTATCATATTAAGTTTTCATATCCAGTTTAAGACCTCCCAGTCTTCGGGTTTTGTGTTTTAGTGACGTGGGTCAGTTCATTGTTAATTGTAAGTAGTAGTAAAAGGCCTTGATTAGGAATGTTGTCTCTGGGTTTATAACCCAGCTTTACAACTCACTAATTGTTTTAATGTAAGCAAGTTAGTCTCTCTAAGCCTCAGTTGCCTTTTATGTAAAATACCTTCCCCAAATACTATCATAAGGATGCAGTGAGCACAGAGTTTAGCACAGCACCAGGCACGTTACTCTCAGTTTTCAGCAGTTCATTATTATGTGTTGTGATTCATTTTTATCGACATAATAATAGCACCCTCTTAACCACTGTGCTTTGGTGTCCAGTTATTTCTTCCTTTCTACTTCACCTGCCCTCCCCATCCCCCACTGGCTCCACACACCCCATACTGTTTTAGTTTCCTGTGTACGGTTACGGACGCAGAGTCCTCTGTTCAGCTCTATTGCCTGTGACTAATAATCTATAGGGAACAGCAATGTCTTGAGCCCGTGTATGTAAAGGCATTAGAAATAACCATGTGTTTTACTTGTCAGCCAAGATTTTCATAGAGAGCCCTTCAGTGACTGGAGCCTGAAGAACTTAAAAAGCAAAAAACAAAGACACTGCCCCACCAGAACTTAGACATTTGACCAACTACAGCCAGCTCTAAATGGTTACTGGTCAGGGAGGGTTGAGAAATAAAATCAGATACACGTTTGGGAGTCTAGACCCCTCCGTGTCACCCTGTCTTGCTCACTGACGGCACTCTGTGTTGAGGTTCCCTGCACCTGCCGTGGGCAGTGTGTGCCCCATAACTACTTGGACATGATTTGTCTCTTGAAAGCGGAAGGTGTCCCACCCTGGAATCCCTGTTACTGCCCGTGCTCCTCTGGCTGACACCTTCATGCCGTGGGGGCGGGGTGGCCTCTCCCCAGTGCTGAGGCGCTTCAACCCAGGCTTCTCCTTGGAGACATTTCAAGTAGTAATCACATCACTTAAAAGTAAATACGAAGCTCTGCATAGAGAGAGCCTGAAGTGTCAGGCAGAAAGCAACAGTAGGTGTATCCAATGGTGGTGTTCTCCTTGTCCAGGGGACTTGAGGGAGGAGGTCTTTTCTACCCCGCCTTCCCTGCAGTTGACCCTCTTGTGTTAGGGTTTCCAGCTCGTCCTGCTACGAGGGCTCCCAGAGTGCCTTCCTCGGTGCCCAGGCGTCGCCAGGCAAGAGCGTGCCCTGGAGCAGAGGAACAGGCCTGAGGCATGTGCACGCAGGTCCGAATTTCCCAATCCCTCAACACTGTCTCATATGCTGAGGAGGTGCTGAACAGCTGTGCGTAGTGACTGTTCCATCCGCTATTTCCTGGGTGTAATTTAAAGGGTTCTTGCTGGTAAGAGCAGGGAACGGCTTAGAGAGAACCGAAGTCAGTGGCCGCACTGAAGGATAAGCAATGCTGGCAGACCGTGTGTGCTCCCAGCAGCATTTCAAGGGGAAGCTGTAGCAGGGCGGTTGCCGAGGGATTCGGGGAAACGCGTTTTTCTACAGCTGGCCAGAGTGCCCACCCGCTGGTGTCAGGCTGAGTATGTCAGAGCTCCAGAGAACCTGGCACCAGAAGGAAAGTCCCAGGCAAGTGCTGGCTTTCCAGCAAGTGAAGAGAACTTCATATTCTGCTCTGAGTCACGGCAAAATGATTCTTGGTTTTAGGGCCTTTGGAGTGCCCAGAAATTGTTGTAGTGAGCAAAAACAGGGGAATGGGAAGGATAAATTAAGTGAGAAATCTATAGCCACAGATCCTTTGTGTCATTCAAAACTAAAACCCCAGGTAACAACCAGAAAAATCTCTATGAAGTGATTTAGGATATGTCTGCAGTCTGCATCCGAATGTGTAGTTGTTAGTAATTGATCCTCCAGAGTACTACATTAAATACATTCCTCTTTAAAATGTTTTTTAACAATCTCTTTAAATATTGGCTAAGTCATAATGTTATTGTAATAAAGGCCAGTATTTTTCTAAGAGCAATTTCACACGATCATATTCAGATGATGGCTTTAATGATCGATATAGCAAAATCATCCAGTGGACAATCATACATATTCCCCATATGCTCCTCCCCCACCACTTGATCCCCTCTAATCACGTCACCATTGTAGCCACAGTAAGTTTCCTCCGCTCAGACCCAATCATGTCACATCATTGTGTGAGTCACTTGTTAGCGTCTGCGGACTTCAGAGGAACGTACGACCTCCTTGGCGTGACACAGAAGCTCATGTCCCAGTGTCTCTCTGCCTTGCTGGTCTCATCTCCCGCCACCCTGCGTCCCAGCCTCATGGGATTTCTCCCAATCCCCAGCATGCCACACTCCTTCAAACTTTTTACTTCGCTTGGCCTGCGCCCCACAGTGTGCGCCCCCACCTGAAGGCTCAACTCAGGCATCAACTCTCTAGGGAGCCTTTCCCTGCCCACCGGTTCCGTCCAGCTGTCCCTTGTCCGGGCTCTGTGGTCGTCTTGTGTGCATGGTGCCTCCAGGCTTCCTCCACCGGAAACTGTGTCTTATTATCTGTTTTCCAGGTTCCTAACACAGGGTAGATGCTCAGTAAGTATTTGCTAAAGAGATTAATGAATAAGGGTTTGAGTGAGTGAGCGAATTTGGTGTATTATGCAAACTGCAAGTGAGTGTAACTGGCCACTTAAGGGCTGGAGCCAGGCACAGCGCTTTTTCTCGTTGATAACAGATGTCGTAAGGCCCTTAAAACTCAGTTCTTATTTTTTTGGTAGAAATTACCACTATGTACCACTCTGAATGAGATTTCACTTTTGTTGCCTATTTTAGAAATACAAAAGAACTAGAACCTAGTTTTTAGTAGAGAACAGCCTAGAGCTAGACACATACATAGGTACTTTATAAACGTACGTGTGCATAAATATACATGTATATGTACCTTTGTATACATATATGTAGGTATGAATCCATACATGTATACACATGCAAATGTGTATGTACATACCCATTTGGGTATATACACATATACATGTATACATGCATGTATATTCATGTGTGTGTGTGTTGTGGGCAGGTATAGATCAGTCTTAATAATGCCTCGGAGCAGGTTCTATCTCTGTCCAGCCTGCTTGCTGTCACCTGAAATGCAATCGATTTTAACACCTCCCCACAGAATGAGCAGACTCTCCTGCCACGTGAGCCTATTTGTAGAAGCATCCTAGACACTCTCAGGGTTCGGATCACGTTTCATTAAGAACCCTGAGTCTGCCCGATTCGCCTTTGCCTGCGTACAGCAAACGCGTCCCACACGCCCACCATTGGCTGCGTGAAAGCTATTAATGTAATGGTTGGTGCAATAAATGGTCACCAGTCACTCGGCAGTGATTCCATCTCAGTAACTCTTTTTGTTGTCATGTGTCATCTCCCAAACTCCTTCCCAGCCCCAGCCCACACAGCTTTGCGGGTGAGCCCTCTTGGGGAAACGTGGGTGGTCCGTCACACAAGGCTCTCCCCCCTCGGGTGTCTTCCCGCCACAGGCTCTCAGCTCCCTCCCACAGCCCGTGGCGGCTCGCTGCCTCAGAAGAGCCGCTCTCCGGAGGGCGCCTTGGGACTCGCTCACAGGGCCAGGCACAGGGGCCGTTTTCAGAGCAGGTTGCTGCTGTCATATCTATGAGATATGGAGGTGAGAGTGTTTTCTAATAAAATGTTTTTGTCTTGTCTTTTAGCTTACATTTTACTATGGAACTATAGATCGTTGGTGTCCAAAAGAATACTATGAAGACATAAAGAAAGATTTTCCAGAAGGAGATATTCGACTCTGTGAAAAGAAAATAAGTCATGCTTTTATCCTCTACTCCTACCAGGAAATGGCTGACATGGTAGCTGACTGGCTAAAGGATGATCTGGCCAAAGTAGAAGCAGTGGCCGAAGGAAACCAGGACTGACCACTGGCACAGAGAGGTAGTGGGTTTACTGACTCTCAGCAGAAAGTAGTAGACTTAGTAGGTAAATGCTTAATTTCAATGTTTCATATTGGAAGTAAAAAAAAAAAAAGAACCTCTTGGCTTAAACACTACTGGCTCCCAGCTTCCCATGGTACAGACTGAAGTAAACACAGTTAATGACACATTCCACAGGTTTAACCACACACTTTCCAAGACTCAAAAACCTAGTGATCTAAACAGGTCTCTGATGTTTGCAAGAGATGCCCAGGGGCACCATGCAGTTTATTTTGGAAGGCAGGATCCTTGCAGACAAAAGGAAGTCTGAATTTAGTTGATTTTGAGTTACTTTATCGAAAAGGCTCTGCTAGAGGAGATGATGAAATTCCTGCTAGAAAATGTGAAAGAGGTCAGTGAACGTTCGGCGTGTGGTCAGATGTGTGAAGAGTAGAAGCTCATGAGAAGGTCACACTGACACTCCGGATCTTGGCAGTAGACCAGAGTCTCCGTTAAGAAGCCAAAGATCAGCCCAGACCCACTTTGCAGAGCTCTGGGCCGAGACCATCAGAATGAGGCTGGGTCCCAGGAGCCTGCAGGCCGACCTACATCACAAATCACCAAGTCAGCCTTGTGTCTGGCCGCCAGCCTCGGGGGAGGCACTGCCTGCGCCCCCCTCTGAGAAGCTTCCCCGAGGAGTGTGACTTCCCAGTCTACCTGCATTAGCCAGAGAGGCGCGTTCACCAGACATTCCTCTGCTCAGCTAAGCAGACGGGTGTTGTCGAAGGGTCCCGACTCTGTCTCCCACCTCAAGGCAGCCAGCAGGCTCCAGGCTGAGCCTCAGCCCGCCAGGCTGGGCGCCCCCTTCGGGCTCCGTTTCTCCAGGGCCAGGATGAGGAG
This sequence comes from Mormoops blainvillei, assembly GCA_004026545.1. Taxonomy (NCBI): domain Eukaryota; kingdom Metazoa; phylum Chordata; class Mammalia; order Chiroptera; family Mormoopidae; genus Mormoops; species Mormoops blainvillei. The sequence goes on from PVJD01002340.1 coordinate 164,362, forward strand.
GCCCTGGACTACCCCAGGTCAGCCTGGACCTACCAAACGCAGTTGCCCCTTCCGCGCTTTCCTTCCGGGGAACTCTGTTGAGGACCAGGGATGAGCCGAGCACTGTGCTAGGCATTGAGGATAGAGTCTTAACTCTATTATGATTCTTCTGGCAGTCTACTAGGTAATTTTCAAAAGGGCATCTTTAAATTGCTGAATGGAGAATTACCATTACCGTACATGATTGTTCCATTTTTGCATTAGCATATTAGTGGTAAAGGAATTGTTTTACTAATGAACCAAAACAAGTCATTCAATTATGTAAATTCCCTTGAGATCCAGTCTAGAAGAAGCTTGTTCTCTGGCCTAGAGTGGGCCAAATATATTGCTGCCTTCCCCAAACTGATTCAGTCCTGGGGCCTTGGGAGCCAGTAAAGCACCCCCAGTGCAATGCCAACTGACCGCAGATCAGAAGCATTTGGTTTTCTCCTAGAGGAATCTCTCAGGCTTAAGGACAGTTGGGGATGTTGACCCCCCTCTGAAAACCTAAAGCCCCCCCGCAGCCAATGAAAGACGCGGCCCTGATCCTCTGCCAGCCCGGTGGTGTTGAAGCAGTTACTAGCATCAGAGTAAATGACTTTCGAGGGGCAGATCGAAGCTCCAAGCAAGGAGCATTCTTGGCCCCAGAGAGGAGCTGGTACCCACAGGCGCCTGGCACAGGGCTGCGCATGGACTCCCTGTTGGCATCTGTGCGGGAAGGCCTGTGAGAGCGCTGACGCCAGCAGCCAGGACTCCTGTCTCCGAAGGGCCTGGCACACAGGAGGCGCCCAGTGGCACTGCCTTGAGCACTGAAGCAAGTACTGGGTGAGTCACACCTCCTGAAATAAAGACTAGGATCCCCAGCTTTTCTTCTAGTGTCACTTCACGACATTACTCCATGTTTCCAAAGCCCACAGGTATGAAACTGTATCGCATTTTGTTTTTCAGAGCTTAAGAAATGATCAAAAGTAAAATGATAAAGTCAAATATTACCGGCTCTCATTTCCTGTGTATCATCTAAGCACCCAATAAAATTTTCAAATAAATGTTTTTCCAGCGCTTCCAGGCTTGCCTGCTTGCCCGGCCCCAGCTCCGCGTGCTGGGGGAGGAGGGGCCCAGTCTGAACAGCTCTCCCGCGTGGGACCCCGGTCAGAGTCTCTCTGAGAAATGGAAAAGCCACTTTCCTCAATGCTTCTTTTAGAGAAGGAAGAATCAGATTTCAGGAGGTCGAAGCTCATTTTATTTCATTAGGAATTCAACAAAAGACTGTAGAAATGTTTCCGTACAGACGTAGGAGGTGATAAGGTATGTGAAACTCTACAGCCTTACAGTCTGTGCGATTTGGGGGCAACTTCATCTAATTTCTGCACGCCTCACTGTCCTCATTTGTAAGATCAGATTAATAATAATGCCTACCTCACACGTTTGGAAGAGTGAAAAGACGATAAAATTACAGCAGTTACCACAATGCCTGACCAAGGGTATCTTAATAAAGATTGGCTATAATGGTAATGCTTATTATTACTAACTACTATAATACTAAAAATAAAACACTAAGATTGATAAGCAGTAGATGAAATCTATTTTTCCAGAAGGGATTTCTGCCTGTGTATGTCCCCGTCAGCCGCATGGATGGTCCTTGCCAAAGATTTAACTTCATGTGGGGTTGTCCAGTGTGAGTGGAAAGCCTAAAGTGGAGTGTGACCAGTACCCGTGGTTGTTCTCAGCCCACTCTGGACCCGGGGATGGGATCTCCAGGGCCACCAGCCCCGTGGCCCTCACGGCTGATGCCCAAGAGGGCCAGAGTCCTCTTGTCTCTGCTTCGCCACTCAGCCTCTGGACAGCCAGTGACCTCCAAAGGCTTGACTTTTCTTCACCCTACACTGTATTAAAATTAAATTTAATTCTAGACTGAAGGAGACGTGGCAAGATAATGTAACACCTGATTCTGGATTCAGGGTTCTTATGACTAAAAACATTATTGGCACAATTTGCACACTTGAAAGGGGTCTGAAGATGAGCTGGGAGGAAGAGATGTTAGTTTTCTGATTTCAGTGGTCCTGATGTGGAGAAGAACGAGACCATCTTGATTCTCCTGAAGACACACTGAAGTGCCTGGGGGCTAGGGGGCAGCCTACCAGTTTACTTTCAAGTGGTTCAGAGGGAAAAAATGACTTTTGTATTTTACTTGCAACTTTTTTGTAAATTGGAGATGATTCTGAAATTTATAAAAATAATTTTTTGTAAATGCTCTCTCCTTTTATGTCTGTCTCTCATTACTCGTTTTCCAGAAAGCGACCTGCTGCTTCTAAGCAGTACGTGAAGACCGGGGTTCAAATCGTAGATCTGTCATTTAATAGGTTTCTGATGTTGCATAGAGTTAACCTCCCTGAACCTCTCCCCCAGCCCCTGCAACCCCCAGCCCCCACCCCCACCGCCATCTCTTCACCTGTGCAAGCACTTGCTTCAGGTTTTGGACTTTGGATCTGCGGAGTTTTGTTTGTTTTAAATGGGGCCAAATGAGGTCATGCGTGTGACATTGAGCATCCTGTCTGGCTTGCGGTTGATGGTCTATAAAGTGGTACCTAAAGGAAAAGGATAGCGAGCTTCTTTTTCTTTCACTCTCTTTTCTCTTTGGTTCAGCGGAGGACCCCACAATACTCGGTTTCTGCATTGTTTCACCCAGCCTGAAACTTGATTCTTGCAGTCTTAGCATTTCTGGTTCATACTAGGGGGTCAGAGGATGGGCAGGAGGGAGACCCTTGCTCACCACTCACCTGGCCCCACTGTCTGGCCCCAGGCCATGCTGGGCTCTCACACACAGCCCAAGATGCTCCAGCATCACCTCGAGGGGCTTCCAGTCCATTTCGAAAAGGTGCAGGGAGCCAAGCGTTTCAACAGACATCACCTTTGTTCCTGGCCTTCTCTCTCAGGAGAGGATAAACTTGGCTCCTCCTTCCCTTGCGGGGTGGGGTTTCAGGAGCCATCAGTGGCTGGAACTATGTGTGAAACTTCCTGTGCTCTGAGAACAAATACACCTCTGAGGCCTTCGGCCAAAGCTGTTTTGCAGAAGTGCCGAGGACAGAAAAGCTTTCCATTTCCAAGGGGCTGAGATTCCTGCCTGTGCCCCAAAGAGATGTGGGTGAGTGATCACATTGGTCCAGGTGTCGGGAGCAGATGTGGGACATGGGCCTGTCCTCTTCCACCAGACTAGAGGCCTCCAGAACAAGACTGGTGAGGTCAGAGAAGGCTCAGGGCTGCCATGGCTCTGTAAAGCAGCCCCTGGAGAGAGAGGAGGAGGAGGCTGCTCCTAGAGCTGGAAGGACCAGGAGAACTTGGCTGGGTCTGGAGAAGGAAGCACGGAGCCAGAGAGAATGCGCTGCTCGCCCCACACTTTGACCGCGTCTCCTTTAGGCCCACAGTCCTGTGAGGTTGTGGTTATACTCACTTCACAGATGACCACGGCAGTGCAAAGGTCAGCGGCGTGCTCAGGATCTCACAGCTACCACGTGACCACTGGGATCCACTGATTCCAGCACCTCTCCTCCAGAGCCCGCCTTCCTCCGCTGCTGTTCTCGGCCCCATGCTGCCTCCTGGAGGCCACAGTGGGCAGCTGGGCAGGCATGGAGGGTTGGGAGTTAGGGCAGGGGCACGTGAGGGCCAGATTGGCAGGGAAGTGAAGAGTAGATGGTGGGAAACCAGTGAGTAGTTTTAAAAGAAGAGAAGCTATACCAGACTGGTTTTCAGGGTGGGGAAGTGGCATGGGCAGTGCATTTGGAGGAAGAAGGCCTGCGTGCCAGAGGACGCGCTGAGGGTACAGCTCTGCCACAGCCGCAGTGCTGGGGCTGCACCTGCTCCTCTGGAAGTGCATGAAGCTCCAGCATCTCTGCGATCAACTGCTTCAGCTTCCAGGGTGCCGGTACCTCTACCCCATCCCCTGGAGGCTTGGCCCAGAACACCATCTGCTCCTGCCTCCCAGAGCTCTCCCCTCCTCTCCCTCCCTTCGAGCCATGGTGGTCACTTGACCATGTCTCTATCAAAGTATTTACCAATATTTCAGGAACTACATTTTTACCAACCTGCACCTCCCCGCTGTCAACACTCCGTCCCGCCCTTAAAAGGGGCGTCCTCGGAGATGGACTTGGGTCTCCATCCTCTGTATTCCTAGGGCTTGTAGGATAGCCCTGCTACATGGACTAGTCGATACCTTTTGTTATCTAAGTTAATAAAAGTTTCTACCGCACCTAATAGGTGAGATCTCAAAACCACGATTCTCTCAGTCAATCAGACGGGCAGGGAATCACACCCCAGGGACTCTCGGCCCCTCAGGACTGAATATGTAAATGCAGGTGTGAAGTGGGCCTGCTCTGTTACCTCTTCAGGGTTTTCCCAGCAGAGCTGTGCACAGCTGGGTCAGATAGATTCCAGGACAGGGACAGTTCACTTTTTGGCTCTGGGGGACGACAGGAAAGCAAGGCCACTACACCTCATGGCCCATTGTTCTCGTCCCCTCTGTCTGCAACTGTTCCTCCCATTCTCCTATGATTAGAAAACCTCTGGAGTTTGGGTATTAGCAACTACCAGATATGTGGATATTATTCGTTGCGTGCTAGCCCCGTGCAGCACCCCAAGCGGGAATTACAGCAACAACACGAGACTGTGCTCTGGGACAGCGCTGCGTTTTCATTTTCTATTGCATTCCTCAGACATTCTGGCTGAGGGGCCCGCGCTGACCTCCCTACATCGGGACACACTTCCTTGCTGGGTAAGTCTATGGGAAAATTCCTCTTCCCTGGGAGGGGAATGTGACCCTGTGACTGGGCGTCCATCACAGCCAGGGGTGCGGGTGCACCTGCAGGGCCTCCCTCCCTCGCCGAGGGGCTAGGATTCCGCCTCCGCAAATCCACCCCAGCTCAGGCTTCGCGCAAACATCTGGGCTTCCTCCTACTGGCCACTGCGGCAGGGCCGCGCACCTGCATGTGATTAGGACTCAGCAGACGCCCACAGCCTCATGGTCGGTGGCTACACGCTGGTGGCACATTGCAGTGGACAGGTTTGTCCCTGATCACTGTTCCTCCTGAGAAAAGTGTATATAGCATTTCTTGGGCACCGGAGCACGATGCGCCCATGACCAGGTCAGGCAGCTCCGCCCTCAACGGCGCTCATCTTCGCCTCCGCCAGCTTGGAAGGGAGCAGGCATCAGGCACCAGGGAGCACCAGGGGGAGCGGAGAAGCCAGTCTTTGCCTCCCTATAGTGTCAGTCATTGCAGGGCCTTGTAGACATGCTCTATCCATGTCTGGAAAATGGGATGCATTCTTCAACGCCACCCCTGACTTTCATTCCTCCCTGTAACTATCCCGTCTCCTGCCGAATGTGTTAGCCTCTGACCACAGAATGCCAGGGTAGGTCCAGGAGAGATTGAAAAACAAGAAAATGAAGAACTGACCAAGGATTATGATCATCAAAGCAGGGGGCTTTGCTGGTTTCCCCAGACTTCGCCCTCCCTTGGCGGTGCAGCCGTTGCCACCGCTGGGCCGCGTGCACAGAGGGTGCGCTCGCACTTCCGCACCGAGACAGGACCCACAGCACATGCGACGCGTGCAAACAGAAACGCCCTCCACCGCAGCTGCTGGCAGGCGCAACGCTCACTCTCGGTAAGTGGCGGCGCTCATTTTCCAGGGAGGAAATGTTTGCCACTGCATTTTGGCCCCTTCTCCGCTGAACCCAAGCCGACTCATCTACCTTCCCACAGAGCGGTGCCAGGCCACGTGGGGCTAAGCACGGGTCTTACCAGTGTCGCATGATAAGACCCAGGGAGCAAGCACCGGGCCTGAGGCCCCCATCCCGGGGGACATCTCCATATTAGAGCCTGAGGTGTTTCGGGGGATGATCACTGATAAGATTAATCGGTGGGCCCAGAGCTCCCAGGCACCCCGTTTTCATGCAGTCATTCCTAACACCTACATGGTCGATGACTATTCTGTGTTGAGAAAGATGTGCCCGTCTAACGCAGAATCACAAGTCAAACGTAGTTCTCCAAAGACCAGTCAGGAGGAGTTTTATCAAGAAAATATTTAATCGACTTGCCTGTACACACTATCAAAATGGTTAATGAAGAGTATACAAGCACGTGTAACAAAGATACACTGCTATATCATTGTCGAGAAAAATAGAGATTGCTGTTTTACAGTTCATTTACATTTCCATATGTACAATCTATTTAAACTTGAGAATACATATACACAGTGGATTTGTACCTGCCCTTGAAGGGCACCCTGCTGGCCGGCCTGGGCACGGGCAGCATTCACAACATCAGCTCCTGCTGCCCGAAGGGCCAGGCTGGGGCGCCGGGAGACCCCCCTTCTCCGGTCCCCAGGCCTTGGAGCTCTGCTCCCGCCCAACCAGTTCTGGAGCCCCCAAAGGAGATCTCGGCTTGAGTGAAATGAGGGCTTAAAAACCATCCCCTCTCCCCTTCTTACTCCCGAGCCAAGCTGAAAAATAGCAAGTGTCATTGCAAAATGAAAGGGACTTCTAACCACCCCCAAATGATTAATTTTGTCAATAGTGGCTAAGGGAATTGGCATGTTACTGAGCTGGGACACCCCTGCCATCACTTTGAGTTTTGCCCATTTCCTTAAAATCACCGTTTCGGAGTCAAGCGCACGTGCTTCTTAAGGGGCAGGGCACCCGTCCTGCCAGATGCCACTGCCAACCCAGGACCTATGCAAACAGGCCCTGCCGGTGTGAAGAGCTGCTTTTTTTATATACTTTTTAGAAGAAAAAAAAAATTTCGGAATCCCCTGTTGTCATCAGCTGAAGGACACGTCACAGTCAGTATCTTCACCCTTGTAAAAAATGCATTAACTTTCCACTTGGGGTGAAATACTTCCAGCCAAAAGACTTCAAGTGACACAAGTGTGAGTCTTTGTCACAGGAAACATAAAAGTTGTTTGCACCACAGTATAAAGTAAAATGTAAGGGGGGAAAATGACCCTACGGTCGCTGGTGTTCAATCTGTGATATGCCCGAGGGGGAGAATGCCAGAGAAATCCCCCTTTCCAGAGTCTCTGTTCCTAGCTTGGGACAGGGGAGTATTTCCCAGCCAGAAAACACATTTTATTCCAAGCTTGCTTTCTTCATGAACTGGATTATCATTATCTAAACAGAATGCTGAATGGCTGTCTGTGCCCTGACTCTGACAGGTCCTGGCCCAGAAGTATATTTAAGTTGCGCAGAAATAAGCCCTGTTTGTGGGCACACCCCTTCCTCAAGCAGTCTGCCCACTTCAAGCCAAGCTATTGCTGCCCCAAGCCACAGAGGAAACTCGGACACGTGTATATTTTTCTGCCCTGGGCAGCCTTCAGTCACTCTGAGATTAACACGCAGACAAGGTGTATCCTTTGACACACCTTGTCACCACTTTTCAGACTCACTCACCCCACTGAAAAATCCAGGCTAGGGCTGCCCATGTGCGCGAGGTCTGAGAGGAGCCAGGCTCGATGGTAAGACAGTACGTACAACAGGTACAAATTGTGTGCAGTTTCCCCAAACCCCCAGCTCGCCAGACTACATGCTGTGCTTCCCAGCTTGTGGTCCCGGGAGCGTCCCAAAGAGAAGGGAGCCTGTGCACCTGGGATCAGTGTGTGCTTACCTCTAACGCAGCAGGGCTCCTATGAACAAGCCTTACAGGGAGGCTGGGTTTTGTCAGCCTTGAGAACACCTCAGCCCTGGGAGTTTCTGCAGAGGTTCTAGGTTCTGGCCGTCAAGTGTCTGAGCAGGGTCTAGGTCCAGAACAGGCACCTCACCCCCATTGATCGATGGAGCAGTGGGGTGTGGCCACTGCCAGCGCTGGTCAGAAGGAGCAGCACAGAGATGATATTCTAACAAAGACAGCCCCTGGCCCACCTCCTGCCCGTCCGCATCTCCAGCCGCTGGCTCCCCGCCGCCTGTCGGCCAGTCACTCAAACGACGGATGAGAAGAGAAATGCGAAAGCAAACAGCTGGCTACCTCCTTGAAGGTCTGTACCACCGGGCCTAAAGGAGCTAGGGGTTTGACTGTCAGAAGCTTTTCCTTGTCTTTCTAGACAATTTACTTCACATCCCATCCCATTAGGAAAAAAGAAGAAAAATTTCTGCAGATGAAAGCTTGTCAGGCCAAAAAAAAAAAGCACACACCGTGCTTCAGACACCGGCACACTAAGCTGCCCTGCCAACGTGCTCCTCTCACGTTGACCACGTTGACCACAGAAGCGCCTCTCTCAGGAGTGGCCACAAACTCTGCGGCCCTCTCGCCATTTGAGGGGGCACACATAAGAAAAGGCAGTGCTTGCTTCTGCCCGCACAGACACAGGAAGGGGGGGCCAGCAGGGCTGCTCCAGGAGGACCCCACGGCAGGAGGAATCCAACCATCGCCCACTGACTGTGTACTTTAAATATAAGCATGACCTGAAATGCAAACTAATTTTCGATGACCTCGCCCTCTTCACCACTCTGTCCTAGGTTGCTCTGCTGTAACAACCACTGCTGCCACGAAGCACCAACCCACACCTTTTCCCGGCCAGAAGATTCCGTGGCCAAGTCCCAGGCCTGCTCTAGGCACGGCACCTGCACCTGCGATTATGGTGACGCTGGTGCCTGAACATCCTGAGCAGAAAACATACCCAAACCCTAAACGAATGAAGCCCACAAGGCGGACGTGGAGCTCTCAGTCGCCCCCGCAGGCGATGGCCGACCCCCAACCCTCTCCCTGCAGCCACGGCCACGTAGGTGGCTCTCCACAGATGGGATGGGTGGCCCTCCTGGCAAGAACAGGCTTCTCTCAGCTGCAGCCTCCTTGCGAGCGACCTGTTTGTGCAGTTGCACACTCCGGGCACAGGCGACAGTCCGGCACAAAGGGAGAAGCCTGCTCCGGCCCAAATGGCCAGAAGGCTCCAGACACAAAAGGCCCGGCTGCCTGAGAAATTAGAAATAGCATCTTTTTCACGTCCCCCTCCTAGCATTTCTTAATGTTAACCTCTGCCCCCATTTCCAGGCCATCAGGAAAAAGAAAAGGAGGAGCTCGTCTGGTGCCGGCCCCTGGTTCGCTGCCCTGGCAAGCCACACCGGACACGGCCACGGCAGTGAGGTGGCTGAGCAAGGGGTGCAGGCCTGCTGTGGACCTGGTGGACAGTCCACCCTTCGACAGGTTGGGACAGCCCCAGGTCCCTGTCCAGGCTGCCAAGAGGGCACGGCCCCTTCTCTCGTCTGCTGCCTGCCCAGAGGCACCAGCTGCAGGGGAGCCTTCCCAGGACTTGGTCCCAGGACAGTCCCAGCCCCAGTGTGGCTCTACCCATCACTGTGTGAGCACGGGGGAACTCGAGCGGGGTGGACAGTGCCCCTCAGCAGGGACTTAGCACAGGCCCTGCCTTTGGAGAGCTGAGCTCCACCCCCCAAGGTCCTGGCCTCCCCCGCCCCTGCCTCGCCCCAGGTAGGGATCAAAGCAGCACCCAAGAAGAGCCAACAGAGGCTAAGAGTATAAAGGACACACAGGCAAGAGCTGTGACACTTGTGAAAGGCGGCTCTGGGACAGGGATCAGGAGGGGGCCTTTCCCGAGGCAGTCACAGTTGCTCTGCCTCTGAGTTCTATGTTGCAGCAGAATCCCGGAGCCATGGGACCAGGCCGAAGCTCCGGGGAGAGAGGTGGCCTCTTGAGAGGCAGGCAAGTGGCTGTGTGGGGCAGGTCACTTCCGGGCACACACAAGCCCACAGTGGGCTGGGATCAGAGCGCCACTCAGACACCCCTCAGAGGGGTCTAGTTACTTCTCCCACCCTCCCGATGTGTTCTAACTGCTGGGCTCATTTGTCCGCTGAATCTGCTTCCTTCCCAATCCAGGCATTTTCTGAGAAGACACACAGCCCTTCTCTCCCTCCAGCAGACTGCTGCTTCCCAGAGCACCCCCCCACCCACCCACCTGGCGCCCCACTGAAAGAGCCCTGGTTTCCGGCCTGGGGGACGTCCTGTATCCCCACTCACACGTTCTCAGGGAGCCAGCAAGGCCCCCAACGATGGGAGTGGTCCAGACACAGCTGTGGTGCTCTCTGTCCCCCTCACCTCATTTTCTGGAGACCAGATCCGAGGAGCAAGGGGGGAGTCTGACTTTTTCTGCGCGTGAGCTGAGCTTGGAAAGAATTGTTTTGTCCCTGCTTTAAGAAGGAAGTCAGACAGACTACAGTCCCTAGTTATTTTCTGCTCTGAGTGTGAATGCAGCTGCAAACAGGATAAATGGCTGGTGGGATTTGAATTCTTCTCCCGCTACGCCCACAGGGCGGTCAGCGCCCTCGGGCACTGAGAGCAAGGCTCCAGCTCCCGCCGACACCTCCATGAGACTGTGGTGTGAGATGTAGCCGCCCTGAGTTTGGCAGGCTTGACTCCACTGCCACGCAATCCACACCTCTCCTCTTTCCTGTGCTACTTTAGCAATAAAACGTCAGGACAGTGCAGGGAAGGTCAGCATGAGCATCATGAAGGAGGCACAGCTCAAGCCCGTGTCCCCAAGCTAAGGGGACAAAGCCTGCCACCCTCCGGGAGGACCCGACTGGCTGCTTGGAAAGCCTTTGGGCGTTGGGGGACGTGGCCGTCTCCCGGTGTGCGGTCTCCTTTAGTATTGGGGTCTGGCTTCCAGCGGCAATGACTAGACTGTCTTGGTGTTTGTCAGACATAGCAGCAGCCCCCTGGGACCCCAGCTGGCCTGCCCTGTGCTCCCCAAGCTGGGATGCCCAACCTTCCTCTCTAGCAGGAAGGGTGGTTCACATGACCTCAATAGCAGTGCACCGTTCTCCCCAACAAAATGAAAACTTCTGATTTACTTCAGGAGGAATGCTCAGGTGACAGAGGTGGGGAGGGGGGCCAAGACGGGGACTGCCTTCACTCACCGTCCTAACACTTTTTACTCCACTTGCCAGCAAGCAACCAGCTCGCCCATCGGGGGGCCGCCAGCTCCCGGCTGGCTGATTCAGCCACACTCCTCACTGCCTAGAAGACAGACAGACAGACAGACAGTCCAGGGCACGACCGACTGTGCTGCCTTCTCCGTGCCTTGTCAAAGCCAGTCTATCCAACCATATCTCAGCGGCCAGAATCTGTCCGCCTCCACACAGGGCAGCCATTCTGCTGCCAATTTTGCAGTGAAACACATCCTCTCCCTTCACCTACTTTTAACTCAAAGATGTCAGAGGGCTGAGCAGAGTTGGAGTGGGACACGGGTGGTCCCCGGCGGTTCCAGGCAGCTCCAGAGGAAACCCAGGAGGCATCCCTTTTGTTTGGTAAGCAAAGGACACACCGAAGGCATCAGGACCATGGAAGGACCCGTCACTGGCCAAGGACACCCCCGCCTCAGGTGTAGCCTACACTCAAGGGGCAGGAAGACACCTATTCCTGTATCACTTGCATCGTGGTGGAAGGAGGTCATAGGAGGAAATGAAGAAAATGGAGTTTTTTTTTCTTTTTCCTGCCATAAAAATCTCAGGCTAAATCACAACACTTCTTTCCCTGCCCCCAGTTTTTTCTCTAGTCCCTAAAAATGTATTAAAATGTTTGCTTTTGTCCAAAGATATTAAATACCCTAGGGTTTCTTCAAAATCATATTTAGCTATAGTTTTTCATTACCTCCTTTCTAAAACTTCTACTACTACCCCTTATACTCTTCGTTATGAGGGGTATCAGAGCAATCACCAAGCAATCGTTATTAAAATTGGAGTTTAAAAAAAGAGTGAGGCTTCTCGGGCAAAACCCATAAATGTAACAAGACCGTCTTAGCCCAGTCAGTGAAATTGGATGGAGGTGTAGTATAGCAGCCACTTTGGGAGTTTTTTGGTTTTAACCTGAAGAGACTGTTGCCTTTTCTGGTTATTTATAGCTACCCACATAGCCACAGCATATAAATTCACATTATATATGTGTTTTCTTTTCCTTTGGGGGAATTTTACAGGATAAAAAAGGCTCAGGTGGGGCCCTTAAATAAATTAGCTGTATCTAAATCTTTCATCTCTCCATCTCTCCATCTCTCTCTCTCTCTCTCTCTCAAGAATGTAATCACTGAAAATTAAAATGTGCATAACCGGCCCTGAACCTCAGCGTCTGAGACAAGAAGGGTAGAACGAATGCTTCTCAGGGACCCTGAAGGAGAACGCCCAGCACAGCCTTCAGCGGGAGCGCTTGGCAGGGCCACAGGGGCTCCCCGAGTCACCCCAGGAGCCCCAGACAGGGGGCTCCCAACTTATTTCTCTCCCCTCAGCGGACCATTTACACAGGCCACAAAGGACTCCCAGGCAGAAATGAACCAAATAAAACTATGAAGGCCGCCGTGGTTCGAGCTCCCTTCTGCGCAGAGAGACAATCCTACCATCAACAAGACCCTTTGGGCGTAAAATACAGGGCCTGGAAGATAGACTTCCACCTCTGCTCCTCAACACTAAGTCCCGAACCTTCCAAAGGGGCCACCGCAGCCACCCTGCTGATGCCCCTGGACAGAGCAAGGGTAGGAGGGGTGAACCTTCCTCCTGCTCCGAGCCACTGGGTTTCGGGGAGTCGAAAGCTCACAAAAGCACTTCTGTGTGGCTTCATTTCCCGTTACTGTCACAGTGCCAAAAACTACAGCAACAACACAGGGACAGCGTGTAAAAGCCAACACAGACTTGCTAGCTAAGCACCAGCACATGTCAGCACACTCTGAGCACCCGTCACCAGAGGGGCTACGCCTGTAGCCGAGGGCCTGAGTCCTCTGCAGGGGCCAGACACCCAGGACACCCTCCTGCCTCTTTCAAGACCTCAGAGCCTCCTTGGCAGCTCCCTAGGAAAACTTCCTGGTAGGCCTCTAGGAAAAGCCATAGCTCTTCCCCTGCGCACCCTGCACTAGCTTCCTCCCAGCCGAGGAGCTTGGCAGAACCTGGCAGATGCGCCCCACTCCGGTTTCATGTCGGATCAGACCTGCGGTTTAAAACCTCTTCCCTATTTCACGCCCCCTCCCAAAGGAAAATGTTTTCTTTTTTTTCTGCTTTCTAGATCATTCCCAATAAGAAGTGATTAAAAAAAGAAGAAGAATGGTGCCGACCTTTGTAGAGATCTAGGAGCTCCACAATGTGCTCGTTCAGACAAACACTTCCTTTCAAAACTGAGGGACTGAGGGACAGGGTCCATTTTAAAAGAGCAAATAGGCGACGCCTTTGCAGTGGCTCCTTCCCCGCAATGAATGGCCTCCACGTGACACAAACCTTCAGAAAAGGTCCCGTCTGTCCGTCCCCAGATGCAACACCCCGAACTCAGCCACCCAGCCCCTGTACCCCACACTCAGAAACATAAAGGGGTGAGATAAAACTTAAGCAAGCACCCCCTTAGTTCACCCATTCTGGCGCCCGCAACTCCCTAACCTGTTCCTACCGGATTTAGTGCCTGTTATTTTCACATTAACACAAACACCATCCTCTCCCCAAAGGAGGCAGTGAGTGCAAAGGTAATCTGTTTGCAGAGTCCACAGGGCTGTGACATTCCGTGTAGCGTCAGGTCATCTCCACCACGGGCTTTGGGTGCAGTCACGGTAAATATGTGCATGAGTAAACAAGTGTGTGGGTGTGAGTGTTGGTGTGAGTGTGAGGGTGCGCTCTCTCTCCTCCATGCGGGCGCGGGGCCAGAGTCCGACCTGCACCCGTGTTTGATGACAGGCCCGGCCCGCAGCTGCTCTTCAGCAGGGGGTCCTCGGCGCGGCGCGGCTGCCCCTCCCTGGCCCGGTACGCATGCTACCTGCAGCCGCACGCCTCCACCACCATGTCCTCGTACTGCTTGTAGACCACATTGTTGGCAGCGTCGATGTAGAGGATGCTGATGGGGCTGAGGCGCGCGGGCACGCAGCAGGAGGCCGGCGCCGCCTCGGGCGCCATAGAGTTGAGCAGCGTCTGAATGATGGCGTGGTTGGTGGGCTCAAGGTGCGAGCGCAGCGGGAAGTCACAAACGCCCTCGCAGTGGTATGCCTGATAGTCCAGGGGAGCGATGATCCAGTCGTCCCAGCCCAGCTCCTTAAAGTCCACGTGCAGAGGCTTGCGGCTGCAGCGGCTCCCGGCCCTGCGCCCGTGGCCCCGGCCCGCGCCGCCGCCGCTGCCCTGCGAAGCCCGAGCCCCGGCCAGCGCGGTCCGCCGCCTTCTGCGACCGCCGATGACAGCAGTCTGTGACCCAGTGTTGGGTCCCACGTCGGGCGGCGGCTCCGCGGCCAGCGCGGCCCCGAGCGCGCGGGCCTGGGCGCGGATCTCCCTGAACAGGCTCTCCTTCCTCTGCGTTCGCGAGGAGACTACCAGCAGCGCGCGATCCTCCGCCGCCGCGCTGCCTCCACCCCGAGAGCCGAAGCCCAGCCACCGCAGTGCCAGCGGCCCCCGCGCCGGACCTGCCACTGCGCGCAACAACAGGCAGAACATGCGTGTGGCGCGCGGCTCCCGTCGGTGGCGCCGAATGGCGTCCACCACGTCGAACACCTCCCAGCGCGCCCCATCCAGAGGCTCAGCGGACCGAGAGTGCAGCAAGCTCTGAGCGCGGGCGGCATCGGGGCACGTGGACAACAGCAGCAGGCGGGGAGGAATCGTACTGCCAGGTTCAGGTTCCAGCGACTCACGGCGCAGCACGCGCAGCTCCGCACCTACCACCTCGTCGGCGTCGGAAAGGCTGGACACGTCGAATAGGAAGCTCTGGCCCGTCTCCGCTCCCGATTCGTCTGCAGAGGACGAGCAGAGACAGAGAGAGAAAGAGCCAAATGAAAACGAAGTCCGCAGTTTTGGCTGCGGGGCCTCCTAACTGCAAACGGCCCAACCGGGCTGCGAGAGTAAGTCCCGCTGGAGCCGGCGCCCGCCCCCACGTCTCGGCCCCAGCCGGACAGCTGCCAGCCTGGTCCAGAGGGAAGGGAGACTTCGCCCCGAATATCGGGACCAGGCTTTGGTTCATCGAGTCAAAAATCCCTCCACCGCCACAACCCACGCACATACACTTATTGCTGAGCTGCTGGGCCAGGAGTGCACCCCCGCAGCCGCCTCGGACTTAAGGCCACTACAATTCCGCTGCCTGCCCGGGAGCCACGGATGTGCGGGGACTGTGTCGGAGGCCAGACTTTCTTTCTGCTGCAGACCAGGAGGCTTGTGGGCGCATCGGAAGTTTTGGGCCCTTTCCAAGGCCCGGAGTCCACGCGGACAGTTTGACTGGAGTCCCGCGCGATACCGGGACTGCTCATTATTGTCCTGCCGAGCCCCCAGGAGATCCGCCGAGTCCCAGATGTACAAAACGGAAAATTCTTGTCCCCAGAGCTCTGCTCCTTTACTCCCCCAGCCCAGCCTGAACATTCCAGCCGACCCATGCAGGCTGGGGCCCTGCAGCTTGCCCAGAAGGGAACTCTCGGGGCTCCAGAGGCCGTTAGTGCACCCAGCTTCCTCGCTTTGCCCAGGGGGAACTGAGACCCAGATAGGGGCTCGGCGTGGGACGCAAGTCTCAAAGGGTTGAGCGCTACTGATCTCCATCCGGAACTCCACGTTCAGCTTCTTCCAGTGTTTCCTGGACCTCCGACGGAGGGGGAAAGGCCGAAAGGGAGTGCAAGGGACCTTCTGGGAAGGGTTTGGGGCAGCGTGACTGACTTGCTGCAGTGAGGACAGTGGGCCAAATTAGGTCTCTCCTCCAGGACCCGCAGGTCCCTTCGCTGGCTTATTCTTTCCCTCCGCTTTGACTTATCTTGGGCTTTCAGATTTTATTTCTGGTTGTAGGCACTTTTTTTTTCTTTCGGGGCCCAGGAAAAAAAAAAGAGAGAGGGAGTTGAAATTCCACCAAACAGCAGATAAGGAGCTCTCTTTGAAGAGGGTCATATGGTTTCGTTTTGCCCCAAACACAGAGTCTGTGCAGACTCCCCCCACCAGTGGAGATTTGCTCACCAACGACGGACGCCAGGCCCTGGGCTCTTGAGGTCTGAAGTCTGGGTGCTGCGGGTGGCCTCCGGGGACCTCAAGCAGCCCTGCTCCAAGTTGAGGCTCAGCATGGAGAGGGAGGCAGGACAGGCAATGGGCAAATGTCCCTCCCTGCCCTGCACACACACCACACTGCTTTTTCCCCCTGCTTCTCCCCCCGCCCCACCCACCCCCGGGGCTCACTTGAGGACGCACATTCTCTAAGCTTGCCCTGCAGCCTCTCTCTGCTTCACAGTGCTGCCCCTGCATCCCCTCCCTCCAGGAAGAAGGAAAGGCAGCTTTATCAGCCTTGCCAGCCAAAGCTGGCACCCAAGGAGAGGACTTAGCGCAGTCTGAGGCTTTGGTAGACCTAGCCCCACCAAAGAAAGAGTATCTGGTGCCTCTGCCAGCCTAGGGCCCCGCACACCCCAGCTCCTCCATAACCCAGCAGCCGCACAGCAGCATTAGGGGTGGGGGCTTCCCGGGCCTGTGTGCCAGGACTCCGCTTCCTGTGAGCATCCAGTCCAGAGAGCACGTCAGGCCCTAAAAGGACGCTTGAAAATTCCCACCGGACTAGAGGACCATTGGTCCCAGGATGTCCCTGCACCCAAAGTAAAGCAGTCTGTGACTAGGCACTGTGCGTGTGTTGGAGGGGGTGGGTGATTTGGTCACTCCTCCCAGGCAGGGCCCATCTGCCGCAACACTTACTTTCCAGCCCCATTTGGCTTCCTTTCTCTCCTGCCTTCCATGCTGGGTCTCTGGCTGTTTAGAATTAAGGCCGAAATTACTTAAATCTCCCCTATCTGTCTGCTTTAATGACATCAATAGAGATTAATAAAATCCAGATGACACAGCAATCACCACGGCCTCACCCTCGTCCTACCTTTGGAGGGCCTGGCCCAGAGTGAGGCGGGGCGCTTGGTCCAGGAGAGGCCTGCACCGTGCGTCCTCTCTGGTTCTCCTCTCCTCCCCACACGACCTGAGTCCCCAACTTCTGCTGGCCCCGGGGGGGGGGGCCTGGCACAGCCCCCCATAGCTACGCACCTGCACCCTGACAGCCTGCTGAGAAGGGCCCTCTTAGTACCTGGTGATGCCACCAGCCTCCCGGGGGCCATTTGCTTTAGTCTGATGCCTGCCTCTGTCTCGCGTTCCCCCGAGTTGCCTTCAATGTGTACAGCCCCCAGGAGACTGGGAGCTGAGGAGATGGCTGCAACGAAGCACTCTCACCAGCACTACCACTACTCAGTCTCTCTCGGCCAGACACCCCCCTCCTCTTCCTTCTCAGGATCTCCGACTCAGCCTGCCTCCTCGAGGGGACCCGCCGGCAGCAGGGCCAGGGCAACCTCACAGAGGGACCGACCCAGCCCTCTAGGGCTCGGCCCCGCGAGCTACCATAGCTCTCGCCACAGTCCGGGCGCAGTAGGTTCGGATGCGTGGGTCTCGGCGAAGTTTCTTTCTAACACCTGAAGCTGAGACAGGGGCCGCCCCGCGAGTGGAGTGGAGCAGGGGCACGGCTCTGGCGGCGGTCTCCGCCTAGGACCGGACAGGATGGACGGGCGCAGTAGAGGCGTGAGTACCTTGGGTCGCCTGGTCTGCGAAGCCGGTGATTGTGTCCGCGCGGCCGTGGCGGCCAGAGCCCGAGGTGGAGGCGGCGGCTGCCCCGGCTGGAGCCCTCCCGGCCAGGCTTCGGTAAAGCGACATCATGAACTGGTGCGGCACCACCGATCCGTTCCTGAAGCCGGAGCCAGTGGCGCGGCGCGAAGCGCGGGCCCCAGGAACCGCGGCGGCCGGGACAGCGGAGGCGCCCGCCGCCGCAGCGAGGGTCCTGCCGCCGCTGCCGCCACCGCCCCCCGGACTCCCGGCCTGCCCGGCCCCCGCTGCCCGCAGCACCGCGGCTGCTTCGAGCCCGTCGCGGGGGCGGCAGGCGCTCAGCAGCCACAGGCACAGCGCGGCGGCCGCGCTCAGGTCCATGGGCTCCGCGGGCCGGGCGGGCGGGCG